>BRZM01000076.1:6693-92593 GCA_033238685.1 Lates japonicus | reverse complement strand
GTGTGTGGTTTTTAGACGTGAGCTCAGTTGAGTGATGAGTGTGTGAGGTTTGTTTTATCTTCAAGCGCTGCTCTCTTGGAGTCAGTTTGCAGTTCCTAATGCACTAATACAAGAGGCAGATAGCTCTGAAGCTCTTTCTCTTCTCATCCTCCCTCCAACTCAGGTCCTCTATTTCCCCATATACCATTCAGCGCGTCTGTACGCGTGTGCGTGTGAGGTGCTGAGTTCATCTCACGGTCTAATTGAGATGACATTTCTGCTCTCCAAATTAAATTATTCAGCTCCTCTATTCATTTGTTCTCCTGTTCCTTTGTTCCTCGTCCACCAACTGCTTCTCTTTCTCTCTGGGCCAAAAATCTGCGCTCATAAAAGCATTGACCCCAAAAATAGAGAAACCATGACTTGTGTCTTTATTTGGGGGCTTTGTGAGGTGGCTGAAATTCATTCTAGTGCTGTGACCTTGAGTCAAAGTCAGAATGGCAGAAACGTGCTGGAATCCTCAGTTGCGACCAGGGTTGAAAGCATTGAATAAACATTCAAACAATATTTTCTCTATTACTAAAGGTGCAAAATCAAAGGCATGGAAGGACCTTCAGAAAGAGAGTCTACGAATTTTGGGACTGCTCTCTAATCAAAGATTCTGTTTGTGTTTCTCATACAAAAAGGTTTTCTCACCCTTTATATTGTACTTTAGCTGTTCTTTAAAGAACTATCAAGGAACACTTTTTTTTTTTTTTTTTTTTCAAATATATTATCGAGCAGTGGGAACATTGACCTTGAGGGTGAAGTGAAACTGTATTTGTACTGTCTGTTTCTAAAATTGGCAGAAGTGAAAGGAGGAGGAGGTCAAGCTATTCATCATGGAAAAAGCACATCTTGTTTTCTTTTTTTTTCCTTTGTCTTTTTGAAGCTTGGCTCTCGTCCCTATCCGGCCATGTGTCTGTTCTCCTTGACTCGTCTTTGATGCAAGAAGGTGTGGGACAAGGAACCAGCATGATACTTTGAGTCAAAGGAAACTTCTCAGCTCCGGTGCAGCCTGCTTGCATCACACACACTTGTAGACATTTCACTACTTTTGATGAACAGACCAGTGGTGTTTACATACCTTTTCTCAGCTCAGTTTCTGTTTGTGCTTACAAACGTAACGCATACATTTTCATCCCTTTAAGAGCCACATACCAGATTTTAGTGATGATCTGCTATTACCTGGTTTTTATTTTCTTAGCCGTTACAATTATGCTGCATTTGTATTCTGGGGAAAAAAGTTTGACATCTGAGAATTTCTGGACTGCTGCTGAAACAAAAAATGGATGTCCATGAATTGTTATAGGATACTGTGTTGGAGAATTTTTCAGTGTTGGCAACAGTTTGTGCTCCACCTAGTGCCTTCTCACTTGTATTTGAATACGTGGGCTGAATGTACAACATGTGGGCATTGATATTTGCATGTGGGAGGAGTGGAAGCAAGAATGAAATTGTAACATGACTTTAAAAAAGCAACCACTTAAGCCACTGTACAACATTTTGTATATCTGATCTTGGGTCAGCAGGCTGAAGCACATTTCTAAAAACCAGTACAACTCTTTAACTTCACATAGACTATACAGGACTGATTTGTTGTTTTTAGCATTGTGGTGGCAGTAAAGCAGGCACACACTCTTGTGTGTTTCTGAATGAATCTTTTGCTAACTTTTAATAAGTTGATATCACAAAGGATTTTACAAACAGTGATGTTGTTGCCTCAGGAGATAGAATAAAGGCTCAGTCTGTTTGGAATATTAAGTTGTTGCATTGCCAAATTGCTCATATATAGGTCAGGGACATGAGTTTGTGTTTATGTGAAGATGATGTGTGTGCCTCTCTCTCTCTCTGTGTCTGACTGACTTGAGTTTTATGGGATGAATCTTTTGCGCTGTGAAGTGAAGGCAGTAAACAAACATCAGTGCACAGTGAAGGCATTCAGCAGCAGTATAGCCGTGAATCTGTTGGAAGCCTCTGAAATTGGTTTTTGATTATTAAAAGGAAAACAATTTCCGCTGATCAAATCAGTGAGGACTGATGACGGATGCTGTCTACTTAAGCAAGAAAAAAAGAGTTGAAGAAGAAGAGATGGAATTTTAAATTGTGCAAATAAATAAGCTGAACTAACTTTCACAGATGACACAAGTTTCTAAATGTAGTAAATAATAATTAGATGGTATTGGAATTTTTATTTGATGTCATTCACTGCATATGATTTCTGAGCCTTTAAGACAGACCTCATGTAACCAGCTTCAATCTAGCTCGTCTCTTCACAAATGATCAGCAGAGGAGTGTATGGCTTTTACATTTTAAGTTCAATTTCAGGACTCAGATGTTACACTTGCCTATGTTTTTGTATTTATTTTTCTGTTCATACTCTATGAAGCTCTACACCGACATCATAAATCAAATTGTCATGATTAGAAGGGCTTGCAGTGAAAGCTCACTGAAACAAACCAGATTTTCCTGTGGCGTAAAAATAGTAACAAATTTCAAATTAAGTACAACTAAGTTATTATTTTATTGCTGACTTATCTGTATGTTATATTTTGATTAATTGCTAGGCTATAAAATTTAAGAAAATGGTGAAAAAATGCCTATGACAATCTGAGCTGAACATGACATCTTCATAGTCTTTGTTTTGCTTGATCAGTGGTACAGAGCCCAAGGACATTCAGTTTTAATGTAATTTACAGTGATTTAATAGAAAAAAAAAAACAATCCATCCTGGAACAAACTAGAACCAGGAATGTTGATATTTATGCTTGGTAAAAGAAAAAGTATATTGGAGATTCAATTTAAATAATTAATCAAGTAATCAGCTGTATTTCAAAGCCTAAATTCAGGCTGTTCCTTTTGAAATGTTCAAATGCTTTGAAACTTAAATGTGAACTGAAACCAGACAGTGTGCATTTAAAATTGAGGCTGAGAAATGATTGAGATTAAAAGAAAAGAATCCTTTCAATAAAATGAATTTAGGTACAATTTCACCCACTTTATCTGCAACATAGTGCAGAAAGTAATTACTGAAAATCTTCCCAATATCTACCTGCTATCCAAAAAGCCAATCCTGGTCCTTTTATCTCTTGTAGTGGCAGTTGTATGTGCCTCTGTGCTTGGTGCTGAGTGGGTCATTTCAGGGGTCAGGGTTTTTTAATTGGATAATCCAGTCCCGAGCCAGCTGAGATTAGCAGCTACTCAAACCCAGGGAATTGGTATGATAGTGTTCGACCTGCATGACCATACTGGGTTAAGCTTCGTCACGCAGCAGCAGCACAGCAGCCCTGCCTCAGGGAAACACAGAAACTATCAGAGATGATGGAAGAAACTTTGTTCAGTAGCCCCCAGTTTCAAAATCAGAGATATGAAATTTCTGCAGGACACCAATGCTAATCACATCACGGCCCGCTTGAAGTGTCAACAGTATGTCTTGGCCTTCAAAGCACCCCGCTGAGTGTATTAAACTGTCTTTGTCTTCACTTCTGATCCTGTGCTGGAGCCTTCAACAAGAGCTGTTGAATGTGCTCGTCATTTCTGCAGCTATGTGGCTGTGTGCACAGTTTTTTCACACACCCCTAGTTGTGAGTGTGCCTCAGTGTGGCACTGCGTTAAACCCGAGAATGTGCTTGTGCTGGAGCTGTCCTCTTAATCCTTACAGCAAATAAAGGGAGGCTTACTCAGTCTGGTGCACACACACACTAGAGCAGGCAAGCGAGCACAGATGCACACACTTCACATGCACTGGCACGTGCATGTGTGGCACATGCTCTCTCTTCCTATTCATATCTTTCTTTCTCCCCTCCATCTGGCTGATGCCTCATCCTTCCATTATTCCACCCCTCTGTCTAAGTTTGACTCTCTCTCTCTTTCTTCTGGAGCCCATGCTTCATCCTTCTCCCATCCTTCTGTCTCTTTTCCTCCCTGCCCTCTCCTTCTCGCCTTCACTTACAGACTCGTACACAATCCCTGCTGCTCACAGCGTTGCTATCTCTTTGCCAAGCCAATCGGGGTTTAGAAACTGGCTCGAAAGCACAAGGATTACCCCCACACCCACAACAATTACCCCCCAACTTTCCTGAGCAGGGCACAACAGCCGTTAGTGTTCCATAATGAGAGAGCTGCTGAGCTGCTGAGGTGGGATTTATGATTAGTGATGGTGTACTCTGCCTCTTAGAGGAGCACAGCCAACCACTGTCAGTGCTGTTATTTGTGCTGCGGTCACAGCTGAGCTTTAGAATGGGCTCTCCAGTCCTACAACCAGTGCTCAATGCGCTTCCCCTGTCTGTTTGTATTCTTGAGAAGACTGTCATCATTGACATAAATTTCCATAATACTCCTCAGGGTTGGCCAGTTGTGTATATTTTCAGATCACCCTGTTTTTTTTTTTTAAATCAGCGTTTGATCGCTGACAGTCGATGTGATCGAGCAGTGGGTGGTGTCAGCTGTCCCATGGAGTCAGTCAGGCACAGCTGTTCTGCACTGTGCTCATACACTGATCAGCCACATTATTACACTGAGAGATGATGTAAATATCATTGATCATCTCTTGACAAGTACCATCCACCTAAACATTGTTGCTGACCAAGCACACTCCTATGGCAACAGCACTCCCCAATGGCAGACACCTCCCCTAGGAGGATGGTGTGCCCACACACAACAAGAACTGCCCAGAAATGGCTGGAGAGCTTAAGGCATTGACCTGGCCTTCACACTCCCCAGACCCTAGTCTGATCCAGGCTCTGTGGGATGTGCTGGAACAAGTCTGATTGGGGGAGGCCCCACTCCCCAACCCAATGGATCTGCTGCCAAAGTTCTGGTGCCAGACACCACAGGACACCCCTGGAGGTCCTGTTTCCATGACACAATGGGTCAGAGCTGTTTTGATGGCATGAGGGGAACCTACAAAATATAAGGTAGCAGTGCTGTTGCCATGGGAGGGTGTGCTTGGTCTGCAACAGTATTTAGAGGGGCGGTATGTGTCAACATCCAGATGAATGCCAGGACCCAAGGTCTCCCAGCAGGACATTGCATTGTAATGAGATGATCATTGTTATTCACTTCACCTGTCAGGGGTTTTAATATTCCAATTGAATGCACAAATGCACAAATAAACGACCTCATACTGCAAAGAGTACCATCTGCAGTGGCAGCGTCTTTTACCACACAACCAAATTTAGATCATTGAATTTTATTTTGAAACTGTCCTGGTCTGCGTTCTTTCCATGTGCTGACTTTGCATTTTAAATGATGACTTTGCAAAAACTTGCAGAAAGTAATGAGGTGTGCTATGACATGACGTTGAGCTAGCAAGAGCATCAGGAACTTACTCACTGGGATACTATGAGCTCCAAATTGTCATAATTTCCTTTATTTCAGATGCACATTCAGAGTTTTCCAGTTTTGTTTTTTCCCCTCAGTATGTTGGATAACATATTAGTCATATATGGCTATGCTTATATGCTGGTCAGAAATCACTCTCTCAAAGATCATAATAATCCTCTACATTACAAGCCAACACCAACCTTTATTGTCTAACCCCCCCAAACCCCCAAACTATCTAAAACTATCTCAACCACCTAAGGGTGAGAAGACTTGGCTCAGTGTCCTTGAAATGATGACACATACTGTGCACATACAAAGAGTGAGTGAGGGGTGCAAGTGTGCACAATGTGTTTGGTAAGGTTCCTGTGTTAATGAAGCATAAGGATCTGACAAGTTGAAAAGTCCCGTGAAGTCTGTGTTCCTGGCTTGTCCCTCTAATTTGAGTCTGTCACATTTTTGTACGCATGATTAAGCTGTCAGAAGGTTGGTGCTAACATCTTCGCCTGGAGGAATGTGCACACAAAGAAATGCTACTGAGAGCATGTTAGAGACTGTGGAATGAAAGTGTGTTTATGTGAGGGAAAAGGAGAGAGAGTGTGAGTTTGGGCACTCTATCTGTGGCATGCTTGTAAATATACAGCAACACAACAATTTAGCTTCAGCACTGCAGAAATTCTATAGCTGCATTGCGTTTGTAAGTGTTTGGAATGGTGTGATTTATTCTTGTGAAGGGACGTGTGAATTACATCTGAATGCTAATGTTTTATGTCTCAGCAGTCACATCACTTCTGTTGTACTTTACTAGTGTGTACCTATCATCAGTGTTTGAGTGTGTATGTGTGCTTGCAGCAGCAGCGTATGTGTTAACCATCATATCTGTCAGAGTTTGAGTAATGACACTTGAATGAACAAAACCTTGAGCACGAAGTTGTATTTGTCAGTCATCTCCATCTTTCCACTTCCCATCTAGCTTGCCTCCTTTTTAAATGTCTGAGTCTTGGTGGTCCAACTGGCACCACTGTGATTACACAGGCATACCAAACTCCTCAGTAGCTTTACCCCTTTGAGACCAGAGAAAATCCTGGCTTTCATGTGCAATATATAAAGGCATAGGTTGAGAAGTTAAAAATGAAATAAAAATGTAAAATATAAATATTTTAATTATGTCACTATTCACAATTCTCACAGTTGTCTTGAAACTTAGCTCTAAATGTATAAGACAAAGAAAATTTAGCCCCTGAATTGGAACTAGCTCCATCTCAGAGGCACCAACTATGGCTACATGTTGCCTTGTTGATAGGGCAGATAGGACCTTCCTTCTGTCCTGTGTTTACTTTCTTTCTTCCACCCCAGACACCAATGAGTGGAGAGAATGTTCTCCTCACATGGCTTTTAATGATGCATTTTGATTCACTGTAATTTCTTTGTGTAAGAATAAGTCAAACCAAGGGGAAAATGCTGCTATTTACCAACATTCACTGATTGGGACCAGAGCTAATGAACTATAGGTTTGAAAATGCCCTAAGACTGTGCTGTAGTTGGTAGAAAACCTCAAACTAGTCTCCTGATTTACATCCATTCCTCCAAGTAGGGTAGGCTAGCCATCCCTCTCACCAGCCCTGTCCTCCAGCTCTTTCTGGAAGATCCTCAAGTATTCCCAAGCTAAATTAGATGTGTTATCTCTCCAGTGTTTTACCCCAGAGGCTCATCCCACTGCAAAAAATTCCTCCTGAGGGAGGCATCTGATAGATGTCCTTACCAGATACCCAAACCACCTCAGCTGGCATCATTCAGTGTGGATTGTACTTCCTAGTTCCTTTTGTATGTCAACCTTTACCCTATCCCTAAGAGGGAGCCAAGTCATCACGTCCAGGAAACTCATTACAGCTGCTTGTATCTGTGATTTCTTTTGGTTTTAACCCCATGACTGTAGGTAAGTATTGGAGCTTATTTTGACTGGTAAACAGGCTCAACTTCCTCCTCACTGTGGTAGTCTGCAATCTTGTGTTGAGTATTGAACTCTCTCTGAACCCAAAGGGATTTCCACTGGCAATAGGGATGAAGAATATCTCTAGATAAACAATTAATGGGATTTTTTTTCAACTGAAAAAACAGTCAATAGTTGACACAATATTAATTTCTCATTTGTGAGATACTGACTGCCCTTGGTAACCTTTAGCTGTTCTGTTTGCCCCACCTCAGCTCCCCTCAGGCACTGCACAAATATGGATTTTCTGGTTCCACTATCTGACAGAGACACTGACAAGCACAAATCAGATCTGGGCTTCAAAATGTCCCTGTAGAAATCTACAGTAGGTGATGTTGCAGATGCTAGATCCATGGTTTTCTTCTGAGGTTTCAGCCTTTTCTAAAAGTGTTCATTAAATCTCTCCAAACATCTAATTTTATGTAAGTAAAAGAAACATGTTCTGTAACATTTATCTAATAATTTCATGTTTCCTCCTTATGTCATAAGTTTCAGAGGGATGTGATTAATAGGGGTGTAACAAACTTCAATGGACTTTTTAAATTTACTCTGAGGGAGTAGATAGTGACTACATCACAGACATTGACTGCATTTTATCTTTGGGGAGAGCTGTTCTTTTAGTATAAGTCCTGTCTGCAGCTGTATGTACACAGCATCTGAGCTCTTGGTGACTGTCGCAGCAAATTCAGACGAAAGAGAAAGCTTTCTCCTCTGTGTCTTTCCTAATTTTACTCGTGTTTAGTTTGTCCTTGTTCAGCTGTGCTGCTGCCTCCTCCGATTATGTGTAAAAGGAACATATGTGGCATCTGAAAGTAAATGCATATTCATTGTAATTACATCAAGAACAAGGATGTTGTGTTGTCCCCATTTTCAGCACTGCAGTGAACACTGCGCATGCTTCACACAGTAGTAAACAGCAGTTTCTAAGCATAAAAAAATAATAAAAAATGGGCTTTTTGACAAATTGTTTTTGGTGACACATCTCAGTCTGCTCACTGCTCTGCACACAGAGAAGCACTACATTAGAGAGACAGAGAAGGACAAGAAGATCAAGATCAAGAAATCTGTTTCTTTGTATCTTAATCCCCTTGACATTTTAGCGTTGGTCAGACTTTGGGCATCTGTCTTGAACACTGCAAGATCAAGAAACTTTAGAGACATGGCAGTTTCACAACGATTCAGCCTATCTCTGCTTCTCCAAATGCTCACATCTATTTTGTATCACGAGCCTTTGCCAGTTTTAGTAATGTGTTACTGCCTTTATAGTACTGTTTAGCTATTTGACTGGAATCACAGTTCAGACTGCATATTATAATGTTAATAATATTTTTCAGTGTGTGCACATATATACACCTAACTGAAGGAAAACAACACAGTGCTTGTCCTCCTAACTTTTACATACCATCTAGCTGTTTGGTAATAAGGGTTGAAACCTGATAATTGTAGCTTTGTTATGTTGTTGTGCATCAGTGTTGTGCACGGACACATGAGATCCCGAAGAAAGCCTGACCAAATACTGGGGATTTTAACATTTTTACTTGATTAATTTTTGTGTTTCTCACCTGTCCTTTAGACTGCATTAGTTTGGACCAAGAAACTGCCAAACCAGTCCCCGCCCATGTAGTATAGATGAGGGGGAGATTTTGGATTTGTTGAGAAGATATGTTAATTTTGGGCAGTTTGAGGTTGTGTTTAGTTTTATTAACATATTAAGTAATGTTTTTCCACTGTTAACTTATAATTGTTATCTATTAGGTAGTGGATAAATCACTGCAGTAAGTTAAGTAATTGTCTAATTGTCTATATAAAGGATATGAAGCTTCCTCCACAGTGGTTGTCTACTGCCAAACTGGAATGCGACACAGTAGAGTTGTTTTCTCGTCTGTTTCCTTTCCCCTGTCTTCAGTATGGAAGTTCCCTGTTATTTTTATTTATTTTTTCTTCAGTTTTAATTTTCTTTGGATCTGACCAAGCTGGTCTGTACTGTAAATAGCCTGCACTAATCTACTGATGTAAAGGAAAAAAAGGAAAAACAGATTCCTTTTGCTTCCTTTTTGCCTTCAGTGCTAAACCAACCTCACACATTTATTTAAGACCTTGGCTTTTTCCCTTTGTGTGGTTGACCTTGAACATTTCCTGTTTTGTTTTCCTTTATATCTTTTTTATTGAAGCAATTTCCTTTAATGGTATGTCTTATCAGTTGATTTATTTAGATAGAAACACACTATGGAAAAAATGTCAGTATTTCAGTGTGAAGACTCACTGTGATTTTGAACATTTTGCATTAGCCAACATATTTCTACATGGACTGAAAAACCACCGTGACCACTGCATGGAGTGTAAAGCTTCAGTTATACTTGCTTGCAGATGCATATACGGACAGCAGCAGACACCATGGATGCAGAGTTGTTTTTTGTACTTGGAGTCAGCTTGGAGGACTTACAAAAAAAGAGCGGTGTGTGCGAGCACTCAATTACAACAGGAGAACTAATGTACAGTTGGTTTGTGGAACCTTCGCACAGAGACTTGCATACTCGATGCCCTGATGACGAAATTTAAATCACAAGGACCCTTGCTAACACTGGCCTAATTCAAAGTCCAAAATGCTCCTGCTCCTTGCTGTTTTTCTGTTCGACTCCCTCTCTCTGTCTGTCTCCCATGCTGACAGATTAATCTTTGTCTGTTTAAGCAGTGTGGCATCATTAATGATAGGTGGTATTATGTGAGATGCTTAGAGATGAATGAGGGTGTTTGCCTTGGCTATTACTCCCTCTGTTAGAGCGGAGCAGCATGAGAGCACCTCACAGCTCATCTAGATCAGTCTAAATTTGCTTCGGGCAGGCAAGACCAAGGTCACTGAAGCCCTGCCATCACATTTGCATACTGTGTACTATATATAAGAGCTAAGGTCATTTGTTACTGTGTTGGGATCCTATAAACATGTTATTGTGGGCAGATAAAATGTATCCTTTAGTAATGTGTCAATCTAATAATCTGTGTGTTTTTGCATGCATGTGTGATGAGCAAGGATTTATTCATGTATTTAGCAGTTTATGTCTTTGATATCTGAGCCTGGTGTCAGTACCTATTTATTCCTCTGTTGATCTACTCCCGGTCTCCTCTCACACACACTCTTGCTCACACACAACGCATTTCCTCCAGGGGGTTTGCTGCTCTTTCCTGACCTTCGTACAGCCCCCAGGTCTCTCTTCCATTCTCTCTCTCACTCTCAGTGTGTGTGTGCTGGCACGGGGCTGAGGGAGCAGTCCACTAATAGAAACTCTATTGACTGGGCCAGTCACTCATTGCTGCTATAATAGCTGCCGGGGCCCTCTGGACGCCAGTCGATAAAAGCAGCTTGTCTCTGTTCACTGGTGAGAGGCCTTTGTCAGCACTGGAGGAAAATTAAATGTTTGATCGACCACCTTTAAGATTCAGTTTATGGAGCAAGTGTGTGTAAGCATGCATGAGAGTCATGTGTGTACATGTGTGAGTTTGTAAAAAGATCAGAGAAAAGGGAAATGGGAAGCAGGTCTGACACTGCAACAGTAAATCCTCTGTGTCTATCTCAGACTTTGCTGTCAGGGGAAGGAGAGTAAGCGTGTGTGTGTTTGAGTGTGTGTGTTTTATACCAATGTGACCACTAATTCCCGGGAAGCTTGTTCCTCTGTATGCCTGGACTGCAAACAGCTGGCACTTCTGTCTCACCGTTTGTTGCTGCAGATCCAGGAACACATACTCATGTCAAGCCTCCCCAAACAACTTTTGGCAGCAGAAACTGAGTCTTAAAGGAGACAAAGTGACAACAAATTAAACTTGAGTTAAAAATGGACAGATGAAGTAAATGCCTGCAGTGTGCTGGGCTGGATATTGAAACTTAATACTTTTTTGGTACTGAATGAAACATATCTATAGCATTGTGTATTGAAAACTGATAGCTGGCATTAAATGTTGGGTCAGAGTTGTCATTTTGTTCACTTATTCTTTGATTTAAATACCTGATTTAAATCAACATGTTGCCATTTTTATGAAGTTCTTTTTAAAAAGGTTTTTCTTTTAGCTCCTTGTGTTTAATCAGCATGTAACAATTAACACCTTGATTACTGCTTTCATTAAATGTTTTCCAAAAAAGCATATTGATATTCCTCAAAATAAGGCATTGTGAAAATAATTGTTTTAGTGCACCAAACTCTGATATTGTATTAAAAATTCAGGCAATAACCTATATTATCTGAAACAGCTGGACCTAAAGTTATATCCTGTCTCATTTTCTCTCACATACCATCTCATATTTTAACGCCATGAAACAGACTCATAGACAGCCTTTTGTCCCATAATGCCAACATAGACCTCATTAGAATAGTCCCTAAGGTAGCGCTGGGGGGAGGTGAGAAGTGTGTTTGATTGACAGCGCTGGCATTCAGACTTAGGAGGTGGAGACAGTGTGGAGACAGCGCAGCAAGGTCACTGTCAGGGGAGAATAAATATGGAGAGACCTGCTGGTGTTTATAAAATCTGTGGCACATAGTGAACTACCTCACTCATGTCGAACACACTGGTGAGGACCAAGGCCACAGGGTGAAGGACCATGAGTGAGACAATGGTATGCAGTGCGGCGGATGTGTTGGTGACTTATGAGTGATTGAAATGCGTGACACCTTTTCTCTGAATACGTGATTCTCAGTTCCTCTTAGCTAGGCATGGCAGCATGGTGGAGTTAATGCCACTGTCCACCACCTGATTCATGTCATTACTGGTGGACACGGTGTCAAGCGAGACAAGGTCATTACATTTGGATTTCAAATGTCTTGGTGTAATTCAGTGGTATTAAATTCCGTGTCAAAGGTGCTTTCCAGCACTTTTACAACCTTTGGGTGGTCTTTGTCAACTCTTAAGCTGCTGTCTTTGTCAGGAGGTTGATCACAGGAGCAAGATAACTGGGAAAGAAACTTGCTGCTAATTCTGTCCCATTTATGCTCGAGGCAGGCGAGGATGGGCTAATATGATTATGGCTAATTTCTGCCAAACTGCTGGTAATGTAAGCAGGGAGAAAAAATGCATCCAAACACATAGACACTTCAAACACTCCCACCCTCACGTGCCATACACACACACACAATGCAGGAGGACAGGCTGCTGCTGAAGTTGAATTAAGAGTAAAATTAACTGGGAACTTTGTGAAAGTTGCTGCTTCCTGCAGGCGACAATCGATTAACTTCATTGTATACCTGGCTAGAGCTTCCAGTGCTGGAAAGGAAGACACGGCTGACAGAAATAGACAATGTATGGATGTCGGGGGTGGGGGTGGGGTGGTGGTGAGCAGAGGTAAGTGGGATAAAGGCAGTAGCCAGATGGAGAGGTGATAGAGGGGAGGGAGAAGGGAGGGAGGTGGGGTGGGGAATTTTGCTGAGTAATCTCACAGCCATGCAGGGTGTGAAGCGGCGTGTCATCTGTCATCTAATGAAAACCTGTGTGTGGCCGAAACTGAAATGCAAAACATACTTTCCTTTTCCACTCTCACGCCTGCTCTGTGCTGGTGTTTGTACACCCACAGGGTAACTGGTCCAATCACTAACAGTTTCTCTGTCCGTCCATCGATCTGATAGTGTCTCTCTGCCGCTCTGTCACCTGTCACATATGCAGCGTGATGCAATTTACAATTCTGTGATCAGACTCTTAAGTAGGCTGGCTGAGAAGTTGATTGAGGGGCTGTTTTGTGACAGAATTGTTTAATACCGATTTTCAGGCAGACGTTGCAAAACCAGGGTAACGAGCATCTCGTTTCGTTTCAGATGAATACATCTGTTTACTGCTTGTTGGCAAACAGTTATCTTTAAATGAAAGGCCTGATTGGCAAAAGATGCTTGCAATTAGTCCTTTGTGTACTGGAAGGATGTAATCACATAAACATGCTATCGTTGATGAGCTGTTTTACCATCGTTATTGTACAAATGGTAATAAACAAATTACATGAATACTCTATTGTCTTACAGAGAATTTAAAATCGATCACCACGTGAGATTTATTTAACTGATGTTACTGCAGCTGTTGTTCAGTCGATGACCTTATTGGAGACAGTGTGGAGACAGCGCAGCAAGGTCACTGTCAGGGGAGAATAAATATGGAGAGACCTGCTGGTGTTTATAAAATCTGTGGCACATAGTGAACTACCTCACTCATGTCCAGACACACACAGTGGGGACCAAGGCCACAGGGTGAAGGACCATGGTGAGACAATGGTATGCAGTGCGGATGTGTTGGTGACTTATGAGTGATTGAAATGCGTGACACCCTTTTCTCTGGGCCACGTGATTCTCAGGGGGGTTCCCTCTTAGCTAGGCATGGCAGCATGGTGGAGTTAATGCCACTGTCCCACCACCTGATTCATGTCATTACTGAGCGGACACGGTGTCAAGCCGAGACAAGGTCATTACATTTGAGATTTCAAATGTCTTGAGTGGCAATTCAGTGGTATTAAATTCCAGTGTCAAGAGTGTCTTTGTCAGCACTTACACAACCTTTCGGTGGTCTTTGTCAACTCTTAAGCTGCTGTCTTTGTCAGGAGAGTTGATCACAGGAGCAAGATAACTGGGAAAGAAACTTGCTGCTAATTCTGTCCCACATTTATGCTCGAGGCAGACGAGGATGGAGAGCGGCTAATATGATTATGGCTAATTTCTGCCAAACTGCTGGTAATGTGGCTTAGGGAGAAAAAATGCATCCAAACACATAGACACAAACACAAACACTCACACACTCCATAGTCTTGCATACACACACACACACACAATGCAGGAGGACAGGCTGCTGCTGATTGAATTAAGGTAAAATTAACTGGGAACTTTGTGAAAGTTGTGCTGCTTCCCTGCAGGCGACAATCCGATTAACTTCATTAACATACCTGGCTAGAGCTTCAGTGCTGGAAAGGAAGACACGCTGACAGAGAAATAGACAATGTATGGATGTATGTCGGGGGGGGTGGGGGGAGTGGGAGTGGTGGTGGGCAGGGGGTAAAATTGGGATGAGGCAGTAGCCAGATGGAGAGGTGAAGTAGAGGAGGGAGAAGGGAGGGAGGTGGAGGTGGGGGTTTTGCTGAGTGATATCTGCAATATGCAGGGTGTGAAGCGTGTCATCTGTCATCTAATAGAAAACCTGTGTGTGGCCGAAACTGAAATGCAAAAACATACTTTCCTTTCCACTCTCACGCCTGCTCTGTGCTGGTGTTTGTACCCACAGGGTAACTGGTCCAATCACTAACAGTTCCTCTGCCATCCCCGTCCATCCGTCTGACTCAGTGTCTCTCTGCCGCTCTGTCACCTGTCACATATGCAGCCGTGATGCAATTTCCCACAATTCTGTGATCAGACTCTTAAGTAGGCTGTGACTGAGAAGTTGATTGGGGGCTGTTTTTGTGACAGAATTGTTTAATGCAGATTTTCAGACGGAGCCGCATTTGCAAAACCCAGGGTAACGAGCATCTCGTTTCGTTTTCAGATGAATACATCTGTTTACTGCTTGTTGGCAAACAGTTATCTTTAAATGAAAGGCCTGATTGGCAAAAGATGCTTGCAATTAGTCCTTTGTGTGCTGGAAAGAGGATGTAATCACATAAACATGCTGTCGTTGATGAGCTGTTTTACCATCGTTATTGTACAAATGGTAATAAACAAATTACATGAATGCTCTATTGTCTTACAAGAGAATTTAAAATCAGTCACACGTGAGATTTATTTTAACTTTGATGTTACTGCAGCTGTTGTTCAAGGTCAGAGTGACCTTGTTACAGCTTTGTACAGTGAGGTAGCCATAATGCCTTTAAGCTGACATGGTCAGATTTAGTCTCTGAGGATCTTTTTACTCAGAAAGATGGCACCTGTCATGGTGTGTGTGTGTGTGCGCGCGCGCATGTGTGCATGTGCATTTTCTGATGATGACAGGAGCATGAATGCCAGTGCATGTATAAGTTTTCGTTCATATCAGTTGTCATTGTTTTGAAGGACAAAAATATTCAGCAAACTTTTCAAGGCAGTCTTGCTATTTAAGTCATTTCCATTTTGATTATTACTCAATTATTACTCAGAATCATCATTTTTGTTTTGTTCTGTTGTGCTGACACGCAAGAAGTGACGCTTGTGACTCACATGCGCAAACTGTCAACTGCCTTCGCACACACGTCAAAACAGCCGCTGATTTTAGGACGAATGGCATCATCCACCCTAGGGATCTGAGATATATTAGCAGTCTATTCAAATCCTTGCAGTGTTTTTCATCCCACAGTGACTGTGATGACAGCCGCCCTCTGGTTTGTGACCTAAAAGATTATATATCCTCCTCATGGGGAGCTCAGCCCAGTTAACTCCATGGCCTTTTACATTTACTAGCACAAAAGATGAGTTTGCTTGCTATGCAGTCACTACCCGCTTTCTCTTCCTCTAATGAAGGCTAAGTGCATTTTAGTGTCCTAATGGCTCTGTATTATACTGTGTCTCATCTGGTTCATTTATACAACCGTGCCTGATTAAGGCCAAGACCCAGTGATACTCTGTTTTAAAGAGAAGGGTTGTGTATCATTAGAGGGTGAGTAGAGCTCATCCATTTCAGTGTTTAATTATTCATTTTATGGAACTTTTAAGGCCTTAAACATATGAACCATATAGTAAAGGGCTTCGTACTGACTCACTGTAATGATTTCAGCTTCAATTGATGGGTGCTTACGTTCACTTCAGATGAACAGAGTAGGAGTTGTAGCCTTTTTAATTCACAGTTCTCGGTGCCAAACATTTTTTATTAACTGTATACTGGCATACAAAAGCGAAAACAACTGAAAATGTGTTACTATCCTACAACTTACTGACTGTACTGTGTCAGTAAGAAGTCTTAGACATTTTTGAAACACATGTTTTACATATTATTCTTATACAGCTACGCATCCTCTTAATATGCCTGATCACCCCCCTCGTCTATCTCTTTCTCTCACACTCCCATGATTCTTTTACCTTAAAAAAAGCTGGTGCCTTGTTCTGTTACTGTGCACACCTAGCTTGGTCTGTGTTCCTTATTGTAAGGTAATTTTCTGCTCAGCTGGAACTCTTAATTGAAACTGTGGATTTCTTGGTGTTTCTGCTCAATGATCAGGTTTTGTCTGATTTGTTTGACATTATACATGAAAGTCACCATACCCAGACAGGTTTGCACTGATATAACCGTCATTGGATACATCAGGTAGCATGTGTTTAATTTGCATGAAGTTCAGAATTTTTTTTAAAGTTTAAAATTGGAGCTGTGTCCCAGTTTCACAGTAAAATACAACCTAATTCTAGCTGGGCATTTTAGTATTTAATGTGTTAACACTAAAAAATCGACGGAATTAAGTGTACTTAAAAATGTTAGTATGCATACTCAGTTTTGATTGACTCTTAAGTGTGGTGTTGATTGATGCTATTCTCTCATGATGTAATTAAGACTGAAAGTGGAGCAGCTGGTTCCAGCTAAAAGATTAAGACTCAAACATTATATTTTTCGAAGAACATTTGCTTTTACTTTAAAACTAATTCACAGCACCCTTCCAAAGATTGCAATCTGTTGGTGCACATCTTGTATAATTTGTATAAATATACTATAAAGATTAGTATCTAGAATGTGCTTAATGGTATAGTCTGGATTTGATACATAGTCTTGCTGCCACCTTGTCAAAAAGATGAAGACAAACCTAAATTCAAGCAAGGGTGTCTAAACTAAGTGGAACAATGATTAAACAAGCACTGGTCTGTCAAAGAAAAAATGCCCCCCAACATAGTACACTTAAAATCTTAGTATCTCTTCAATGGAACAATAATAATTTCAGAAATCACAGAACCCCTAGAAAATGTTGACTTTGTTGACATTGACTATTGCGATTTTTGCCTTTACATTCGTAGATATAAACAAGCCAATGCGCATTGGCCTCAGCAGTTATTGATTCTTTATTTATTACAAATGGACATGAAGAGACAGTTGGTTGACAGGGATACAAAGCACCTGACTAGCTGCCTGTTAGCTGTGACAACCTAATTTCAGCTGCAGACAGGCTGTCTGTGCATGTATGTGTGTTTGTCTGCATGCTGGTTACAGATTTAGATCCATGGTTTGGGGTGCGCTCTGCAGGCTGGGAGCAGGATGTTGAGATGACAGCAGTCACCGGGGGGGGGACCATCAGATGTAGCCGTCAGCTGACAGGCAGACTTATTACTCTATCTGTCCCCCTCCTGAGTCGAGGCCCAGATACATACAGTATTAGGCCAAATGCTGCCTCACTGGCCCAGTTTATGGATAGAGTGTAGGTATTGTGGGACATCCCTGTGAGGTTCCTAGACTCAATCCCTCTTGTTTAATGTAGGAATGTGGCAAATAGAGCAATGGAGCAACTGTCTGACTATCAGATAAATTGTTTTTTGTGGATGGTAAATTTCATTTTTTTTTCTTGTATCTACCGTTAACTTGCCTGCAGTGTGCGAACAGATCCCTTTTTATTCAAATTGAATGACTTTTCCTTTGAACAAACAAGATTGATTTGTCATGAAAGTCTCCAGATGGTGAAATAGATTTTAGATGGAGCATGCATCTTGTAATGAATTTTTTAAGGGTGCATGCACACTGCAAACGCTATTTGCCAAAATGCTCACATAAATCTCTCTCACATAGACACAGACATACAAATTTTACACATAAATATGCCAAAAAAAAAAAAAAAAAAAATCACCTGCATTTCCACACACATGCACAGACGTCTGCTTGGAATACTGGTGCATGCACAAACACAAAGACACCTTTTAGTGTACATTGGTGCAGTCAGGGGCTGAAACAGTGAATGTGTCAGATCAGAGTTTTAATTAAAGCTTCTCTGGCCAGGGAAAGGAAAGGAACAGCAAAAAGCTTTTTACTGGAGGAGTGTTTGGCACTTGGCAAAGCTTCCTCATTTGAAAAACAGCAAGAGACAGATTTGGATTATAGCAGAGGCCAAAACAATGTCTCTGCTTGACTGGAGCTACAGCCTTGTTGTTTTAAAGCTTAAAACAAGGTTAAAAATAGTGGAGTAATCTGTCAGGGTTACTCATGATATAATTTCATTGTTACATAATAATCGGCCTTGGTCACAAAAGCAGATAGGACACAAATTTACAACAGGGGCATCCATGCAAACACAGTATTTGACTTTAGTTTAGCTATTTTATTAATCTTTAATGTTTCATTTGACCTTAAACTCAGCTGGATATGAAATTGCTCTACGAGTCACTCAAACCAATTGTTCTACTGTTGAGTCTTTAATTTTGTTTTCCTTCAAAAGTGAAGAAATACAGTATTTTGGGTCAAGAGATAGTACTAGAAAATTGTGATACTATGACTGCTAGATACTGGTTTAAAATCTACTCTTAGGCCTGCTAGCAGCATGGCTCTAGGGATGGCATTTCCCATCTGTGGTCCAAACTGAAATATCTTTCAGAGGAGTTTGCCATGCTTTTTTTTTGTGCAGACATTCATGGTCCCCAGTGGATGAATCCAAATGACTTCGGTGATCCATTGACTCCTCTGGCACCATCATGAGGTTAGCATGTGATTTTTAGTGAAATGTCTCAACAAATGTTGGATGGGTTGCCATGAAATTTACTTCATTGACATTAGATTAGATGTGTGATTATTGTTATTACACTGATGCTGGCAAAAAATTATTTCCTGATTTAACTGACTTGAGATTTATCTTTTGCAGTGCAGCTACGTTTTAAATGTCATAGCAGAATGCTACTACTGCCTTATGACAAACATAACCCACTTTTATGACTTTCTTATCAGAATATAAAGTAATGAATACAAAAATCTTTCCCTGCAAGATTGAATTCATTTATTGCTAAACTATCTGGAGTTTTGACAGCATGTTGTCAGTTGGATCAGAAAATAGTCACAATATGCAGTTTAAAAAAGTGTAATCTAAGACAACTGTGCAATTTATTCACTCTTTCTCTCTGTGCATTAATGGTGTGTCCTTGTCACCTGGTCAAGCTGCCTTGACCTTTAAAAGGACAGGCAGTCTTTGCCAGGTCTAAGGTCAGCTTGTAGCCCTGCAGGAATAAATCAGCCATTTCTCTGCAGAGATGTTAGATACCCGATTTCTGCCTTCAAGAATTAGCACACCACCACAAGTACTTTGGTGTTGATGCAGATGCATTCAGTGTTGCATATGTGTCTAGCTGCTTGTGTCACTCGCCAGCCTGTGATACACTGCCTCAAATGCCAGCAAGGGCTGTGGGGCAGAATATTGTGACGACGACAGTGATTTTTGACAGGGATGCTCTGACAGGCTCTGACAATGAACAGCCCGCTGCATGCAGCAGAGCGGCACCGTGCAAATCTGTTGCTACTGGGCTATCTGGGGTCACATCACCACTGTTGACGGTAGCAGCCAGTTAGGAGCATGCAGACACAACATATGACAGGTGAAGTGAGAGAAGCCTAAACTATAAGTGCATTGTCTTTTGATTTGTGGAACGGTGTATTTATGTAACAAGGCAAAAAGAAACATTCTGCTGTGCTTGTTGTTGTGCTTGTTCTTTGTGATCATTTTAAGAGGCTTTTTTCATGAATTGATATCACTCTCTACACCTACACTATCAGTGTAACCTTTTCCAACAGGCAGGAATTGTTTTTACTCTACTAAATGAAAGTACCATTGAATCAAAGAGAAGTTCAGAAATTTTAACAGCCAGTGTTGTTTCTCCCCTGAAAGCCATTCTTGTTTATCCATTCACCAGTTGTCAGGAGGGGTGACTCAGTGTTTACAACTGCTTCATTCTCATAAAGAGACTGTGCTGTACAGTAGGAAATCATCACTCCACTATCTCCTCTGGAAGAGAGATTTTCTTTGTTGTCTGACCCCTGTACCCCATATGTCCTTTAAAATGTCAACTGAAGAAAAATCTCCATCTTGACATTTTCAACAAATGCTTCTCATAATGATGCGGTTGTCTGGGGTCACACACAGAAAACTGTAACATCCAATCTACTGGTTCTCTTGGTACCATTACTGTGGCTCAGTGACACTCCTTCATGTGTTTTGGAATGATTACACAATCAATTACCACAGCTAATTCAGTGTAAACTCTACAGTGAGGCTGAGCCACACTAACGTTTCAAATGAGGGAGTTCAAGAAGCAGCGCTGTGAACTGCACCTTCTGTAAAGAGATTACCTTCGCAGAAACATATCCCAGCAGATCGTGGGGTTACAGGGATAGGGTCATGAATATGGATGAGCCAAGATAACATGCCCTACTGTGGGCTAAGTGGAGCGGTGGCCTAGTATTCTCACACCCACTGACTTATGGTATGCAGACGTTGGATGGTGCAGTGGAAATGACATAATACCAGCTTTAATGTTTTATTTAGCTCATCTCCTGTTGACTACAGTGGGCCATTAAGAGTGCACAGCATCTCCCGTTCGCACTGATTTTCTCTCCCTCCTACCGCTTTCTCTTCCCTCTCTTGCACTTGTTTTTTATGCATTTACTGTTCTGTTTTTTTTATAAATAACAAGTTTGGTTTCCATTCAAGGAAATTACAAGAAAGAAGATAAACATTTTGCTCCATTGTAGAGATTTTGTGCAGATAAGTCTAATGAGGAAATTCAGTGGGTTATTATCCTCGGGATTTTAAAGAAGGTGTGTGTATGTTTTTTGTGATGATGCTCCTAGCATACCCCAAACTTTCTGCCCCTCTCTTTCCTCATCTAGCAGAAACACTAATGTTACTATGGAAACTTTGTCAAGAGAACTAAGCTTTGAAGCTAATTGCTCGATTGGAGCAAACTGTGTGTATCTACTTTTTTATTTTCCAACATTTTAATCAGCTTTTTTTAATTCAACACAAGTCACATCCAAGGTTCACAGAGCAGCACACACACAGTTCAGATCGCTTTTCACGTGCTTCCTATTTTTCTGTATGAATTAGTAATGAGTTGTCACCATGGTGAAGTCCGCATTATGTGTGTGTGTATAAGACACTCCAGTGTTCCCACAGGAACAGTACAAATCCTGCTAAGTCTATATGAGTACATCTAAACCTGTGGTGTGATAGTGCTTATTAATCGAAGGCTGCAGCAACAGCCAGAAAGAGGAAAAAAAATGAGATATTTTTGGTGTACTGTACATTAGGGCATGAATAGTGCATCAGCATGATCGAGATTATGAGCTGATTTCAGCTTGTTGAAGATATATTTGTGCTAATATGTTAAAAAATGTTTGAGGTTATTTGGAAACAGTGTTACCACTACATACTTCATCCAACAGAAAGCACTGACAGGTAAAAGAACACTCATATTCTTAATAAAATCTTAATAAAATATGATCAAGTAATGGTTTCCTTGGGAAATTTGTTTTGTTTTTACTTCTAACTTGAGAGAATTTTTTTTTCTTTCCCAAGATTGCGATGTGCTCTGATGATTAATCACTGCAAAGCAAATGTTTGATGTGATCGATGAATCATTGCCACCTGCTGAGCTGATTCAGAAAGATTTTGATGCATCTTGTCTCATTATCAATTTAGATACTAGATGACGGTTTAAACAATCGCCTCACTCATTAAAAACTGGTACTTGTCCTTGTCTGTGTGAAGTAGTGTCTCTGCTTGTTTTCCTCAAAGCTTAATATTATATTTCATAAAAGTGTTATAATTTCTCATGATATCAGTGCTACATTGTTGGAAACCATGTAATTCCTAAAAGCAATAATGTTAAATAACCAATGTTATCAAAAATGGCTATGTAAAAATAAGAAACATAATTTTAAATAATAAAAAATTAGTGTATTATAAATAAAGATATGGGTGTTGGTCTCTAATTTTCATAGTATGTCTGTATTTTCTGTACCACCAGAGAGTCAGAACTTTTGTTCCCTCTTATTACTCACTTGTTCAGTTCTAAACTGCAAATATTAATTTATCACTGGATTCTCCAGCTGATATTCCCCATTTCATATTTCTTGTTAATATTGTTTATAAATCTACACAATACTTTTGGCTCAGTTGCTGTATGATAGTTTGTGTCAGAGAAAATGAAGAAAAAGAAGGTTTGGAAAGGAAATAAGTGATTGAGACATTAAACATAAAAGGACACAGATTAACAAGAATAATAGTTTAGATATTACAGCGTGGGTGATACTGCAAAGCTGGAGGTTGTGCATGTGTGGCAACAGATGGCCGCTGCCAGTAAAAGCAAATTTCACACATCTACATGGTGGTGCAAATAAACAGAAAAAGAAAAACACAGGTCTGGATTTTGCAAGAGAAAATAGATATAGTTGTCATCTTCATTGTATTCATCATCAGGTGTGTTTACAAATGTGCTCACAGTACACAGCTCACAGCGAGTCTCACACTGCCAGTGCAGCTGACAGCTTCACATACACAGACATCCACCCACAAGCATCGTATCACAGAATTCCTACCCATAGATACATCTCTGTCATATATTATGTAACATCTGCTAAAATATGTGACTCATGGCACAGTCATCCTCTGCACGACACACACAGACACCACTTCTATTGTGAATACACCAGTGCTGGAGAGAGTCAGTGTAAATAGTCATCAAAACAGTCATGATGCACACAAAAATGCCAAATGAATGTTTTTCTTACGGCGTTACCGACAACAGACGGGTTGGTAATTTTAGACATTGTGTTAAAATCCAACAGTCTGCAGTCCTGCGCTGCTGTTTTGGCTGTTTTATGAATCCACTGGCAAAACAGTCACGAGACAGTCTTTGCGATGATTGTGGTTGTCCTCATGAAAATAGCTGTTATCAAAATCCCTCTTAGTAAGGATGATCTCTCACTGTCTTCCACTGCTGGATTTTGGTCCATCGTCACTGACTCCTCAGCTCAGGCTTCTCCATTCAGAACATGACCCATCAAAAGACAGTTTATTCTCATTTCACTGTCACCATATTTCTATATTTTTAAATAATAATCTCCATAAGAAGTACATTTCCCTTATCACCTGTAGCTCAGTGCAGATAAACATATTGAATACAAAACTCTTGTACTTCTTAAAACACCAACTTTGCCTGCAGCTACTGCTTATTTACACAAACCACTTGCTTCATTAAACTATTTCACTTCAAAACCACATTTTTATGCTTATTAATACTACAGTGTGATTGCATAAAAACCATTACTCATCCATATGTCTGCAGAAGAAAAACAATTTATAATCAGGTCATTCATAGTTCACTCTCTTCATGTTGAAATGAACAAAGCACAGAATAAAAACATTTTAATGTGTTTACAGAGAAAAAACAAAAACACAGAGCTTGAACCAACAAGAACTAGCAGAGTATAGCTTAGCACTGAGTGCTGTGTTTCTTAGTCCTTCTCCCAGCTCCTAGAAAATTGCTGCTCAGGGCCGATCTTAGTGCCAGCACAGGAAACTGGAACGTGTCCTCTCTTTGCTCATCTTATGGTGCTACAAACCATTGTTGAAGCTCACTTTACAGACACTCTGAAGACACTACAGATGGAGGGGTGGTCTAATTCCTAGGTATGTAAGGGTTTTTTGATGAATAAATTAGGTGTTGTTGGAAAGAAGCCTGTTCAGTACTAAAAGGTGACCTCTTTGTTCAGGTGCAAGCATATGCAGTAATGCATTACGAAGCTATCACTAGAAAGCAGCGCTATTGCCAAAAATGCGCGAGCAATAGGTTTCAAAAAGGCAAGTGAATGCAACGTTTTACATTTTTGCATGCATTGAATTACATCCCAGTTGTACATTGGCTGCTACATTGACTGGGAGTGAAGTGTTTTTTTCCTCTGGCCATCACAACAGAAAAATAAAAAAATATTATCTACATGTCGCCTATCTCAACAGAGAAGAGAATTTTTGTCACCTCCGGACTGCATCTGACATCAGTATTCAGTGCTGTGGGAATGTTTCCAACAGTATACAGTGTGATTCACAAAGCTGCACAGACCCTCACTTCAGAGCAGGAGTTTAAAGGCTTTGTGCTGCTTTTCTCCACTCCCCTCTGTACTGTAACCATGCCACATCTCCAGGTTTTGATTATTTGGAATATGAAAAAATGGGATTTCAAAATGACACATCCACCATTTGAAAATAGTGACACTACAATTATATTTTAAACCAAAAATTTAAAGTGGAAATTCATGCAGTGTGTAATGGCTGAGGTCATTGGGGGTTTTCTTGTCCTTGGATTTAAAAGTTTGGGCCTGAGTAGGTCTCAAGTGGTCTGAAAGTAAGCCATGCATGTGCCACCATCAGCGTCACTGTATATGAAATGCATGTAGAAACAACAGACTGTGTTCAGGCTTGGATCACTGTCAGAGCACTTGGTAGACTAGTTACAGAGTTATTATTACTGCTGCTCTATGACGATCATTGTAATGGTTATTACCACTCTGGGTAAAACACCGACATCAGTTCAATTTTAGGATTGTGGTTCACACAGGAGTTATATGGCAATATACAGCCGCAGCTCCTCTGATGGCTGTCGGTGTCGAGAACTCATATCAAACATTTGGGTACTGGACAAATCTCAGAGATATATTTTTAGATCAAAGATAGAAATAAACACACTCACAATGACCCACACATGCATATTGCAGATGCAGGCATCGATGCCCGTGACACCCATGTACACACACACTCACACACACACACATACGTAGACACACACTCTGTTAGTTACTCTGCACTACACTCTCATACTCTTCGGCTTCTGACACAAGTCCTCTTTTCTGAAATTGTTTATTCCAATAATCTCTGTCCTCATCTCTTCTTCTTTCCAGAGTGGCTTGTTTCGGTGGCTTACTGCTGGTGTTGCTTCAGGCTGAAAACAAAACACAGGAAAGAATTTGTTAGTCTTGTTTTGTCTGTGACACAGGCAGATTTGACAAGACAGGTCTCTTTAACCACGGGGAACATCAAGCCAACTGGGGAGAAAGATATTCAGTTTCTGCCCTGCTCTACTCCTGGTAAGTAATCTCATTTACCTGTAAATCCATGTCTCATGACATTCTTAATATAGTGTAAATAAACAAAGTCTTTGTTGGTAATGTAACAAGAAAAATGTTCAGAGATGCACATTATAATCCTACATCATTTGTATCCCTCTGCTGCACTGAAAAGAATTCCCTCTTACTGTGAATGACAGCTCCACTCTATGTGAAGCATTAACCAATAATCCTGTTTCACAATCTTCTCGTAATTGCAGCCGTCTATTATGCCTTCTATCTGGCTGTTCCCCAAATTAAAACAAAGGAGAAAGATAGGAGCATAAACCATTATGTTTAAGGTACAATAATTACTATGGATCAAGCCTTTATCTCGAGCTGCTGATTGTTTTTCATGATGCCAGGTGCTGTGGCTGCATTCTGTAGCTTTATCGCCATGGAACAAAGCAACTCCAGAGGCAAAAACGCCACATTTAATTAAAACAAAGAGATAAGTTGGATTGAAGCTCATGCTATGCAACACCCACCTAACTGAGTAAGCATTTTTAGTAAGATTTATATTGACAAATTAAGTTGAAAGGACTAAAATCTTGAGTAATCCTGCAGCTGATCTTTGCAAAGTATAACTGAAATGAAAATGCCAAATTAGCATTCAGACTTGGTCTCAGTTATTCAATTGCCTGAATGTCACAACAGAAATCTTTACAACAATGCACTAAGTAATACAATACCGCTTTCATCTCTGCAGCTTTTTGCATAATTGTTCTCCTTTTCAGTTTGAGGTGCTTTTTAACTTTGTTTGATGATGCAGTTTTGAAATGTTTTTGCCTCAGTATGAACCTAGCCCTGTCTGCTTTTGCCTTTAGTTGAGAGAGACAAACAGAAACAGACACACATGAAGATGTTTGTCTGTCTACGTGGTCATCGGTCTGAGCTTGAAACGAAAACATTCCCCAAACAGCACAACAAATTTCACCGTGTTCATCACTGTCCTTGTTAAAATGCCACTCCACGTATCTCTGGTGGGCATTTTATACACAAACCCTTCACTTCAATTACAGGGGCTAGGTAGAGAGAAAGAGTTAAAAGTACTGACTGTGCTCAGCTACCTATCCGGTAATGGCTGTTAAAACAGTGGCCTCTACACCCAGCCTGCTCTGTCAGGACCCATCCAACACTTTGGACTCTCTGAGGAGTTGGAGGGCATGACTCTGGTAGTTTTGTATTGTACTCTGGGAGGGGACAGGTATCAGAGAGGATGGAGGAAAGAACAACAAGGGGAAGCGGGCAGAGAGAAACAGTGTGGGGAAGAAAGAGGGGTCAAAGAGAGAGACAACTAGAACATGTCCAGACTGAGGGGGCAGTATGTAAATGTATATGGAGATAATATATACTCTGGTGCAGAATGCAGTGTTCCCAGCAGATCTTCACATCTGAGAAGCTTTTGCATGACAAATGACTTGGTAAATTGTTGCTGTGTAATTTTCTGTCTGTTGACTAAGCACTTAATTGACTAATTGTCTCCTAATGACACAGAGGCAGAGGGGAGCTTTCCTAATGCCAGAAGATGAGATTTGTTGCCATTACATTCATCTCTATATGTTTGTCACAAAGTTGTTCAAAGCATAAATTTAAAGTCTTCCCATTGTTATTTGTCATATTGTTGAGAAAATGTCCACTGATTGTGCTGTGTCTATAGGAACAACATGGTGCAAAGAATCATGCTACCCAAAAATGTCCTGAGTTCTGCATGCATATTGATACCTTTCACATGTAGTACTTTTCACATTGTGGATTTGTATATTAATACTGCACATACTCTGCAACCAGCTATCTACAGTATCTTACATACCTTATCATTGCATTATGTACCATTTAAATTCAATTTGAATGCTGTGATGTTTGAATGGGAAGAGGGGACAAGGTGGCCAGATAGTAGGATGGGGACAGGAGAGAGATTGACTAGTCAAGGAAGTGGAAGCAGGAAGGTAGAGATGTGGGGCAGAACTGCAGGTAAAAAGGTCAAGGTGTTTTTTAATACACTAATCCAATAATCTGTCCCAGAGCCACACATGTGGGATGTGAGATATACTGTGTGAGGATGAGAATGTGCGAGAGAGAGAGGGCAGAGAGAGTGCACGTACCTCAGTGTCCGAGGGAAGCGTTTGTGAAGATGTGAAGGTCACCTTGGCACGCTGTGTGTCTGTCTGTGTGTGTGTGCGCTTGCCAGGTAAACACAGTCCGGCTAACTAATGATTACAAAGGCAGAGCTATAGATCATAGTTAGGCGCGGCCCCCCAAACCTGCCTCATATGCTCACAGACAGCGATGCTCAGGGCAGTGTATGTCTCTGAGACTGAGTGTTTGTGTGATTTTTAGGCAGAAGGTGTGAGGAAGACAAGGACAAATGGCTTTTGGGAGCTGAGAACTCAGAACTGTCATGTGTATATATGTGTCTATGTATGTATTTCAAATGCCAATGGAGGTCTCATGTGGAGAGGCCTAATAACGACAGTCCTAGATTAACCTTTCATCTGCCTCAGTGGGGACATTCCACACACATAACTGAAGCCGCAGCACACACATACATAGAGTCACTTTCTTCTTGGAGTCCCGGTAAAACAGCCATTGCATTCAGTTACTTTACATATATAATCCTCTTACTCGTTGCCACCCTTTCTCTGCCTCCCCCTCTTAAATGTACATTAGTTTGTGTTTTGTGGTTTATGTATGTCCTCTATGATACTGATGCAGATATTACCAGGGTGAGTAGGCTAAATGGTTGTCTTGACCTCACCGCATCATACCTTGGAGCCGCAACATGTCAGCATCAACATCCACACTTCCGCACACAAACACAATCACTCATAAACACACACAGAGCCAGGCCCAGAGGTCAAGTTATATTAATAGCAGGCCAGAAGCAAAGGCCATACTATCCTGGTAGGCGGTGCAGACATAGGTATCATGGTGATCGAGACGCGTCTCAACAGGTCAGACTCTAACCATGTGACGGTTCCCCGTCAAGTAAACTAAACTGCTAGTTGCTTTGTTTCCTCTTTGGTATGAGGGCTAATTAGGTACTCTTTCTTGTTGACTGTTCTGGTTTTCTATTTAAAATACATTTTCTCTTGGAAAACTGGGCCAGTATAAATTTGCTGGTGGTACTTTCCATATCATAGCCTTGAGGATATTCTGCACTGCTGACTATGGATACTTTTAGCTTCAGATATGCGTTTCTTCATAAGCCGGGAACAATGTTGGAAGCCAGACGGTGAAGATATATATAATACGACCTTGATCGTGCAGCATACCCAATAAGCGGATGTACTGGCGCCCAGTGTTGGCAGAGATAGCCAAAAAAGCTGTACAGTACGCCGACCTTTTATCGACGGTGAAAAAAGCCTATAAGACCTCCTATAGTTACTGCTTCTATTGTTTTTGACTTTCCCATTTGTTTTGAAATTCATGCCAGACATCACATTTTTTGTGCCAAGATCAAAACTTTTTTATTGCTTATAGCAGCAGTTGTTAGCGAATTCGCATCATACCGTTTGCATTCAGACTGCAGCGAGATAGTACATTTCCCCCAATGCGGTTTGTGCATTCTAAATCGATGCCTGGACCTTTTGCAACACTGGGTTTACTGTGGGACCCGTTTGGAGTGCTGACTTACATCAATGGTTATAGTTCACGTGGTAATGGTGTAAATCATGATATAAATAATAGTCTAAATAATTTATAGGCTTTTGTGGCTTAATAAAATTCCATTGGTTGCATTAATGCCTGTGTCACTAATTTTGCATCATACCTGAATGTATATCTATTTTATGTACCGAATAAATTAACAATCTCTACTTAATTTAGCATCAAGCAGCAAAAAACCTGATAATTCTTTTTTATACAATTGTAAATAGATTTCAAATGAGGTTATAGAAATTTTATCTAAATTTTGACTGGAGAAGCTTTCTACAATGAAATCAAATATCATTTGAAAGTTCATCCCAGCACTATGAAACTCCTACCGTGCAATTCCCTTACCTCCAATTCCTTCTGAGCCAAAAAAAATGAAATAAAATAAATATTAGCGTTTAAGTACTACTAATATCCAGCTGTCTTCATTATATTATACACAAAAGAACAAAGTTTGCCAGCTCCTGCTTCTGTTGTGTTGCTTGGAGATGGCTTTTTTTTTTTTTTTTTTGGGCTTTTTCGCCTTTAATGGACAGGACAGTGGAGATGAGACAGGAAATAGGGAGAGAGAGTGGGGGAATGACACGCAGTAAGGATCTGGCCAGACCGGGGGTCGATCTGGGGACCAGCTGCTCAGGGCACTTAAGCCCATGTGGTATGCGCCCCAACCATTTGGCTATGGGGGCGCCCCCTTGGAGATGGCCTTTTAGTTGAACCTTTATATATAATTTTGAAAACTTGATTAGTAATTACCTGCTGTATGAGAGCAGCATACAGTCACCACTGGGAACAGCTTGCCATCATCAGAGGACTTGCCAGATTTTTACACAGCTGTAGGACTGGAAAAAATAATTCAGCTCCTGTCTGCTGATGGCCTTATGTTCATTCTTTAATTTTCTGACTTTTTTTAAAATTAGCCATTCGTTTTTAAGAGGACTTGAGTCAAGAACCAACATGGGGATTTAATGTTCATCTATCTGGTTCAGCTCTGTCTGCTGCCCACTCGTGCTCCTGTCTGCTGGCCAGCTAAGTGCATTGGCTTAATTGCAACACACTGTAAACTGTGAAAATGTTCTGCCAAGTTTATCTAGTTATATCTCTGCTGTTATCATCCTGTACAGGTCCAATTACAGCAGCCAGTCTGGAGCAACTGTGTGCAGCCTGCAGTGTTTCAGATGACCTGCAGCTGACTGTGTATGAAGCAGATGCATGGTATAGATAAGGGGAGCTGGCAGATAGATGCGTCCAGCTGTTTAAAGAACAGTGAAATCTGTTGTTGTTTTATGATGACACATTCCTAATGCCAAACATCACACACACATAAACAAGCACACACAAATAGATGTAGACACAGACACACACACAGTTTCATGGATGTTTCTTCGGTGAGAGCTAAACCCCTGCTGCTGTCAGCCGTGCTTTCGTCTCCTTCGGAAAGCTCCTTACACAAGCCAAAGCTCATCCCGAGTGTGATCACACACACACAATGCACAAAAGTACATATGAACACAGACACACACACACTCAAAGTTAGGGTGGAAGATCTCATGTCACTGGCAAAGCCGTGTCCACCCTGTAAACAACTCAGAGATATGAATAGAACAATCTCCACAGCCTCTTTTCCATAAGTACTCATGCACATTTCTGCGCATACTTACGAGCACGCACATATACACATAGCTATACCCAAATATAAAACACATTTGTGCAGCACAGCATTTCATAATTAGACAGCTTGTTCTTAAAGAAGGCAGACTTGGTAAAAATGTTTGTACTCATGCCACTAACTACAGAAATACTCCAACACTAATGCACACATGCACAAACTCACAGCTCCCATCCTGTCCTCTTATTTCTAAACTTGCAGTGCCTCAGAGGTTGTCGAGTCTCATATTTGTGCTACAGCCAGTGTGTGTGTGTGTGTGTGTGTGTGTGTGTGTGTGTGTGTGTACATGTGCAAGTGTTTTTACACTCCCATGTCAGCAGAAAAGTGACACTTTGTACAATGTGCTGCACAATACAGTCTGACAGAGGCATTATTTGCTATTAAATCTTCCCCCCATACTACTCTGTGTTGCAATGGATAAAATGTAACATACACTGATGTAGGAATGGGTAGGGTATGTGTATGTGAGTGAGAGAGACTTAGCCTAAAGTGGTTTCTAACACACATTCATGTACTTGTATTGCGTTACACCTGAGTGACTGAGTGAAGACAGAGGAAGTGAGGTCGATGAGGTGGAACCTTTGGTCTTGTTCTGTTTCCCAGAGGATCGATACAGCGGTGCAACATAGCTGGCAGGACTTATTTCCAGTACCAGTGTTGACTCTCACACACTTAACAGAAGTCAGCACGCATTTGCAATAAGTCTGCGAGTGCTCAGGGCTGTCACACTGTAAAATCGTTTGTGCTTTGAGGGATCTGTCATGGACTTTTTCACACTCAATGCACACAGTCTGTAAGTCTGCAGACACTCCTTCAGGGCATTACACACAATCCTTAGCATTGTAGCATTAAAATAAAGAATAGTAAGTTCCAGATTCTGTTGTTAAACTGCAATTAGCCACAGAGATGCTTCAGCTCCAAGTATCACAAAGTCCTGTTTTTTTCCTAACGTGCTGTATAAAAGAGTCATTAGTTTTGTTTTTTGTTTTTAAAAAGTCTGAATTTATCAAGTGTTAAATTAGAATTAGTGAAAATTCAATTTCACAAATCAATAATGCTAAGATCTGGATAAAAAGTGGGCTTAAGAATTTAAAAATTGCCATTTGCAATGCAATTCATGTTTTTTAAGCTGTGGGAGGTCATCAGAGAGGAACTACTGCACTGGAAACAAACGTGTAAGTTTACACTGATTAGCTTTACATATAAAAGATTTTGGCTGAAAATGTGTTAACAATGAACCTTAGTGTTTAGAGCTTAGGGTATGGACACTGAGCTTGGGCTGTAAAGTTATTCTCCAACTTGTCTTACAGTCCTGCTTTTCTCTCTTTTCAGTAAACCATTTGATAAGATGTGCCATGAGGTCCCTTACCTTACCTAAACCTCTCAGAAAAACGTATTATTCCTTTAAGATGTCACCAAACACTCGTTGTGCCTCAAAATGTCAGCATTATATCCTCTCCTTCTGTTGACATCTCTGAGCAATCCTGGGTAAATTCCACTGCTTTGAAATAAGACTCAAGCCCAGCTCTACACACCTCTCAACCAAACTTCCTCCACTTCTTAGCACTGCCTGTAAGCCTGTCTGATAAGTTGGATGAGGGCCTTTCTCCCATTCTATCCAGTGACCCATCAGCACCACCCCTGTAGGTCTCCCCTGTACATCTCAGTGTGTCTCTCACTGACTTCTACCTGTCGATGCCCTGTCAATCCATCCTCTCCATCCTAACCAGCAAAGCCCTGCAGCTGTCAGCAACGCTGGGTTCACCTCAGTGCCCACCCACCCCAAATCTGCTCTTTATCTCTCAGGTTCCACCCTTCTGCAATTTTGTTTTACTTTCTCCTGCTCTTTGCACATCTCTGTCTCCAATGCATCCTGTTTCTGTCTGTATTACTACATTTCTCCGCTTGCTGTCTCTCTCTCCTTATCAGTTTTATCTCAGTCTTTGCCGTCTCTATGCCCTTTTATTTCTTTGAGCTGTCTCAGAGCTTCGATGTGTCTTTACTCTTACCATCTCTCTTCCCATCCTCTCTCTGCGTCTGTGGTGCATACAGTTCTGTGTCTCTTGTGTCTATCAGTCCTGCTTACTCTCTCTCTTTCTCTCTCATAAACATCATTCTTTCTATGTGTCTGCCCTCTCTTCCGCTTTGCAGCAGTAAAATCAGACAGAAAGAGAGTTGCAGGCCACCGTTTTGGCATGATTTGGGTTCTGTGCAGAGATATTATACATCTCAACAATCACACTTTTGAGGAGTTTAGCTGATGCTATTATCCATGTTGAGTGAATTCCACTGCTTTATTAGCAAAGAGCTACATTAGGTGTTCGCTATATCTTGCTTTTGGGTATGTTGTAGTTAATGGACATGAACATTCACAAGCATACATTTGTGATATCAGTCCATCAATCGTAACAACATCTCTTTCCAAATGCAGCCATTTGATAATTATCTATAAGCCAAACCTTATCTGGGTTTTGCTGAGAACTTTCTATCAAAGTACACCTGCCAAATGTCTGTCTCTGCTTAAAAAAGGAAAAGATTCACATCACATCAGCATCAAGTAACCTTTCAGTTCTGTTGCTAGTCAACCGCTATTTTACCTCAGCAAATCCTGGAAGCTCCTAGTTGAAAGATGGCACTGTCACTCCTCCTCGGGTAAGAAGATAAGTTTGACTGTTGGGTTTTGGGTTAAACGTTGTACCATAGGCTGTGTGCTGTTTTCAGCCCAACCACAATGTACCTCTGTGCCTCGTCTCTAGCTTTCTCAGTCTCTTTATATTAACTATAAGAGTTAAAGAGTTCAAAATTATATTGTTTAAATAACAAACCATTTTGACAGAGTGTATCAAAAAAATTATTTCCCAAGTTAGTTATAGGCTATTAATGAGTCGACTACTCAAAACAAGATAGAATCTACCAGCAAGAGAATTATTTGAAATTTCAATAAATCAACTACTTTTCTTGTCTTTAATTAGTGTGCTCCTAGTCTATGTATTTAGTATTTGTGCATTATTGATCTGCTTCTTATCTCAAGATTTATTTCTATTTTCCTAAGTTTGGTGGTACAGGGTCAATCTGTCACCCAATTTTCTTCTTGTTTTACTGCAAACAGTAAGTCTTGAAACTCATTAAGCATTGGTTCCTTGTTATGATGGGCCTTTTAGTTCCATTATAAATAATACTGGGCTTCTACTCTTTAGAGTAGATGTAAGCATTCAGAGATTTACCCTTGGCTAGGAAAATCTATTCTATTATTTACTTTCTGTTTTCATCTCCTCCTCCTTGCTCTCTGCATTTCTCATCCTTGTTATTTTGCCATTTTTCTCCTACCCTCTCTCTGTCTTAAGAGTTGCTTGTTTGCAGAAGTTTGGTGTGTGGCCCGAACATCGAGTTATGCTCTAGGTGGATAAATACTGCACTATTTCAGCTGAAGAGCTGGCACACCAAAAGACGTGAGAGGAAACAAAGAAACAGTTGCAGCAACAAGCGTATAGCCTCAAACACACTTCCATCATAAATACCCTAATATAACTTACTTAATTTCTTCATAGCTTCAGATACAAAGAGGTCATACATGTACACAGACACACCACTCCACTGCCTATAGCCATGCTCACAGCTATCCAGTAGTAAATACACACACACTTCTCCTGATGGTGGATATAATTTCCCTCCCATTGGCTGTGATTACATTTTATAAAGTCAGTAATGAAATAGCTAAAACCTCAATTGTGCGATTATCACACTATAATGATAACCTTGTTTCCATTACTTGCCTCAGTCTGCTCACATCTCTTTACATGGCTGCCATATGCTGCATTAGAATTTGATCTAGTGAATGGAAACTATATGCTATGGTTGTGTTTCTCAGTCTTCTCCTTGTATCATCTTCTGCCAAACAGCTCAGTATGATAATTAAACTTCAATCTGCCCTTCTCAGATTCCAAGCTGGATCATCTTTGTAATTAAACCATGCACTGCTGCATATTTCTTTAAGCTCTGGACAGTTTGTATACGACTCATGCTTGAATTCTTACTCAACCTGTTTTGTGCAGGATTGGACCCCGTCTATTATAACACCTCTACACTAGCCTTGTCGCTGCATAGACTGCGAATTATTTTGAAAAGTTACACACTGCCTCTCTTTCTTTTCATTGACCTCTTTTCCACTTAGTCATTGTCCTCTTTCCATCCATCCATCTAGGTTGTGATACTCCTGCTTGTTCTGGTGTGGGCCCTGGAGGTGTGCATGATACTGCTCAATGGAGTTAGGGGACCACACTGCAGACACTGCAGAATGCTTCTACGCAGCCCTGGAAGACAGACACACACAACCCACAGGTGAGAGTGGTTTACTACAGGGAGCAGTTTCAGCAATAAGTATAATGCATAAAACTAGACAGCTGTCATCATCATCTGGATCATCAACCTTGCCCAGTAGCACTAGAGGCCAGCACAAGCAATAAAATCCGAACTGATACTAGTCTTATTTTACCTCTGCGGTACGAGGTAATTTTCCTAATTAAATTGCATCTGGAAAGATTTCAGTTACACTAATCGACTGGCAGAAAGCCAGTTACATTTTAGATCCTTAGATCTTCTTTTTTTTTTCTGGTGGATGTGTATATGTGAAGGTGCCTTTTTAAGCTGATTTTCCAATAGGGTGGGTAGGGGTGGACACTGGGGTGAAAGGTGATGTATATGTGTGGCCTCTTTATGCATACATTAAGTATTGTGTTGGTGAATGTGCTTTGAGATGGTGACTCAGACACGGTCTTAGACTAATTAGAGGTTTGCAGGTGTAGTCGAGATAGACACACAAAATGGATGGGGTGGGGCTGGCAGTGCTAGGGTGAGGCGGTGACTTGGCGGTGGAGTGGGTGGAGTGGGGCTAGATAGACAGAACAAATTAGAGGTAAATTTCGAGAAAAAAATCAACAGATGTATAAAAAGATAGAGGAGAGGAGATGGAGATCTGGTAGGATAATGAATTATGCTGTAGGGTGATATAAAATCCTGAGCACAATGACCCTGGGAAAACAGCGTGTATCATCAAAACTGTCCCATCTAGGCACATCCTGGCTACATACATGGCACTGTTGTTAAAATTGTATCTTTCCACAGGGCAGGAGGAAATGCTCACTAATGTCAATAAGGGCCGGGATAATCAGCAACATATGACATAATTCCAATGTACAGGCTCTGTCCTGCAGATGCAGTGAGTGTTATTTTTGTTTTCTCCTCTGCACTGCAGAAGTGTCATTGCAGAACTTTACCCAGATCCGTGATAAAGAGACCTTGTCGGGTTGTAGCAATGTAGAGTCAAAATTGGTTGCTTGAAGCCTCCCCAGCCTGTCCATGCTCCCCGTTTGTCTGCACTCTTATTTTCAAACTTTGACAATGAGCTGTAATTGTGGGTGTGTGTTGACTGAAATCAAATTAAATAACATGATTTTACCCTTTTCTATCAGCTACTGCTCCATAGAGATTTGAGTTGTATCTGTGTATTCCCATCACCTTTTGACCTTCTATGTAGTGGTAATTGGCAGAAGTGTAATATTTGGGAGATGAAGTTGTAATATTGCTAGGGTGGTGGGAGATCGAACTGGGCTAGGTGGAAGGCTGCACATAATGCTCCCTGTTGTCAGACTGGGTCCTCTGTCTGTTTCAGGGTGATTAAGGACCAAGCCAGTCATTTACAAAGCCACAACTAGATTAGTTGCCTGGAGTCATGCTATCTGTCTTTAAATGTTGATATTTTGCATCTATTAGGGCTAATAACAAAGGTGTGTATGTAGAAGAAGGGAGAAAAGGCGATGAAGTACATCCTCTTCTGCCGAAATCTCATTACTTCTGTTCTCTCTCTAATGAAAAGGCTATGGGTGGAGAAGAGATATTTGGAAAAAGGAATGATGAGTCTCATTCTGTCCCTTTCTCTTATCGCTAATTTCTAATACTTAAGGATTACACAGAGGTCTATTATTCTTGTATCATGATTAAGTGTGTTTTATGTGCATGTGTGTGAGAGGCACACACAAAGGCAATTTCATAACTTTTAGCCTGATTGATGTCCTCACACTGCCTGGCAGGAAGCCCCACTGATGTGTACAATATGCAGTTTGCGTCTGTGCCAGAATATATGTAAAGTGTGTATGATCTTAGACACACACACATAAGCCTCATACACATACATTATGTTTGGGTAATAAAACAGTTTGTATGAGACCATGCCAACCACCCTAATCCATATTAATTACAGGGAAAGTGTATGTGCCGGCAGCATGGGGCAGGGTTGTAGATGTATTTTTATTTTTTTTTGTAGGCACTTGAGCCAGTGTTGTACGAAGTTATTTCTAAGCCTTATTAATTACACAAGAAAGATATATGCCAGGGAGAGAGAAAAAGAGGTTGAGATAGGCTAAAAGGCAGTAGGTGCTTGGGCTTTAACTTTATGGCTGTTGTTTAATGCTTACATTTCATTTTACTGGTATGGAGATGCCTAAATGGTTATCATCAAAAAGTAATGAGCTACATGCTGTCTGGAAAATTGAGAAAGTATGTTTTCTTTCAGAGCCTTGTTGCAAGAAATTTTACATCTTACCACAGTTTCAGAGGTCAATGCTCTTTAACTTAGCCTCAGCTCAAAGCAACATTAATGATCTATTTGGAGCGTAATGCTCATGGCTCCTTCTATCAGGACAATTGGGGAAATTGGTATGTGAATATTATTTAGTTAAATAGTGGGATGGCTTTTTGACAGAGGGATGGGAAATGGGCTTAAGCACACTGTACAACCACAGCTGAACATCAAGTTACGCGCGGATGGGTACAAGGTAGAGTTTCCTCTATTTTCCGCTTCCTTCCTATAGAATTCGTGCAACTGAATCACTGTAAGGTATTCATCTGTAATTTTATTCTGTAGAGCGGGATAATAATAGTTTACAGGCTCTTACTACCCCAGAGCCTTTATTAACATTTTGTTGTTTATCTAGCTTTTTGAATTAAAAAGAATGGATCAAAAAAGTATTTGAGTTTTGTCCAAATAACAGTCTACATAAAACACAGCATTCGTCTCACAGGAATATATTCTACGTCTCTACCTGTAGAGGCCAGAGCATGTGGAATAGTTAGATCTGGTGGGTTTTACCAAACAATTTGGAGACTATAGAGACTAAATTGGTTTGCAGTGAATGCTGACGGTAATTGGAAAGACCATCTTTGAACAAAAATTATCACCTACACAGAAACAAAGTGTTCTCTGAACTCTGCTTTTAAATAGAGCCAGATTCTTTACACATTTCAGGTCAACACTACAGTTTATTACTTTTGTGTTGTTTGTTTCTCTGTCTCAGTTTATCCAAATAATAATTTAAGGTAGTTTATGAATGTATTTGATATTCAGGTTGGGTATTGCTTTCATTTTTGCTGCAAATCTATATTGATTCCAAGTATTGGTTATCGCTCATAGTGCAATAATCTCTTTATCAGCATAGGCCTAGAAAAAACATATTGGTTGACCCCTAGTTAGCATGCTAAATGAGTAGTGCTAACCATACTAACAAATAACAGTAGAGAGCACATTGCTGAAGCTTTTGAAAGCAACGCTATACCACCCACCCTCTGGTAGAAGCCAAGAAAAGTGAGTAAAGTAGAAGCAAAACAAAAGATTAAAACAAACCAAAACAAGATAAAAGTTAACATTGGTGCTTTCCACCGGAGACAGGTCTTTGCAAGTAAGGCAGTGCTGGACTTGCAATGTTTTCTCCAGACTGGTGAGTAAACAGCTGTAATGCTAATACTACATTACATGATTGGCTTATATAACACTCTAAATATAACCTCTGTCTACAGGAAGAAAGTTTGAATCAAAGATATACAGGCAATAAATACATAGACAAGCCTAAAATTAGGTACCTAATGTATAAACAAATTTTGGTTGAGCACTCAAAGTGTGGGTTTAGCAATCTGGACCTAGTTCATATGGGTGGATTCGTATGTGGATCTGCACTCTTTATATGTGCATATATATAAAGCACTTGTGCGGCTGCACACACACACACATACACACAGAGTGCTGTCTGGAGGAGAGAGGTCAGCTCTGTCTCTCACTCAGGCACAATGTCAATTCCCCCGTTTTCCTCTGCTTTGAGTACTTTGCCCTCTCTTGGGTCCTTGCACTCACACACACACTTTTTGATAGTAGACACTTATCTCACTGCTTCTGATTCTCACTGCGATCCAGAGAGGAAGAGACAATCGCCCGGCTCATCTTGAGGGTTTCTACCTGTCACAGTTTATGTAAAGACACAGCCGAGTCAGCCTGGCTCCATCCCTCCTCAGTAGCCACCCCCACTGCAACTCCTTCGTCCACCTCTGTAATCCATCTCCAAGGGGTTTGTCTGGCACCTTGCCGCGGAAAATAACGACATTATCCCCTGTGCCCTGTCTGCACAATTACACCAGAAAAATCCAAGAGTAAGAAATGGTGTCAATATAAATGTCATGGGGATTTTGTGATATGTTTTGGTCGTGAGAGTGTGAAAGGGAGGGACAGAGTATAGGGAGAAAATATGCAAGTACAGATAAAGGTCAGTATGATCAATAGGACACAACCAGACAATACAGCAAAGCCGAATCTGTAGCCAGAGTTTGGAGAGAGAGGAAATATTGGTGTGTAAATAATTCACCTGTGTCTCGTGGGGAGCTAATGAGGATGACAGATGAGACATGACGAGAGATCAGAGCCCCTAGTGGTGTACACACACACTTTTACACACAAAACAACCCCAGCATCAACAAACAAAGACACAAGACAGAGTATAGCAGCAGGAAAGGGGGTGGGAAAAAGATGAAAAGAATGTAAAGAGAAAACGGTTCAACAAAAAGGAGGACAAAAGGACAGAGATGAATCTGTGCTTGGCTGAGACCGAATTCCTCATCTCTCCCCCTTCTTTTCTCTCTTTGCTCAGCTGCTGCCTCGCGCTCGACCCTACCTCTGAGATTACACCCCGCACACCTGTGACTTCACACCTGAAATGGTGATAAAAGCCAATCAGATGTGAGAATCTTGCACCAATGGAAATGTGTCTAACTGAAGAACAAACGACTACTGATAATGGAACTGTATTGTGATGAACAAAGTACTTCAGACTAAAGGCACTGGAACAAACACTTTTTGATTGATGTCACATATGATAGATCACATCAGCAGCGAGCTCACTTAAAAATCTTAGACCACTTCATTGCCCTTGACCAGAAGAGGGTGATAGATTTTGCAGAAGAGTGTCACTCTTCACTGAGTACAAATATCTTGGATTAAACAAAAGAAAAATCTGGCTTTTATATATGTCTACCATACATTTACAATATTCAGTGTCTTCTGTTGTTACATGCTGAGATTTGGTGTCAAATTCACCCAAAAAATAGCTGAGGTTGAGGGATCTGGGTCACAGTGTGTGGATGGAGGATGATATCCAACATGACACCACTTAAAGCCTCTGAGCCAGTGTAGGCGGCAACATGACTCATGCTTTTAATATGATTGGCTTCTTGAGATGATGGTTTGTGTCATGGCACCTGGAGCGCTCAGCGAACGGCACGGCTCCGGCTCACTGAGGATTTGCATGTGTGTGCGGCAGTGTCTGCTTGTGCGGTTCAAGTACGTCAAACTTGTGTGTGCAGTAGAGGTGTTGTGTGGCACTTGTGTGCGTTGTGGCTGCATGCTGCAGTAGTGTAGGATGACATTAGACGATATCACTCATTGGAACAAGAAAAGGAAAAACACTATCTGTGCCAAATACTATTAATAGTTTCATTAGAATAACCTTCTGGCAGAAATGTGTGTATGAGCATGTGAATCAGTGTGTCCTCTTACTGCTACATTTGTATGTGGAAGTGTTTGTGTGGGAGAGGGAGAGAAATAAAGGGGAAGAGAAAGACAGAATAAAGGTGGTGGTATAAATAAATAAATGCTAGCTGTAATTTGACGTAAAATAAGAAATTCTTTCAGTGTAATCCTTTAAGTCCCTGATTGACCCCTTGTGTCGGATTAATGTTTCAACACTCAGCATAAATATCACTGTGTGATGTGTTGTCATTTAGCAGCCTGAGCTTCTGCACTGTGTAGTGTAGTTTCTCTTAAGTATGGCAGAGGTCCAGTAACTTTAGCAGTTTTACACATCGCAATGCTAGCACTAACAAGTGTGAAAGCTATGCTGTAATATGAGGAGACTGACCCCAGACAACTCTCATGGAAATGTTAGACGGTGGCAAACCAGTGATGAATAAGGTGTGTTAAAATTTCACTTGGACTGTGATGCACAGTTAATTACTATAGTGATTTAGTGATTTTCAAACAGCAGAGTTGATTGAGCAGAGACCCTGACATAGTCCCTAATGTGACCCAAGTGTGGGTCAAGCTCCAAAATCTCTGGCTCTCACAGTTACAATAATGTAACTTGATAGCATCTTTATGTTGGACCCACATTTGCTGGTAACTGCCCATGTCTTTCAAACTACAGGTCCAGTTTGTAGTCTTTCTTATAAAAATCTGTGGCTTCCAAGCCCAAGACAAGACTTCTGGATGATGTCACTTGAGTAATTTTCTCAGACTTGGCTCCTTCAGAGCCACAAATGATATCATACAACTGTTTTCACAAGCTGACTTTACAGACAGACCTTGACATTTAAAGTGGCGAAAGCCCTTAATTGAGGAAAGGTCATATATTATGACTGCCTTCCTACAGAACTATGAAACTTTATAATTCTGCATCTAAATTTAACTTAGGTAAATTAAAGGTCCAAGCATCAGTGGGACATTCATTCTTTACTGTATTTATGTGAACAGTGGGACAGTGGAGGATGATGATCCAAGGGAGAAGCTCTGAATTGATTTAATGGAAACACATTTAGATCAAGGACACAGGAGGGAGGTAGTCAGTCATATAGAACCCGTATTTTTGACCAAATGTATGGCAAATGTGATAAGCCAATCTTTACAGTAACTGGCTGATGGTGCTAATTTTATCTGTGAATAACTTGGGTGGCTTACCTCAGTAAAATATCTGTGAAATGTACACCACACTGATAGGCATATGAACATTTCAGAAGTCCACCCTCACTGCCACAGATCTTGAATGTGCTTTCCCCCTTATCGTCTTTCCTCGTACAAAGTCGTAACACCCCTCCTGCCCCTCACTTGTCACTTTTGTCGGGCTCTGGGCCAAGATGCTGACCTGTGCTCTCTGTGGCATCCAGACTGCCCGCTAGCTGCTCCAGGAGACGTGCCCGTGCTGCATTCCTGCGGTGCTTCTTTCCCTCGTAGTGCTGCTGGGCCATCAGCGGATTGTTGAACCAGGCTCCGCACAGGCAACAGTATTTCCCAGCTTCTCTTCCACCGTTTCCCCCGACCACCGCCATAGGCCATGGCAGAGCAGGGGGAGGAGGGGGGCATGTTGCGGGGTCTGTGGGCAGTGGGGTGGAGGGAGAGGAATCTGGGAGGGAAGATAGGAGACAAGGAGTGAGTGGTGAAGGATTGCAGAGGGAGAAAGGGAGGATCGAAGGAAGAGAGTGAGAGAGCATATGAACATTGATTCAAATGCAAATTGGGTTCTAAGATGAAAATGACATGAAATGGAAATATTCTCATGAAATTACATTAACATGACAATACCATGCATTCATATTTGCACAGATTCGCACACACTCAGACACAGTTGAAATCTAAGATACAGGTTTCCCCTTGAAAGCTCTAGGTTTAGATCATACTGATCGAGACGGAGAGGAAAGAGCAATAGATTGGCTGTAGGCCACATCTGTGGAACATAGATGGCGGTCGGGAAGAGGCCATCAGCACTCGAGGGACCAGTCTGCGGGAGCTTGAAACTGACTCTCTTCTTATATCTAGTGTACTTCTGAATATATCTGCTTTATCTTTTTTACTTACATCCTCCTCTCCCACCCCTTTCCTCCCCTTTCATCTCTCCTCTCCTCTCCTCTCATCTCCTCTGCGAGGGAACGAAAAATACAAATGGCAGACTTCCAGGTGACCTGCTACTCGTGACATGACACTGGTTACCATGGTGATTGCCCATTAATAGCCAACAGGCACTGACATGTCCACAGGACGCGGTTGTGGCTCATGCAGCGAAGACTGCGTATGTGCGCGTGGCTGCACGTGTGTCTGTGTGTGCACGTGGGTGTTTGGGTGGTGGACTGAATGTATAATCCACACTTGAGAAAACGTGTGAAGGCTTGCGTGTATGTGTGTGTGCGTGTACGTGCGTGTGCATGTGCATGAATGAAGCTCCAGAATAGGCTGCTTGTGTGTGTAAGGTACAGTATGTGTACCAAAGAAATCATCTCTGCTCAAACTGTTTATTTGAACACAGGGAGGGGGTGTTAGGTCCACAGCCAAACTGTGTGAGAAAGCTTATAATGCCAGATGGCATGTCCAAATGTGCCGATTCGCATCTACACTGTGTCAATGACTTAGAGTTATACCGACTATGACTACACAGCCATAATATTGCACGTTTAAACATTTTATATCACGAACAAAAGCCCACTCACACAAGCTTTTATGCCTAAATGAGTCATATCACTTCTTTCACAACAACCATCAGCTCGCCGATAACAAATGAAAAGCGTGCACAGATTGTTGACAAGTGACCCTGACTGTGAGGTGTATTAGTTGATGTGTATCTTTTTGTGTGCATGCCTGTGTTGACTTGACTCTAGCCCTGCAAGCTGATTGGTTGCTCATACCTTGATGTGTCTTTGGGCTCTGTTCACATAGTTACTGTATCTATGGCTGTGTCTCGCTCATCTCACCAGCCACACTCACTCACATTCCCTTCGCTTGTGTTTGCGTTCGACACTCTATCATCTCACTTACAAAACTCAACCCCCTGACTCTTATATTGTCATTTCATATTTCAGCTATTAATCTCAAAGACAAAGCCTTCCTAAAATCTCTGGTGTAGCATTTTGTGTGTGGCCGGGCATGAGTGAAGCTCCTGAGCTCTGACAGCTCTGTGCAACAGCACGTGCGGAGCAGCAACAGAGACTTATCCTTGGATGTATTTTTCCTCTCCACCCCTTGTTTTCCCACCCTTTCCCTTCTCCCGACTGTGATCTCTGCACATTGAAGCAGAAGTAAGTGTTTTTCATGGAGGGTGACTACGTGTGTGCAGGAGGAAGAGGAGGAGGCCGTGGTTTGGAGTATGTAGGGATGCGATGTGTGGAAGGGGAGGGAACACAGGTAGAGCTCTTCATCTCTCAAGAGCTTCTCCACCACACATGGCCCTTGCTTTTTCTCCCCTCGCCATGTGTTTGTGTATGTGCGAGTGTGTCTGTATGTATGTTAGTGTCCATGTTGTGAAATCTAGGAGCTGTTTAATTTGTGATTTTCAGGAAACACAGATGTACTAAGAAGAGGCATTTATTGAAGCTTTATTAGAGCAGTACATATAATGCCACTCATTCTACAGGTTATCCTCTTTGCAGGGTCGACTTAAACCCATACAGAATGCATGTAAACCTTACTCTATGCCCAAATTAGGATATTCTTTATGGGCCAGATCAGCTATCCATACATGTGTGAAGATTCTATTGAGTTCCAAATCCTAAAAATTGACCCACATTCACCTAAATCATGTTGTATAAGGAATCTCAAGGGAGAGACTTTCCCTGAGCTGAAGGGCCTTGTGTTATGACTGCTCCCTCCCTAGGCTGGAGACTCTGTTCATGATATCTTTACGACCTTGGTTGTTATGCCAACTGCCACTGAGAATTGGGTCAGCTTGATTCTACAGCTATTCTACCTAAAGACCTAAAGAAGGAAAAATTCCTCCACTCACATGTCCTTGCCAGTGAATGTGTGCATGCATCAGTCATCCTGCTTACGTAGATTTCTGACCATTGTTCATGCATGTGTGTGTTCCTGCGCCCGTGTGCGCACAAGCCTGTCAACTTGGCTGTGCATCTTCTGCATAGCGCTCATCTCAGAGTGATCATGAAGGCTACTTTTGACTTTAATCTCTCCTGAAACCTCCTCTTCTCTCCCAGGTCACTCCTTCTCTCTTCTTGTTCTCATTCTCTTGTTTCTTTTCCTCAAGGTCCCACTGTCACAAAACCACAGAAACTGCACGGCAACGGCTATACAGAAGTGACACTTTCCCAAAGTAGGCCAAAGTTTAGGAAAAGTCACTCAGGGGCTTGATTATAACACTCCATTTTGTAGTGATTGTGCGTTTATAGCTCTGTGAATTTTCACTTTGAATCCAATTTGAATCACATTATGTAAAGCTTCCCTGGAGACGACTCACCAGCACTGACACTTAAAAAAACAAACAAAAAAAACCCCACTAATCTTAAACAATCATGAGCATGAACAAAAATCAATTTGTGGATGTCTTGATTTGTTAAGGAGATTTTTTTTAATCACAAGACCTTTAAAAAATGAAAGGCTCTCTGTGCACTTTACCTTCAAAGTTTTACTTCTTGTGCCTCTGGCATGTTAGCATTTCCACACTTTCTTTTCCCCCTCTCTGATACCCAGGCTAGACGTTTTGACTGAAGCATGACTAAAGCTTTCCAAATCCACTTCAGATAAAAATATATGCTTTGAACTAAAAATAGTTCAGTACAGTGATACATGTTGCAAAAGTCGATGTCTGGATTACATGGGCGTGTGCAAGAAGAGGTGAGAGAGTGTTTTACGACCCAAGTTAATCACCTTGGTCTTTAGTGAGGACTGGCTCTGTGTGCAAACATCAAGATTGGAATCCAGTAGAGGTATTGATCATCTAGGACTGAAAGGGTTGATCACCAAAGTACCAGCTTCTAGTCAGGAGATTAATAGATCAGATTTGTCAAGCTTTCACTTTTAAGTCTGACTTAAAGACTAACTAGCTCAAAGAATCAGTTTAACACTCTCCTCTCTTCCTCCCAAAACTCAACTGGCAACGAGTCACTCCCTTGACTTCTGTAGCTGCTGTGATTAGTACGAAAGCATGGTATTTCAAGCACTGTAAAATGCATGGCTCCAACAGTGCTTGTTTGGATGTGTGAGTCTGATCTTGTTGACAGGCAGAGAGTAGAAGATACCTGTGTTTGTAGGGCTGGTCATGGCTGCAGGTAGGTTTGGCGGCTCCCCCAGCACCAGACGGACTCTCTTGGCGTGGGTTTTGCCCTGGTAGTGGGACTGGGCCACAATGGCGGAGGTGAAGAACATGTTACACAAGGTACAGCACTTGTTCCTGTCCACCTCTGTCTCTGCACAGTCCTAGAGGAAGGAGAGGAGAGGAGAAATGATGAAATAGAGTGGTTGGGGAGGGAGGATGTTATGAGAGAAAAGTGGATCACAGTGGAGGAGAGGGTAAGGGAGGTGAAGTGGAAAAGAGATCAGTGGAGGTGAAGAAGGGAATGATGTGGAAAGAGACACAGGGTGAGGTGAGAAAAGGAGAGAAGAAAGGCAGGGGGCGAAGAGAGAGATGGAAAGATGCACACTTTGCATTGACCCTGCTGGGCTTTGTCTCTTTCTCACACACACTCCCTCTCACACACACACAAAAGCAAAGAGAGGGCTGATCAAATATTCATCTGTCTCTCTGGGCTGAGACTGTGGCTTGGCCCTTTCACCACTGCTGGTTCATTACTAATGATGAGGAGGAGTTGCTCCCCACGGGAGAGAGGGAGCACAAACAAAAAGACCAACCGCCTGAATGACACAAATGGACAAATGCACCCACTCACACAAGCAAATAGACAAGAACACACACACACACACGCACATACACCCACTCACACACTTCAAATAATACCCCCCCCCCCCCCTAGTTTTTCTGTTGGTTTCTGCCCAGTATGAAGGAAAGTAAAAAATATAGTGAACTCTGGATTTCAGGAAAACCAGTCCAGTAATTTTAAGAAATCAAAATTACCAGCAATGATTGATGGAATCATGGCACGTGCCTGTAAGGCTTGCTAAACAGGCATGAAAAGCCGGGGCAACATGTCACATGTAGACAGCAAATGACAGAACCTCTTGGATGGAAGAACTATTTTTTCAACAAAAGCTATCCAGAACAATATCAAAGAAACAAAGACACTGCAAGTATGTGTCCACATTCTTCATATTTTTAATCTAGGATTTTCATGGTTTAGGCTTAGCTCAGTAGTTTCAGTTAAAGGAAAACCAAATGCCGCAGAATACAGTGTTACATTATTGTGTGCTTTCAACTTTGTGACACCCCTTTCCTGTTTCAATATGACAATGCCCTCCCTGCAAAGCAAGGTTTAGAAAGACATGCTTTTCTGCGTTCGGAGAGAAGGGTGTGATTGGCCTGCACAGAGCCATCCAACTCCTTTGGGATGAACTAGGACAGACTGTGAGCCAGGCCTTGTTGCCCATCATCAGTTCCTGACTTCACAAATGCTCTTGTGGCTGCATGGGAACAAATCTCTGCAGCCAGGTTCAAACATTTTGTAGACAGCCTTGCTGGAGAAGTTGAGGCTATCATAACAGCATATTGATGTCTATGGTTTTGGAATGAGATCTTACCATAAACAATCACATATGGGTGTACTGTTTGGCATCCCACACATTTAAGTATATCAATTAAAATAGGCATAAAATAAAAAAATGTGGAAAATTAAAAAACATGGATCAAATACGTTTCTTCTAAGACAATAACCAGTATTTTATGTTTTCTGTGTAACCTTTCAAAGTCTACACCCCCCCAGTTTCTTTCTTCTTCCTGCTGTGCTCATTGAATCTCCACCTTCTCACTATTTGTTCATCCAGGCTTTTATTCTCTCTCTCCCCCTCTCCCCCTCCCTGTTCTGAACTCTCTCTATTTGCTTGCACATCTATCTCCTATCTCTGCCTTTCTTTCTTTTTTTCCTTTTCACACCGGTACTCTCTCTGGTCCAGGTGTCAAATCGAGTTGGAGGAGACAAACCTCAGTTTTGGCGAGAGAGAGCGGACAATAATAGAGAAGTGTCTGCGACACCATATCTGAGTGTGTGGGTGTGTGCTGTGTATCTATAGATGCACGTGTGTGAATGTGCGCGTCTTATGTCAGCCCCGGTTAGCATCACAGACAGTGGATGTGAGAGTTAAGGACACCTTTACCTTCCAGGCTTAGCTTTGTCTCTCAGCTGTCCCATCTCTCTCTTTCTCTTTTCTTCATCTCTCCCTTTCTCACTCACTTTGCTTCCTCTCTTGCTTCTTGCCCTCCCCTCACCCTCAGCCCCCCCCATCACTGCATCCTCCCTCACCCTCTGGGCACCAGTCTCAGTGACTGTGTGTGTTGTGGGATAAAATATTTATCTGTATTGGCAGGCCCTTGCCACCCCCTCTGTTCCTCCCCCTCTCCCACCTCGCCTCCTCTCCTCCCCTGTGTCTGTCCCTGCTGTGATCATGTTAAAGGCTGGCTCTGAACTGTCCCAGACCCCCCTCTCCGTTTCCTTCTCCTTCTCAGTTGGTACAAACTCATTTCACTGTGCTTTATTAGCGCATGAAGCATGTTGCCAAAGACAGACAAAGAAAGTATGTGCATATTTATTTATGTGTGAATATGTTTGTATGTAAAGTAAAAACAGCTAATCTATATTTACTCCATGATCTTTATTCATGATTGCATCACAGGAGACACCGTGCCCATGAAGACAAGTTTCCTTTCCTCTCCTCTCTAAAAAGTTTTTTCACTCCTTCATTCTATCCCTCCTTCTTGACTACATTTCCCCCGCTCCCTCATTACCATCTCTCCTCGCTCTGTTCCACCTCCTCTCTAATGTGTACTCTCTGCTCCTCCCCTCATCTCCTTCACTACTCATCCTATTGTTCTCTCCCTCCACTTCCCTCCTCGCCTCCTTTTCTCTGCTTCTTCCCTCCCATGGGCAACGCTACTGAGATCTTGGTCTGCCCAAATCTTGTTGTACCAGGAAGAGGAAAATAATCCACAGTGAGCCAGTGTCCCACAACTGAGTGTTTTCCTTGACTGAGGACAGAGCAGCTGAGATGATTCTCCTTGTCAGCCTGTAGTGGTCTCACCTGTCAAAACCCAATGAAAAGCAAAAGAAGCAGTCGACCGAGATGGGACTAAAACACAAAGAAGTATCTACTTGAAAGTAGAAGGAAACTCAAATCCTGTCGCTCAATGACAGATGTTACACCAGGGATTTAGTGACAGTGAAAGTTTTAAACAATCTCACAAGTGTGTGTGGGTGACTGACATATGAATAATTGTCAGCTCATTACAGCTGCCACTCTACTGAACCACTTTAAACAATAAACAACATCTCTGACTCACTGTTTTCCTCCAGCATCTGTCTCCGCTCAAAGTCATCAACCTTTCTGTTTCTTCATTTTTGATTTCTAGATTTCTGCCTTCGCTCATTTCAGTCTTCCTCTCTGTATTCTGTTCCTCACTGTCTCTACCTGTCGCACCTCACGCATCTGCTGGGACTGATTTCCATGCGACCTAATTGTTGTGTGTGTTTCTGTTCTGTGTTTGCGTGTGCACATGCTGCATCTATGCCTGTTTATTCGCTGCCTGACAGTGATGTCTGTATCGCAGAATATTTTGTGTTTGGGTGGCTTCATCCTGCTCATGCACCTAACAATAGACTCCTAATTAGCTGTGTTTATCTCCCTCTCCTTCTGTTTTGCTTTCTCTCTGCTCCTCCTTACTTCTCCCACTGCTCTGTGTCGAGGCGCTGTGGGAAACATTGCTAAATATACACATGGAGCAGCACAAGGAAACAGACGCTCTCATTTGGAGTTTGAAGAAGCGCTGAAAGTGTAAATTGAAAGGAGCGACATTGCAAATATAGCACTACAGGAGAATAAAAGGCAAGGAAAAATAGCATTTTGTTATCTTTTGCCCTTTGCGCAGGTAGAAAACTGCACAGATAGAGAGACGGAGAGAAAAAGCAGGGTGGAAAATCGGCTAGAAAAACGGATCAAGCCCCCTCCCCTTTCATCTGGGAGCACCTTTACGACCTACTTTCTCTCTGTTTGTTCTGTGACAAACACTTTCACCTACACACGAACACACAAACCTCAAGGCATGGCATTTTACACTGAGTAGACGCTGGAATGTCATTTCTGCTGCTCCCATTGGACTGCACCATGTCAATCAGAACGAGAACACAGGGGGCAAAAACACTAAGATGTAGTCAAGAGAAAAGATGTGCAAAACTTCCCCTGGGAGAAAAAAAGAAAGAGATGAAAGTAGAAAAGTTTATCTCAAACTGAGTGGTGAGAATTTTATCTCTGGAGGATTGTTCATCTTACATCAATTTTCTAGCATTGTCAGATAATCAATGTCACATCTCTGTGTGAAAGGTTATGAACAAAGTGCTGGCTGTGGCGCTCACAGCACATTACAGTATGGCAGATGAGGTGAGTGTGTGTGTGTGCGTGTGCGTGTGGGTGTGCGCGTACATGGTCTGTTTGTGTGCGTTCACTGCCCCATATGAGGTGAAAGCCAGGAGGGGCTGAGTCATGTCTTATTCACTTAGGGAGACAGATGGAGACGCAGGTGTGTATATTTCTACAGTATGTGTGAGTGTGTTCGTAAACCCATGTGCCCTTGACATGCGTATTTCATGAGTGTCTGCAGTGTGGTGCACGTGTTTCGCCTTTTTACACCTTATTGTAGAGCTTGTGTTAAGAAACACAATTCAACGGGTTGAGTGAGAACCATAATAACAGGTGCCCAAGAGTCTTACGTCATAAAATGATATCCAGTTTGTTAGTTTTATCTATCCGACATTTCAATTTGGTATATTTTTTTGGTGGCAGTTGCTAATTTTCGTTCAGCGTGACCGCCAACTCTCTGAAATTGAAAGTCTGATGTTCCCACCTGCTTCGCACCATGATTCTCGAGCACTCTTTTTTAATTATTTACACAACTATTTTTGTGACTTTTGTTGTGAATAAACGAGTGCAACACTAAAAATGGCTTCCAGGAGAGACTGTCTAAAAATGTGCCCCATTTTCCCCGTGGCTTTTCACTCGAGTGAGGCTATTGGGAACAGCTGTAAACAAAGAAAAGGGCTAATGATCAAAATTTAGGCTCATATAAAAATAATGTGAGGATGGATCCTCGAGACGCACTATATGTGACTGTGAACTGTGAGGGGACAATCCCATCCATGTTCACTAGGATTTTCTGGTTAGTCAAGGTATCACAAAACAACAAACCTGGTACAGCTCTGTGCTTGTTATTAGTCTGCAAATATGACCAAAACAGATAACGCCTACCCCACTTGGTTGTTCTGGCTCCTTATATTTGAAACTGTTAATCCAGGTCTGCCTTCATGCCTTAGCCTTGCTGGATTTAATTGAGGGAAACTGAAATAACCTTAACCTCTTTCCTTTGAAGATATTTGCTTGCAGCCCCAAACATAATTTGTCAAGGTTTTAAACTTTGCATTGCTCATTCATCAACTGCAACCCGAAATCACTTACATTGGGGGTGTTTGCAAACATTTTAGTTCCTTAGTTTTTATTATGAATTTCTGCTCAGTTGAGGACAGAGGGTCATTGCCACACTGAGGTAATTGGCCCTACATTACAGCTCAAGGCTGTGGTGTTGCTTTGTTTTTGGAGGCACTCCACCTCTTCCCCTCCTTCTCTCCCCTCCCTCTCTCTCTCTCTCTGGTACAGCTAGATTTGTCAGTTAGTTTGACAAACTTTATTCTTCCACCAGCTGTGTCCTCAGAGGTCTGTACTGTATGTATTCTGTGTGTGTGTGTGCGTGTGTCTGTGTAGTATGCCATGTGGGACTTTAAGGCTTGCCAGATAAATGGAGCACACAGTGTACTATAGTAAAGCTCCCTCTTCACAATAGTCTGTTAGGTTCACATTTCCTTTCACACACACACACATACGCACTCACATGCACACACACAAAAACAGACACACCAAAACAGACATAAACACACACACATCCACAAACAAAAAAGTCAAAATTTAATCAGCAGCAAAATAGCAGTTGTGCCTCATGTTCGAAGCCTAACAATTCACTGTGGATGCAACTGCAGCCTCAGCAATTGCTACAATTGCAGAACAGGGCCCTACAAATACAGAGACACAATGGCCCACCTACACCACACACACACAGACACACAAACATTGGTACTGCACTGACCCTAGCCACATGGCCTGCAGTAGTCAGATATAAAGCTGCTTGGCGGTGTCTGCCACCACTAAATCTTACCAGAAACACCACAGCTAAATCATAACCTCTCTCGGGAGAATTATAGCACACAAGTGCACACAACAGATCAAACAAATATTCCCATGAGCACTTGGCTGTAATGGGCAAGCCTAAGAGTGGACGGGCCTAGTAAAAGATTAGACTGACGCAAGTCAACTCAGGTTTTTGTTGTCTACATACATAAAAGCATGCTGCAAATTCACACAAAATTTCAGCATGCACATAACTGTCCTTCCCAACAGTTTCACAGTTACTATAGTTTGTGATTATGCTGCAGAAGACGTAAATCAGTCATTTATTTCACTAATGCATTTTAAAAAGAAATAACTTTGCTCATTATGCAACACAGACACACAAACACAAACACATTGAGAGCATACTGGGTTATCTGGCCTCAGTCTCTTGGAAGGCGGTCCTCCATCTTCAGGGTGAAGCATGTAGAACAGACGTACCTTGTTGGCATGTTTCTTACTCTGAGAGAGAGAGACAGACAGAAAGAGAGAGTAGGAGTGTCAGCCAGTGAACTGAATTTTATTTTATCAAGTGAGCCAAGTGGAAAAAAAATCAATGACTGTCAGTCCACCTTGACAACTCCCTCCATGCTTTTATCTCTGTTTCAGCTGATGATCGTAGCAGACATTTTGCTCCCGGCTAGGTGGCTAATGGCCTGGGCCATGCTCAGCTTTCTGGGAGCCCTGAGTAAGATGTTTGATAGGGGAAGTAGTGGGGGGGTTGAGGACTTTTAAGTTCACCTGCATTCACTGGCACGGTAAACTGCTAAAGGAAGTCAGCGTGCAGTTTGGGTGGCTCAAATTACAGTAAAACCAAAATGATAATATCCTGGTTTCTTAAAAACTGTAAGAAACGGTTCATGGAACCAATGATTCAGATACTTTAGAACAAATATTTATTCATTAGCAAAAAAGCTGATAATAGATAGACATTAGTCTGCATAATATCAAATGCTTTTGGTGAAAGATAGTTCAAGTGTGTAACTGTACTGTGATGAGTTTTTGTGCAGGTTACTCAGTTGTTATTGTTATTTTCACCACACCTGTGTGTTTTTGTCTGCTTCTGTCACAGGCCTTTACACTATAAAGCCTATAAGCTTTAACAAGCAGAAATATACAGTCATGTTTATCCGAAAGGACAGTGAGCTGCCCTTGAAGCTGCTAACTGTCACTTTAATGCAGAACAATGAAAATCACTGGACGTACTGCAGGGTAAAGATTAGTGCGTGTGTATGTGTTTAGACAGCTTGGTGTGTTTGTGCACAAGGTTGACACAGCTATCTCACTCCATACATTTCATTTTATTGGCACGCTCTGACCTTCACTCCTTCCCACTATGTAACATCTGTTATTATCTATAAATTCCACTGTTGGTGCAATTTTCCAGAAGCAAGTGTTGACACTGTCACAGAGATTGTGTCTTCACTGCCACGTACGACAGAGTGCAGGGATACAAGTCAAGATTATGATAATGAAAAGCATCAAGGGAGAAAAATATGTAACTCTCGATTGATGAGAGATGGACGTGATTAAAATAGATGGAGACTGTTTGTCAAATGTGTTATGATGGCTTCATCCAGAACCAGGATTCCCTTTGAGGGAATCACTTTACAGTTGAATCCGTATGATTTGTAGAATTATGTTGTATAGATGAAAATGCACTTGCAAGTGTATATCAAGGCTGAACAGCACATGAAGATAGTGAACGGGGGAGACTCTGATGAGACACTGTACTTGCTGCTCCAGTGCTTAGATTGGATCCTCTGCCCCTGGGACTAGATAGCCCCCCACCCCCTCCCACTACCTCACTTGCCTCCTCAGTTGTCAGACTACTTTAATGCATTTTGTCAGTGCTTGTGTGTGTGTGTTTGTGTGTCTGAGTATATGCTTCTGTTCATAGGTGTATAAATGGTCATGTAGTTGATGGCTCTGGGACATGGGCTAAAAGCAGGACTTTGTGTCACCATGGTTACCCTGCACTGACCCTCAGTGCTCACCCTTCTCTAATGGACAGTGCATGTCTCTCTGTCTCTTCTCTCTCTGCTTTTTCCTAGTGTCAAATCAAATTGAAAGAGACAGACAGGATAGGGGACAAGTATATTAAAATGACTGCTACATCATCCTTGTGTGTTTGTGTATACATGCAGAATGTATCTCACTTAGAAATTCAACCTCACTACTTTGTCACAGTATTAGACAGTGGTGAATGACAGTGTATGGGGACATGGTTGCAAATAAAAAGTTTCGTTATCTGATCCCTGAACAGTGTGACAGTGTGTGTGGATGAGAGCATTGATGTGTGCGGGTGAGGGAGCAGCGTGAGCGAGAGCCCTTGAAGACGCTAAAACTATTGTCTTGCTCGAGGTCCATCTATGAGTCATCCATGTGTACAGTATGTGTTAGTTTAGGGATAGTTGTTAGCTAGCTGTCTGTTGTTGCTAACAGCTATTTGTTGTAACTAGACTGCTGAAGTGTACAATAGAGATCTGGCTGATGGAGACACATACTTCTGTAAGTGAGAAGCGTAAATGAAAGTGTATTAAAAAGCCTCTGGGGCCTCCAAAGGCTTCCAAAAAAGAGCTCTAACTAACTAGAGTTAGAGCTCTAGCTAACTCTGGACTCCTCAGCTATTCATCACCCATAATAATACTCTGTTTTGGCCTGTTGTTGTTTTCTCCATGTCTTATGCAAAACACTTTAAATTAGCCTGCCTATGTTGCCTTTCCTTGCCCCCCTTATCCTTTTCGAATCTAACATGCAAAAACTCCCTGCCTTCAAATTATTTCTTGTCTTGTCTCTTTGATCTACTGACCTCTACAGAGATCCTTTGTAAAGGGTGACTCTGAGGACATGCAATGACTCAGCTTGCCCCATTTGTCTGCGCAACTCAAGGCTGTGTGTTTTTGTCAGACGTAGGTTCAGAGACAGAAATAAATTACAGTCAAGTGAATGTAGTTGGTACACGTGTGCAGACACATAAACACTGTGGTTGTCCCTGCTTAACTGTCTTCAGATAAGGGCCTTGTCCTCATTAGTCTGTTTGTTAATCCCAATTGTGTCTTGTAATCAAGGACGACCTCAATGTAGTACATGCACATATGCCCGTGCACACATGAACACACACATATCCTACTTAAAAAATGCACGGGGCTGATTATTTAATGGACATTCATTAAATTACTCTCAGGGAGTCTGCTGAGAGGTACACTACATTAAAACAAAAAGTGCAGATGTGTGTGTTTGTGGGTGTGCAAGTGACTAGCATTACCATGCTGCATTAAGTAAATGTATAATGGATGAGCACTGTTTTGAACGGCACAAGCACAAATTGTACAAATAAGGCTGATGCAAAGTGTACAGTGCAAAAGTCTGGCTGTCAAAGCAGTAATCGTAGCAGCATTTTTTTTGTTTTGTTTAGTGCGATCATTCCTTTGTGTGTTCCTCGATTCGCCTTGTATATGTCTAGTGATGCCAAAAAGAAGAAGCTGAGAAAAATCCTCCAAACCTGAGCAAAGACGGACTCACCTCATAATGAGCGGTGCGTTGGGACTCTGAGATGAGCTGGGCATTGCAGATGTTACAATAGCTCTCTGTGAACAAGCCTCCATCCACGACGCCCGCAGACTTCATCTTCATTTGAGACTACATAAACACACACACACACATGCCCAGACATACGGAAATATGAATATGATTAAAATTCAGGATGGAATAAAATGTCAGTGAACCTTAGTGTGAGGTAGAAGTGCATGAGCATGCATGTATCTCATCTCAATTTAGAAATACTTTTCCTTTCCAAATGACAGACTCATCATGACAGTTCAGCCCTAAATATGTTGATCCTCTCTGTCAGAACATCCTCTCACGGATGATTTTGACCCCAGACTTGAAAACAACGGCCTGAGGCTCTGGCTTGAGTTTCTGCATTTTACCTAGCAATAAACTTTTAAATATATATATATATATATATATATATATATAGAGAGAGAGAGAGAGAGAGAGTATCCTATTTCATTTCACCTCATGTTCACATGTGTTGGATTGACAATAAAGCTCCTTGAATCTTGAATCTTGAATATATATATATATGTATTTTAAGTTTTGTATATTTTTCATTTAGAAACACTGAACATGGAGCTAGAAATAGGGGAGCTCAAACTGTTTCAAAACTATGTTGTAAATGTATTTCAATACAAAGTAAAATTAGATTCAAAGTAAATATATTAAAAGTATATGCACTCACTGTAAAGAAAGGGACCTTTCAAGGTGGTACATTATTCATACATGAATGTGTTATAAGCATGTTAATGGTGTAGTTGGTCAAACCTGATCTTAATCTTAACTACTTAATGCACTGTTGGGATTTTAATTTAGAAGAATAGACCATGTTTTATCAGTGTATATTTGGCATATAAACTCATAATCTGCAATATCACTAGGAAAACAAACAAACGATGGCAACTTCCCACCTCTAGATTTAGTAATACAAAGTAAACAAAGTGACTGGGAACACTGTTTAAGAAACTTTCTGGTCAGTTTATGAGACCAAATGTTGTAAGTAATCTTTATCAGCTACTGCTTTGCTCTGAAAATTGAAAACTGGGAGTTGCAGTTGCACCATTAGGAGTGCTCTCTCATTACATGGTGTAATGGTACTGAAATCACAGTGCTGGCACATAAGTGAATAAAACAAAAATGACTCTCAACTAGCAAGTCACACTGGCATTCTTATTTGGCCTGTTTTTGTGAACATTTTCACCTCTCCTACTCTAAACTGAGTTTGTAGACTGTCTTCAGTTTAAGCTCTCTGGGGCTCCACTCATAACTTTCCAACTGTTTTTGTGCACTGCGTCCTGTTGAGTAACAATCACAAAGCATGTCTTGCCCACCTAAATTTGAGGATTTTAATTTTGACATTAAATTTCGCAAGATAAGAAATACTTGACCTGAGACCAATTGTTCTAACCCTTTATATAAACTTCCAAGAGTTTTTGAACACTGGTAGGAAATAAAAATGCTGTAAAGTGAACAGTATAGCCAAGAGCAACTTTGCTGAGGAGTACAGTCTCTGAAGTAAACTGTTAAAAGGTCTACAGCGAGTTTCCCCTGTGAGAAACGTGTATTAAAACCTTGTCAGTGCTGGGATTGCCCAACCAGTAAAACCATAGAGACTTGAGCATCCCACTGGGAGCCTTTGCTCTGCGTTCTTAACAACCTGGCAGCAGTGTTTTCTTTCGCTTTTGTACTGAGCACTGTAATAGAAAATGGTTTAATGATGTGCTCTGGGGTCTTGTGTTCAATTTTCTATTCTCTTCATTATGTGTGCCCCGTAGGCACTGCTCTGACAGGGTTAGGGTGAGTAACGGGTCTGTAGGGATTGGTCCAGGAACATCAACCGTTAAACTGGATGAGTTTGTTGCCCCGAGGAAGCTACAGGACAGGGTGCTTGCAGGGGCAGAGTGTTTCATAGCCCAAGATGAATGGATGCCGGAGAGGTCAGCTCAAATAACTTTAAAAGAATAGGGCCTTTTATCCGGCATGGTATCGCAACCATTAGTGATGAGATCAGACAGAACCTAGTCCATGTGTCAGCAGGGAAAAGAAGTGACAGAAATTGGTATTCTTTATCTCAAGTCTGGTGTGTAATTACCTTTAGCCAATACACTTGCTCAACACGTCCATGCACCCACCCACACACACACACACACACACACAAGAGTGCACACACACCTTAACACAATACTGGTAATTACCCCTGTCTGTTCATCTTGTCTGTTTAGCGCACCCTGGACCTTCCAATTAACTACAGACATGCTGTATGGACACTTCCTCCATTATCTAATTGAACCTACAGTAGGACCCCCGTACATTAAAATTAAGTGGCAATGCAGATGCATCTGATTTACAGCTCCAGACTTTATTGTCTCCTCTTCGTGTGCTCAGTAAGTTATACATGTCTGTGAGGTGTAATATTCAGTCTGAAATGTCACTGATGACAAGCTGAAAACTTGTTTTGTCTGGGGGCATGGGCGCATTATTACCTCTACTATGTGAGGTGCCCTGTGAGACACGATGGAACAAATATATTTTGCAAACTGACACATTACGTTTGCTTCCAGAAATTTTGTGATAAAAAAGAGACCTTTGCGCTGTCAGTCTGGACGTCAGCCAGGCAGAATTGCGTCTATCTTTTAATCTTCTGGCTAATTAAAAACGATTGTGACTGCAGAAATACCCCTATCTTCCTAATATCTCTATTACCTCTGATTATTACATGCAAGATGGGAGATGTAGACTAATTAATAGAGGCAATCTGTTGGTGAGATTAATGGAATGGCAGGCCCAATGAAGCGAAAAGATGGAGCGGCAGATAGTGGCAAAAATAATGAGAGAGGGAGGGAGAAGTGAAAAAAAGAGAGGGTGTGGAGGAAGAGGGAGGTTTATAATTGGTGTGCTGAACATGATATGTTCATGTTACATTGGTTTAGAGATCTTAAGGGAAATATGGTTTCATTTCCACCATGTCAGACCAGACTGTTACTGTAAATTATGTCTAATTTATTGTAACTTTAAGATCAATTTCAAAACTAAACATAAACCACAAATAGCCATGTGTTTTATTTACTATCAGCAGGCAGTTAAACTTCCGTTCATCATTCCTTCTCTATAGCTGGGTATTCTAGAGTTACAGTATTATTTGCATCTTATTTCCCACTCAGATGAACACAGAGGTCACTGAAAACTGTGTAATCAATGATGACGGAAGTGTGTAACAAGTGAGGAGTTTATATATAGATGATATGTGCAGGTGGAGGATGTTGTCAAGTCAGCAGTCTTAGATTTAAAGGCGTTGAAAACCTATTTTCTCAATCAGCGTCTTACTATGAGTGATGGGTCCTATGTGAGCACAAAATTTACTGCCAAAGTTGGAACAGTTCAGTCAGATACACTTAGTTCAAGGAACTGACCATTTGCAGCAACAATTATACAGTTTGATTTGGCGGAAAAGGCTGTGTTCTTTGAGGGAGCTCTTACGCATTGTCAGATCAACAGAGACTGGAAATCTTCCTTTTCAGTGGTGTGGAAATTACAGACAGTAGCCGTTAAGTACAACTAGGGGGTGAACAGTGGAGAAGAAAACAATTGTATCTTTTTTCCCATTCCAAATTTAAAGTTTAACAATTATTTCTAATTGTGATTTTAATGCTGATTATAATGTAACATGATATTATTTAACCCATTCCCTCCAAAATGTATTTACTATACAGTACTTTGTCATTGTGGAACCATTTCACACAATTTTGGTCACAATAACTGTAAAATAGAATAGAATAGGCTTTTATGTCAGTGTACAGTTAAGTACAACGAAATTGTGGGCGAAATAATCTCAGTTGCAAGAACAGTATAGCATATAAGGAAGAGGTTGGGCTGAGTTGCAACAACAGTATAGCAACAGTATAGCATATAAGGAAGAGGTTGGGCTGGTGGATTAGTTACAGTGGCCGTGTTGTGCACCATCATGAATGTGGCTGGACCTTACACATACAGTTGAGAATAAGCTGTGAAGCATGTATGAAATAGCTGATGCCGATCGTCCAGTACAGGCATGACATTAGTGCTCTTCCTCAACTAAAGCTGAACAGTGTGCTTCATTATTGGTTAGTTCACATGAGAGCTGTTTGTCTTGGCTGGTATGTCTGTGCTTTTCTCAGGTCTGATGTGGGCAGGGCTCAGTTGGAGGAGGGTGATTTTACATACTTCCAAGCACCAATCAGGATTTTGCAATATTCACTTCACTGATAACAGTAGGTCGGTTGTGTGCTTATGTTGCCATATCATTGTCTATCAAATTAAACTACACCCACACTGTGCTGATGAAACAGTTTAGTATAATTTTTAAATACCTGTGTTAAATGCTTAATAAGTTTAAATTTGATTATTGCTTATCTGGTTATTCAATGGAGAGATTCTTAAGACTCTAAGATAAATTTCTCACAGGATTTAAGAGTACATTTGTGGTGCTGCAGAATTAGTGAGGTGAAATCACTGAAACAGTTAAAGTGAAGGTAGAGATGAGTATTATACTCAAACAGTAGGTCAAGATAAAAATAAAAAAAGCCTTAAACTCAATTAGACACAGGATTGCAAAACCAGATGAGTCTTAGCGAGAGCACGAAAGCCTGAGGCATTTGAAGACAGGATGAACCTTGGGGGGATTCTCTTTTAAGACCACATCAAGTATTTAACATGGATGTGAACCCTGAGCCCTCCCAGAATCTCAGTCCACCATTCATTAATGCTGGCATTGAAGTGGACGTGCCTTTTTGTTCTTTTCTAAAAAATGTAACCACTTAGACTGTTTTCTGTCGCCTGGGTTTAGAATATTAATTAGTATGTAATATTACTTGCAACTAGAGAGTATTGCACTAAATGAGAGCCCTATTGTACTGACAGAGATATAGTGTAATGTTTAAACCCAATGGGGAGCTTCAGATTACTATTATTAAAAATATATTCTCAGCCCTCTTATGGCCTGAAACCACACCTTTAATGGTAAAATGTATACTGAAGATGAACCAGTGAAAGACAGAAATGTACTAGACCCTTTGTAGAGGACATTGAGAGACACACACACACAGAGACTGAGGGATAAAGAGAGAACAGCAGGTGGTTGGGGCAGCAGGGCTTCTTTTAAGTTCCGCGTTCCTTCCCTCCCTCCTCAATCTTCCTATTTCTCCTCCATCAGAAAGTGTTGGCGCTGTGAACTGGTCTGTCTGTTCCCTTCTTCTCTCCGCACTCATATTTTTATAGTTGCTGTCTCATTTGAAATAAAATGCTGCTCTGATTTAGCTGTCAAATTATGCATACAGATGATGAAATATTGACATCAGACTGTGAGCCAATGACCTGTGTAATGAGTCACTAGTGGGAATAACAAGAGAAATAGTTGCAGGGGTTAATAATATGGAATCCTATATCGCAAATGCACCGCCCGACACTCCAAGATTAACAACCCTCCCCTTTGTACAGTAGCAATCCAAGGTTTTAGACAGGGAGAATAAAGTCTTCAAAGGAGCTGGAGCCAGAGTCTGAATCCAAATCCAGCTTCATTCTGTTTGTACTGCAGGAGCTTGCTTTGTACTCTTCTTGCTAAATACTGCAAACCACAAACATACCCAAACTCAAATACAGCCTGGGCACAAACACAGACTCTCGAAGTCTCGCTGTGGAATATAAAATCAAAAGTTAAAATCTAAAGATCCAAAATAAGCAACACAAAATATGTGATTAGAGTTCCTGTTCCCCAGTGTTAATTTTGACATAGTCAAGCCTTCTTGGTGTGACTGTGCTGTGTCTGTGTCTCCTCCTGTGCAGTCAAGGTATAGAAAAATACACACTCAACACTAAGGTCAGGTCATACACTCCTCCCCTTGAGTCTCTGTGTGTGTGTGTGTGTGTGTGCGCGCATTTATATTACTCTTTCTCTCCCTTTGCTCACTGCCTGTTTCTCCCCAAATTTCTATTGTGGACATAATTTCTCCTTTTTGAGTTGTGTATGGGGCATGTTGATATTAACACATTCACACACATTCACACTATGCTTCTCATCTCTCTGTGTCCATTTCCCCATCTCTCCTACCTCCTTTCTCTCACAGTGGTGGAAATATAGCCTTGAGGGCAGGGATTATTCATGAGTGATGGTGTAGGCTAGACTTATCCACTCTTGGGAAAGAGGAGCAGATAAGCTGCTATATTATGCACCTTGCTACTGGAATAAATTGCAATGCAACTTGAAGTTAGACACATTCATTCCTCTAATAGATATTTGCTGATATTTTTTATATCTGAGGTGGGTGTATATATTCATTCTTGGCTCTCCTTTACAAAAGAGATCATGATCTTAATGAGACTTTCCGAATAAGTAAAGCTTAACAAAAGAAAAAGTCTTTTTAGATTATTTCTTTTATTGTAGTACCACTAAGGCTGGATACTAAACATCAGTACCTATGTGGTACTGACTGAAATGTTTCTATGGCACAAAGTATCAAAAATTAGAGAATGTTGTAATTGGATGCACGTCAGACTCGTAGCCCTTTTAGCCATAGTAGCAGTATACATCTATTGATGACAATGCTGGATGGCCAGTACACCCTGTTACTCAAGCTTGAAATATCCCAGCAATTAGATGATGCACTACTATAAAATCTTTCATATGAAACTTACTTAGTTTAGTAACATGCTAATCTAAGAGAGTTAAATTGGTAAACAAATACCTGCTATGAATCCTAATGATTCTTGTGATCCAGCATGTCAAAGTTTTCACTTATCCAGTGAAAAACATCCACTCAGTGGCTTGGTACAGACATTCATATTCCCCACATGGTGTATCCTACTGACTTTAGTGATACCCTTGTTCTAGCACCACGAGTTGCAAATGTATGGTTTAGACTGAAATGTCTCAAAAACGACTAGATTGATTGCTTTGCTTATCGTTTGACTTGGCTGATCATCTGACCTTTCAACTAGCTTCATAATCAGGTCAAAATTTCACTTTTTTTTTTTTTGATTTACCAAATAGCTATGAAACTAACATTCCAATCATCCTCAGTTGTACTTTGTGTTCAGTGCAAAGTAGTGAATTTTAGCATGCTACACTAAGATGGTGAAAATAGTAAACATACCTGCTAAAGATCAGAATGTTAGCACTGCTGACCATGTTAGCACTTGTTTCAAAGCAGCAAACCTAAGTACAGCTTCACCTAAGTACAGCTTCACAGAGCTGTTTCCATGGTTTATTGAGATAGAGTGTGTGAGTAGCTTACCACCTCAGCTAAACACTTTTCTTGGGTAAACCTTGAACGCCACCTATTTTGTTCCATCCCAGGCATATTTGTAGAGGATATTGAAGTCAAATAGCACAGCAAAGTTGAACAATAAGTGGTTCTGGTTATTTGTTGAGTTTCTACAGAGCAAAAGAACATTAAGTATCCACCAGGGTATAAATGTGATTGAACAGGAGGTCCCCACCAGTGCACTCTTATGGCAAGGCAGATTGTAAGGCAAACTATCTATTAGTTACCTCTATTCATCTAATTTATTCAGACTTTATAACCTCTCTGCCTTTATAAGACGTTTTTATTCATGAGAGTAGTGTGGTACTTCTGTTTTTGTAAATCTGTCTCTCTGGGCCATTAGTTGTTAATGGCATTAATAGCAGAACTATTGCTTTAGGCCACAATATGGATTCATTAGAGGGTGAATGAAGACCATTATCCAGGGCAAAGTTAGGTTTTCCCAGTTTAACCGAGCACGTCTCCGCCTCCCTGTGTCTGTCTGAGTTTGTGCTTATGTTCTGTAACAGACTCTTAAGGCAAACTGAGTTAATGGAGGGAGACAGGGAGAGGTGGCCTGAAGTTTGTATGGGGGTTGTTATGTTACTGTAGCATATGGGAGATGCAACAAAACTGTTGGGGTCTGCTGGGATCTGTTCCATTAGCAACTAATTGCACAGTTTCTAAACTCTGGCACATTTTGTCTTATGTTCTTATCCTGTTTAGAGTAACCTCCCTGGCAGTTTTCGTCTTCAAGTGTACTAGACCTGAGACTGCAGTGATGTCAAAGCATAGTCTGAGGATCCAATAAAAGCAAGAAAATAGTGTGATCAATAAAAAGAGAGACTTTAAACATGGTATTGCACTAAGCACAAAGCACATGCTTCAAGGATTGTGGCTGTTGGCAGCACAGGGTCATCTCAGTATGATACACACAGCTATACACACATCGACCCCCTTTGGTAGGCAGTGAGCAGAACTGGGATCAGAACATCTAAGAATAATATTATAATTCAATATTTTCATTAATCATATTATGCTGTATTTCCAAGCACAATATGTATTACACTAGTAAGCAGATTAGAGCAAAACTGAGAGTGGAGCAAACAGATTTCCCATTAGACAACGTGTACCTCAACACACAAGACATGCATTACCTAAGAGGCTGAGCTGGAATGAGACATACAAACAAATAACTTCAAAATATCTTGGAGGCCAAAATAAGAAGTGTAAAAGAAATCAGGCATAAAATTGCAATGAGAGGAACAACTGAAGTGACACAAACGAAATAATGATTTGTAATGACTTTCCACTCACCCTATCTCTTAATCCTCTCTGACTCTCTTTCCCTTTGTCTCCATTATTGAACTCATATGAGTGCAACATCTAATTAGCAATATGACAATTTCCCTCTGACTAATTAGTAAAATAAGCTCCTTGTTCTGTGGCACAAAAGGCTCAACCAAAACAAATTTCACGCGGTGTAATACATTTGAATGCCTCCCACTTACTGTAAGTGTGTTGGTTTGACTATATGGCAGAGGAGTTGATGATGTATTTTGGTCCTTAGGGGACATGTACACAAATATCCTTGTGGGATCAACTGTCAATCACAGGGCTCCTATGTGTCTGTGTATAAGTGTCTGTCACTATGTGTAAATGCTAAGCTGCTGTGCCTGCAGGAATCCCCACGATAAGCCAGAGGAAAAACAGCTTATTAATGCACCTTTTGTACAAGATGTGTGTGTCTGCATGGATGTGCATGCAATATATTCTTTTACATTGTTTGTGTAAAAGCTCACAAATACACCCTCTACTGCTGTATGCATGATCAGCTGCATAACCTACTGTGTAACCATGCTGTGAGTAATTACATAGGCCAAGGTCAGTGTTAATGTTAAGCAACTGTAGTAGTGAAAAAGGAAAACCACACTTATTTTCAGGCTGGGCTGGCTATATTTTCTTGGGATTGCTATTATGACAATTTATTGTGCTTAACTTTTACACTGTACTGATTTTTATTTATTCAGTTTGCTGTAGGCTCTGTTCTCTAAGACAGTGTGAGTGTTAATACATTGGCTCTTGTGTGTTAGAGAACAAGACTTTGAGTAAACTGGAACTACAAGAAAAGGAAAAATGCAATCAATGACACTGATCACGGCAATCAACAGTCAAATGATCAAAGAAAGGAAATTCTATGTTGAAAATAACTCCCCCAAAACATAACTAAGACTTTGAGCTATTTTAGATAAAGCTTCAGGTAACTAAATAAGATCAAATGAAGGAAAAAAACATCTGAAATGAACAACTTGTCTCAGAAAGCTCTTAGAATCAAAAGAGTGTCATTAAGTTTAAAAATAAGAGTATTCACCCATACACCACCCTTACATAAATTATTGTCACACAAGTTCATGTAACTCAGTCACATGAACTTGTGTGTTTTCTAAATGTGAGCTTGGTAAGGATTTGAAGCTGAGATGGTGTTTGTTTATTTTCTCCCTCTAGATTTATTTCCCAAGAAAAGTTGCACAATAGCCTTTACACATACAGCACAGATTCTACGATAGCGCTAAAAGTTATTTGTTTTGAGTTATATAGTCTCCACATGCATACACCAGCCCCGGCTCATAAAGATGGCATGCAAGCATATAAAACATCATACTGTGCTGTGTAAATTATGGCCAACACACGCACAGATGGCTGATATGTATAAGCTGACACAAACACTGACATGCACACACATTGGTATTAACTAAATAGGCATGACCTTGCAGCACCCAGCCTATATACTCTAAATAGGAAGCTATGAGCTACAATCAGGTGCCTGTGCTTCTTCAACTTGAATCTTTCCTCGGTGTGTTTCTCAAAAAGGTTTATGAAGTCAGGAAGCTAAATAACCTATTTAGCCAAATCAGAGAGATGAATTCTACATCTGATAAGCATATTTCTTTCCTCATATACCAATGCACGCACAGCACCCACCACCCTCTCCTCTCATTCCTCCCTGTCTGCGCAGGCCAGTTTCCTAACATGGTGAGGAGCAAAAGAAAATTACTCTCAAAGAGCTCTGTCTGCTATGCCTGGATATGAAATATGCAACCAGTTATTAGTCTAACAGTGATATTAACACATAACACGACAACCGTAAGGCCAAGATATATATTAAGATGTCTCTGTTCCTCTGGAGGAGATACATGATAGGCTAAAAACGTTAAATCACCTACTTGTTAACAGCATACCAAATCATTATTAGCACTGCACAATTGTGATGATATCTGCTTTGTTCAAGAGAAAGAAGCACAAAAGCTCTTGAGAAGGTTGGCATTAGCTGGTGCTGCTGTGAGACAGATGAGTCAATATCTTGATCGTAGACAGGCACAGCGGCAGCTCCACATTAGTTATTATGCAGCTATTAATGAATGTACACCAGAAAGGCTGATGGCCCACACCCTGATGGACACACACACATTAACACAGATGCCGATGCACCCATGCAAAGACTCAGATGAAGAAGCCAGAGCACAAGCAGCATAATGGGTGTGCGTAGAAAGATATATTTGAAGAAGACATGCTGCCTGTTGCTATGGAGCACTCCTAGAGGAAAAACATACACACACACACGAAGACACACACCTGGCCACATGATGCTCAACCTTTAAAGAAACTAGAGCAATCGCACGCCAGAACAAAACGCTCACAGCGCACACAAGCACTTCAATCAACCCCCGGCCCCTATTAAAGAAAGCGAGAAGCAGCAGCCACTTTTCAAGAGCGCCACTGCCAGTTATTGCCTCAAGGCGTGTGTAAGTGCTTGTGTGTGCCTCTATGTGTATGCTTTGTTTTTATGTATAGAAGGAAAGAAAGTAATTTTCAAGAACAACATTACTGTCTATTCTTAGACTGGAGTAAATGCTGTCGGTTAATCAGATTCTCCTCAGATGCAGCTCAGCACCTCATGAGAGACAGAGAGTGAGAGAGGGAATGAAATAGGCTGTTGTTCTAGATATTAAAAGCTGACGAGCGCTACATTGCATAGGTTCCACATTATGAACATGCTAATTTAATTGCTTTATCTTTTTTCACAGATTTTTTTTTTTCTTTTGTACTTTCAAAGCCACTTAGAGTATTAGCTCTGACGTTAAATACTGTATAGCTGTTACTTTTACATTTATATCCCCTAACATTACCTTTACTCTTTTTACTTATATATTCTAAACTTAAAGGGGACAGAATAATGAAACATACAAAACATAATCTTCAATTTTGACTAAATGGAATATGAAACAGCTAGTTTGTTTTAGCAACTGGCCCATCTACAGAAATGTATTTTTGCAACATTTTAGATAGTTGATTTATTATTAAAGTCATTTTTTTGACTTTAAGTGATTTTCTGCTTTCATTGTCTTTGTATGACAGTAAACTGAACAGTTTTGGGTTTTAGAATAAGGCTGCAGTCAACGATTATTTTCTCAGTGATGACAATTGCTGATTGTTTCTTTGGTTAAACAAGTGTTTGGTCTATATGATGTCAGAAAATAGTGAAATGTCTGAAACTGTCTTGTTGTGTACAACTGTACCCAAAACCAAAGATCCAAACCCAATTTAGAGGGTAGAGCACACTTGGCGTAAACACTTATTGAGAAGTTAGTGTCATCTTCGGCTCTAGACCTTTTTTTTTTGTAGAGCAAATTGATTTATGGATTATTTGTACGTATTTTTATAACAATAATGAAAATAATTGTTATTTGTTGCTCTATGTTAGATAAGGTTGTGGTTTCACTCTGTTTTATTTGACTTAGTTTCAAGACAATTTTGCTGCTCTGTTTGCTGTAGTGACCTGAAGTACAGTAGAAGTCAGTGCAGGCAGAATCAATCACAGCCTAAGACTGAAGATCTTGTCGACTGACCCCTGATCAATAACTGCATGTAAACAGAGCATGAAGCCCCAGCTCAGTGCAGACGGTTGGGTCAGTGTGGAAAAAAATAGACCCAGTGCAACTCAGTCTTCAGGCAGTCCTGGGAGCCGTCCCAGACAGTGCTTATGTTGTGAAAAGTCCATAAGCTGGTACTTATCCTGCCACCGACGCCCAACACTAGCTGACTGGACATTCTTCTCAAAGTGACAACATGGTAATGAGTATCGCCTCACGAGATGGATTGAGTTTAGAAACGTGTGATGCAAGGGTAATAGAACTAACCCATAGTGTATCTGACGTATCATTTTCATATTTCACAGAAAGTCATTAATGAAGGTAGGACAGAGCTTGGATTTGCAGCACTGTGAAACAAGTGTTTCTAGATCATGAGGAAAGTCCCTGCATCTAATTCTCAGACTACTGTTTCTAAATTCCCAAAGAATTAGACAGGAGCTGAAACATATAGCTGACTGCCAGAAATGATCATGCAGAAACCCCACCACTTCTGGTGGTTTACCTTTCCAGTTTAAGGATGAGCTGCTTTTCTCCTGCATTGGCCTAATATGAATATTGGGTTTGGCACAAAGCACATTTGGGGACCTCACCTAGACATTAGAAAATGTAGTTAATAAGGTCAATACCGGTCAATAATTCAGTTGTTGAACAAAGTGTACCGTCAGTATTTCCATTCATCTGAAGTCCATCATCACCTTATGCAGAGGTGACACCTCTCCACACAGACCGACAACCATCCGCGAAGTGCCCGTTCAACTCAGCCGCACCTAAAGTATAAAATCCGTCAAAACCTAACGGTGTCTCGTCAGGCGGAGCGTCCGTGTTAACGCGCTGTTCAGCACAGAATTAACTTTGCTTTGTTGTTTTAAAATCACGCCGTCCCCTCCAAAAACTCCTTCGCGCTGCTCTCCTGTCGTGGCGTGTCCTCTGGCGACTCCTCTCCCGGTCCGGTAGTATCGCGGAGGTAAGAAGAAACGAGCTCTGTTGATATCACATCCACTATTACCTGACTGAAAAGGCACCACTGAGGGAAACAATAAACAAAGTAAGCTATCCCAGCGTGGAGGAGGTAGGGTAGAGGTGGGGGAGAAGAGAGGAAGAAAGTGTGAGCAGCCTTCACCGGGATGAATGAAAAGATGATAGAAAGCGCTTCTCGGCTCATACACACGTGTGTGATAGTGTACAGTGAATGCCTGATTTGCAGAGAGAGGAGTGGGGAGCACTGTCGAGTGGGAGTAGGTTTCGCACAGAGCACCCACATGAATATCGTCTTACATAAAATGAATAGAGACAGAAAGAGTGCCCAAATCCCCTGTCAAGTCGTCATTGTAATGTTGATGCAGTGTTTCCACTGGCTAATAGTAGTTAATTAAGTGTTTGTGCTGTTTGAAAAAGGATAATTACCTTATCACACAACGACATTTTACACCCCTCCTGTGGTTTTATTATGATATCTAATAGTGTGGGGACACAAAGTAACAAAGTCTGTGGTGCCTAGTACATCCAAATCATAATCTATGGTTTCCAAGTCTCTAAGGTGTGCAAGATAAATTTGAGGCATCCTGAAACTGAGGTCTGTCCTTTGTTTTTCTAATTTCACCTCTTCAAGCCTCTCTAAAAATATTCAAATGGTTACATTGCTTTACAGCCCACAGACATAATGCAACCCAGAAGAGGTGGCAGGTTATCTTTACATTATTAAGGCTACAAGCCTTTAAAACATAGGCGAGGAAGCACTGTGATAGGGCTTTTTCCGTAGAATAGTCTCAATCATCAGCCATGCTTTGAGAATGGGTGGTGCATTGTCAGTTTCTGCACCTTTTCCCAGCATGCATCTCTACCAAGACAGGGAAGCTTCATTCATTCATGTGATATTCCTACAGGGATTTAGATTTAATATTCTCCTTCTGGATCAACAGTACAATTAATTTTAAGGTTTTGTTAGAGGTTGACACAAGTTGTCCATTAACAAAAATCTCAGTCATTTTGATTATTGATTAAACATTAAGTCTATTACAAAAATGCCACACATTTAGTTGTTCCATGTTGTCAAATATGGGAACTGGTTGCTTTCTCTCCAGTAATAATATATGACTTTACATTGAATGCTCTTGAGCTTTTGACTGATCAACAGTCAACAATTTGAAGATGTCACACTGGGCTCAGGGAACAGCATGATAGATATTTTTCAGTATTTTCAGCTCTTATAGACCTGCTAACAATAAGCCAATTAAAATGTAAAATGATAAAAATAACTAGTTGCAGCCTCTTCTTCACTGTACCCAACCAAAGCAAATATCTCCACCGAGTTCACTTTTTCCTGTGGGTTCCTTTGATGTTGGTGCATACTGGGATGTTCCACCAGGGACCCTCAAAGCGTGATACTGACTCGCTATCTGACAAGCTACAATAGGAGGATGATTATGTATATCACTGTAGGTCTAACTTCAGCACAGACTCTGGAACAGAACGACCTCGTATTAAAAACTGGCAGATCTTACAAATCATTATCTCAGCGAAACTAAATTGCAGCAATGAACCCATTTGTATGGACGTGATTTCAAGGAATTTGAATAAACAAACGGTTGCCTTTGAATCCCAGTCAAAACCAAGACAACATCACTTAGTCACAAATCATAGTCCATCCACAGAAACCCTACACGGTGCCAGAATGCTTTCCACAGCCAACAATAACTCACCCTTGATCATCAAAATGGCATTAATTTACTGTGGGACCACAAACACTTCCCAAAGAATCACATGCACCAAATTGAGCTTAGCTGAAAAGAATGACATTGCTATGCCCCTTTTATAAATTTTCTGTTCAATATCCCAAGTCTTTTTTGAAATGCCACATTTTCTCGCTAGTGTATGGATGTGTATTCATTCCGGAGAATGGGTCATTATGTCGGCCAGAGGCTGTGACAGCAGTCCCTGTGAGGAAGCCAAACACTTACAGCTCAGACAATGTACCCAGGCACACACACACAGACACACACACACACACACAAAGTATGCACTCATGATCCACATATACATGAACCCACTGACACAATGCACACGACGAGATGAAAGGGCCAATTTATCAAAACCACCAGCCGAGGCAGGCCTGAGACGAGTAGTGTGCCAGCAGCATTGGTCTGAGAAAGAGGGCAGGATGTGCCTGTGTAAGTGTGTGTGTAACGTTGTGTGACTTTTCTTTTTTCCGTGCCTAGGCAGCAGTCGTCTTCTAACATAACATGCACGTTTGCCTCTACACCTTCCTAAGTAAAAATGCATCATCTTTCAAAGCAAGGCTGCTGTGGCTACGACCAGATAATATTTAGATCTCAGAATTGTCAGGTGCTTTAGTGTAAAGACGCATATGTAATAGTTAGTTAGAAAGAGATGGACAGAAAGAGAGAGAAGGAGATGGTCTGGGGTCTGTCCCACGCCATTTCTCATTAGAACTGAGGATCGATGTTCATTCTCAGAGCTTTACATATTTACAAGCCCAGATTAATCCACTATCAGAGAGCTGCATGAGATGGCTGCAGAAAAGACACAGAACAGTGCTGGGGAAGAGGTTCAAATGGTATAATCAAAAATGTGTTCCAATATCTGTTTATTATGTTTGAATATCTGTCAGGTTTACACAGCATACCATTGTGTAAGGACACTTTCACTGCATGGCACTGATCACCAATGTCTTATAGTCTTGAAACTGTTCTATCTTTCTAAGGAGAGAAGAGATAGAGGACAAAGAGAAAAATTATAAATTTGATTTAGAACTTGACAGTGACAGACATGTGTGAGCTGATATCCAATATTGAAATATTTGATGGTGATGTCAATGGTGCTCTCAAGAAAACAATCTTGAGGACACATCAATTATTAATAAAACACAAAGCATACTGTCGTGTTTCTAACAGCTTAAATATTTTTTTTTGGCACATACAGTCTTAAATATAATAGTAAAGTTAATGATAATATTATATTACGTACAGTATTGATAGAACCCTATTCACTCCATTACAAAATGAAATGTTTGGTGGAAAAGTAAGGCCTCATAGAAACAGGATACAATACATAAAGAACCAGTAGAGATTAAATTGATACACCAGATTTTATTTCCCACTCATCTGCTAACCCCTAGCTGAGGGCGTGTTTATATTTAGATGAATATGTATGTGTTTATGTGTGAGGAAATATTTCAAAATGTTAGCCCCCATTTTGTGATGTCGGGCTTCAGTGTGGTGTATCTGTTGTTTGGGCTGCTGGGATACTGGCCCAGTCTGCTTGATACTGCTCCAAGGTCTGGGGCAGCCTGCTGGCACTGCCAGTTGGTGGCAAGCCTGAGCGGTGGGTTGCTCATAATAGTTGGGAGAAAAAAGTAAGCAATAGCTCTCCAAGAATACCCAGAAGTATTTACAAACTGATATGCCTTTATTTGTCCAATTACAGGTCAGAGACACACAAATAGCCAGACAATGACTACTGGGACAATTCGGCTGTATGTGCCTGAATGTGATGTTAACATAGAATCACTTTATGACAAATATGGGTCCAAGCCTCTCCAACAGTGCCAATATTTTGCACAGGTGAGGGGTAATCCATAAAGATTTGATTTCAGGAGCATCAGCAACTCTTACACTTACAGCCTTCCAGATCACTTACAAACAGTCAGATATAGAGGACAGCTGACACTGAGAGTACACAGAAGGAGCTAAATCAAAATGACAGATCCTGTCATCACTATGAACACCAGGCGGCGAAGAAAGAGCGAGATAGAAGAGTAATGATACCTATAGTCAATTCACAAATTCACCTCAGGATCAATGCCTTTCCCTTATTCCAACATAAAGCTATGTTCTTATTTTTATTGCAAAGATGGCAATAAATGTATGTGCTTATGCCTGAGTATAAGCAAAATTATGAATATGTTTATACATGAACAGCTTTCATTGCTTCATCAATCTAAAAAGCCTGTCATTCATTTATGCAAACCCCAAGCAGTATTAAGTTCATTCATTTCTCAAATCATTAGCTTTTAATCTTTCCATTTTCATTATGACAGGTTGGAGACCAGGACAAAATGACTTAGTGTAATCAAACTGCTGTACTGTGAAAATGATTTATAGTGAGGTGGCAGATAGATCTATGTCACCCCACTGTACAAAAGCTGAAGCATATTTGGGTTTATCAGATGTCTGAGCTGTATTTTACACCACACCCGCAGACTTGGAATATGTATGAGTCTCTGTCATGGTTGCTGGGTGAGAAACTTTTATTTGTTAAGGTGAATGAAAGTCTGTGTCATTTATTTGATACCAAACTTATTAAAGTTCAAACTTCAGCATTCTTATGGCAACATTTAGCCATGCAACATGGAAGTATAACGTGTTTAATTTTATCTTTCCTTCACAGCTTAGGGAAGCATAAGTTCGCAGGCATGACCACTGAATGGTGAATAGCAGGTTACAATCAATGCAGTGACTTTGTTGACCCTCAAAGCATTTTAATGTAGTCCTCTGCGCTGCAAATACTGTCCTCCCTTTTCTAAACCCTCTGGTTTTCACTTTGCAGCCATATGGGTCATCTAGAGGCAAATTAACACAGTGCAGTTTCCATAAGTATGTCTGATAACAGTCGTGCCCAGACGTCTTAGAAATAGTAACCCCTTAGAGCTATGGTAATAAAAGTCTTCTTGTTGTTGCATAATGAACAAGATGGTGCTAGAGCACTGCTATTTCACTCCGGACTTATGGATTGAGATGAGAGAAAGACGGAAGAGAGCAGCAGAGAAAGAGGAGGAGGATGGCATTGAAACCCAGCAATTTTATGCGCAATAGTCAGTTGAGTGCCCATTTAAACCAACATTAATTAAATTTATGGCGAATTGAGTTTGCGTCATCTGAATTAAAGTTTTTACTGGAATCACTTTTGAGTTGATTTCACCATCCTTTCCTACTGGTTGCCCATAATTAGATCCAAAATGATCGTCCCCGCCGTGATGTCTCACTGGAATTTAAACACTCAAAGGACTCGCTGTTCATCTGCCTGTGTTTGTGTGTGTGTATGTATGCAAAAACCAGAGGAATTTAATTAAGGTACATGTACTTACATCTCTGTGTGCCATGTGGCATGTGCTCTTCATGCTGGCCATGTGGGTCACTAATGTTCTCAGCTCATATAGTACTTTGCTGTTTAATACCAGTCTGTGTGACTCATGTGTGAGTCTTCTGCTCCTACTGAGGAGGGGTCATCCTAATCCCCAATCCCACTTTCTACCTCATCACATCCGAGCCTTCCATTGAACGAATCACCCAAAGTTTCCTCCGCTTTGGAGCATCTTATCTAGATCTTCGGTATGTTCTACAGGAATACTATATCATGGCTATGCATTCCCACAAGCATCAGATTGGTAAAGATGCATGGCCACACACTGAATTTGCGCCTATGGTAATAATATGTACATAGGGCATGCCTACAGTTAATTTTGACTTTACACATTAATCTCTCCATCATCATTTCAAACATCAAGAACTGGTAAGCTCTACCTAGCTCTGTGAATTTCCATTCCCTGTGTATCCATGTTTCAACAATGACACATCCTCAAATGGCTTTTATTCTAAATCCCTTAGGAAATCAGAATCCACCGCATGAAAGTAAAGCTGGGTAACCTTCAACAAGCCATTATTCTCTTTCTTCTAAACAAAAGGGACTCGGCTTTCCAGCTAACGAGACTGAACTCATGTCTTGTGGTTGAACTCAACAAAACATTTACAGGACCGTATGCTGTAGGGTCTCTGTGTAGTCATGTCCATATGCAAGCAAGTGTGTGACCATAGGCGTCCATGTGAGTGTGTGTGTTTGTATGTGTGTGTGTGGCAGTTTCTGAGGGTTTGTTGAGGTTTTTTGACCTGTGCTTAAAATTTCCTCTCTGGCAGTCCCTATGTCCACTAGATGATGAGATTACAGTAGTGGTTTGAGGTGTCTACCTGGGGCCTACAACAGGGCTCCCAGGGGCTGAGTGTGTATGTGCACATTGTGTAAGTGTGTGTGTGTGTTAGAGGGGAAACTTGTGTAATTTAAATCAGAACAAAACTGTGGAAAAAATCAATAAATTCATGTTACGAAGCCCCACATCCGCCCACCCACTAACTGTACTTGAACTCACCACACTCACAACCAACAACAGCAGCAGACTGACAAATATAGCTGCAAACGGCAATATTTAGGCAAAGTGCATCAAGGAGAAGACAGGGCAGACAAGTACAGAAATGCCGTTTTTACAGTCACCTTTGCAGAATAATGACTCACTTCCTTTTTCTCTCTTTGTTACCAAATACAATTGAACATCACAGCCAAACTGTTTAAACTATCAAAACTGTGTCAACAAGCTGCATCCGCCTGATGATTCCGTTCACATCTGGTGTGGATTGAATCAATTATTTAGGACAAAAAAGTGTTTTTTACTAAACTCAAAATATTGGACACATTTTCACTCAAGGAGTTAAAGGGAAAATGTGTTCTTTTCTGAAAAGGTTCAAGAGTAACCGTCAAAACTGTGAGTTGAACTTTTAGATGATGATAATTCAGGAATTAAATGCGCACATGGTTTTGTGTTTTGTGGGGTAGTGAACAACATTGTTTTTGGTGAAAAAGGGTTCTTTATGCTTCTTACAGATTTATTCTCCTCATGGCTTTATCTTTTTTGACTGATGAAAATGCAGTAGTGTCAAAACAGTCTGTTTGCACTCTTGGCTTCAAATTGGTTCCAGTGCTCCAGTATTGATCATTACCAGGCAAAGCAACACAAAGACATTTCAATTTTTTCTGGTTTTGCAACTTTGCTGCCAATTCCTTTGCATGTCACAAACAAAGTATTTGGCTGTACATCTAAACATAAGTTAAGAATCCCGCTGTAACAGCAATGTTGATGGCTGGGTCAACTTTTTGGGGCAAGAGGCAAGTATTGGTTTTAAAAACAACTACTTAAGTGATTTTTGAACTTGACTTGACCCAAAGGAGCTCAGGGAAAATGGAAGAAATGGAAATGTAGAAATGTGTTAGACTTACAGGCCACTTGAAATGAACCTTGTATTCCAGGTGCTAAAAGTACTGCTATGGTAAAACCAAAATGTGTTCCATGCGGGGAAATTTTGAATTTGTTTTAATTGCAAACACTCAAACATCACTCCTCAAAAATTCTGAAATGTGACAGTATCAATTCTGAAGACTGCTCCACCCTCCTGCTGTGCACGTTGGGACCTGTAGTGCATACTTGTTACCTTGTTCCTTTAAGTTAGCCAAATGGCCAATTTGGCCTGAACAAACACAAAATTTAATGTTACACTGCAAGTGTGTGTGTTGTTAAAGCCATCATAAAGAATTATTGGTGAGGCCTATGCTAACCTCACTGTATGTGTTTTTCATGTGATGTATGTGTACGTGTCCATTTGTGTGAGTGTGAAGAGTGTTATTCTGCTAATTCAATATCCATGATTTTTTCTGCAGTTTTCCCCTCCACTTTTGGTGTGTTTTTGCCAAGACATGACAGCCGTGCCAAGGCGGTTCTCTCTGATGTGTGTTTGGCCCTCACTCAACAGGCCCAGTGTTAGTGATTTATGTCTCTCAGGTGCACACACAGTTAGGCATCCTGGGAGAACTGTTAGTTGATATAGAGATCAGCAGTGTCATATTTGTATGAATGTTAGGCTTAAATGATGCCTCTCTAGTGAGTGTGGATCTAAGGTGTCCGGGGGAAAGGCCTGCCTTCCTGCTAATACACTGTACATCCATCACAGTTGTTGATAACGAGCTGTTTGCTTAATCACACCTGGAGATCCATCATGCAGCAGACTGCTGACCACACCGTCACATGAGCACTCTCTGTTTGCCTGCTGCTATGTGTCCTGTTGCTTCGCATCTGCCCCTGTGAGTTTTTTCTCAATATGTTTTATGTAACATCACAGAAAGCCTTATTTGTCTGTCCACCCCAAATTCTCTCTAACTGAGGGACTACTGTGTAGCAACTTCAGTTAAAAGTTGATTATATAAAGAAGGGATTTTCGGATTGTGCCTATTATGCTTTGTTTCCCTCGTTCCCCTTTTTTTTGTGTGTGTGTGTGTGTGTTCTCATGCATGCATGTGTTCTGTGTGTGCCTCTGTGGCTATGCTGTATATAAGCAAAGTGCTATGTGTGTGTTCTGGTCTGCTAATGAAAATGTGGTCCTTACTGACGTGGCATTTGGACCAAGTAACATTTTGGAACAAGATGTTTAGCAAGACAGAGACATGTGTCATCAGCCAGGGACAGGGTGGGGAGGAGATTTATGGGGTGCTGAGACTGACACAAGCCTTAGTCATGTTGCTAATGTTCATTTAGGCTTGGTGATAAAGAATAATCATAAACACTTAACAGCCAAGAACCTCCCAACACACACACGTACAATACACAGGCCAAAACATACAGTACGCACTATATGCATGTATATACAAATATATAATTACAGCTTTCACTTATGACCACACACACAGAATCACGTTTTTTCAAACGCTGAGAGAAGACAGCTTTGCCATTCTTCTGTCTACACAACAGTAACACATTCTAAATGAACAGACAGGGACAGGGAGGGAGGGTTGAAATATATTAATTTTATATTTGATTAATTTATTAGCTGCAGATGGACAATTACATGTTACCAGTCTGACTAGAACAGTTAGGGTACAGATTGAAACATCACTCTGTACCTTGTCCTGTGCCTGCAGACTTCAGGCTCCGGTATCCAGAGCCCAGGTGCTTTAGCTGCTCTGCCACAGCATGTGTTGACCATGACGGGCTGCACTCTGGCTCGCCTCAGGCCTGGAGGTCTTGGTTAGCTCCAGATGTGGTCTTTAGACCCCGGATGATTAGGTACGTAATGGAGGGCCAACTAGACTTGGCTAGTGCCTGCCTATGGGCCCCCACTGGGCCAGAAGTGAGGGCTGGGCAGGGTCATACATCATACATATATGCATGATTTAGATAGACCAGGCTGTCATTGCTTTTTGATGATGCAATGGGTAGTTCTGCCATGCAAGTGAATTGGTCTACTGGGTGTTCCAAACCATGCTTTATGTGTCTGTAAAGTGCACTGAGGTGTGTTTTATGGATTGCTTTTAAGCTACCTAGTGGTAACCAAGGAACTAGTTAACTTCATTTCTAGCTTTTTCTTTCTGTCGTGATTTGTACGTCTTACATGGAAAGAAAACTACAAGCAGCTCACATGTACCGCAAAAGCCATAAATCTCTTTAAGGTGTTCTTTATCATCATTCCTGTACTTTGATGAAGCTGACATTTTTAAATTATATGATAATCATGTAAGTTTAAAGACGGCTGGCATAAGAACTGGGACTTCAGAAAATTGAGGAGATTAAGAGACCTAAAATGAAAAGTAGGCCAAATTGAATCTAAGATTATTTTAGCTGAAACCTTAGTATTTGGCAGGATGCTTTCATACTGCAACATCACAAATGAACTAAATCCCTAAAAGACCAGAGACATTTTTATTTTCATCTACAGTCCAGAGTTCCATTAATCACCGGTTTATATATGCAGGAACAAAGCCAGTGAGTGCACATACAGTCTGTTCATACACTCTGCCATACTGTACCCACCGATGCACACTTAAATATATGAGCGGCTCTGTACACTTAGGGCAGTGCTGACTAAAACAGGGATACACCGAGAAACCTCAGTAAGATTTATTGTAGGGCTGTGTGATATGCAATCAGTGGTGTTGAGGTGTAGCAGGAGTGTCTGTAGGTTACAGTATGTCCTCCAAGCCTGAGACTGAAAAATGGAAGTCACAGTGGACTTTCGACAAGTAAGGACTAAACTTTCGCTTAGTCCTACATTCCTCCATTCATGTCTCTCATCAGTGTCTAATTGACATTTAGTTGCTTCAGTGGTGCTGTGTGTGTGTGTGTGGGGGGGGGGGGGGGGGGGGGTGTGTGTGTGATATGTAATTATCTTTGTGAGGACCAGTTTGAGTTTTAGACCTTGAGAGTGAGGGGGGAGAATGAGGGACCCCACAACCACCACTTCACCCTCATGTGATCAGAGTAGTCTAAAATGCCAGTATTAGTGCCTTAGACAAGCAGTGTGTTAATATTCATGGTTACATGTGCCTTTATGTGTATCTTGGTTTAGATACACTAATTAGTCATTACCTGTCACTGACTCATAACCTGTTTTTGGGCAACTGGATGCTCCAAGCGCCTTTTATGTTAAGTGATGTTTAGTGGAACCAGACTAAACATGCTTTACCTGTGTATTTGCATGTGTGTCAGACTAAATAAGATCAGAAGTCAGAGACAGTAGATGTGGTTTATTCCAGATCTACAAGTAGCCATTCTGTAAACAAACATGAGGAAATATGCAATTAGAAATAATGAGCACATGTGGCTCAGCTACAGCGGCCTGTAGTGAGCATCTGCAGAACACTGACACCACCTAACTGCACATTTGTGGTGGACACAAGCAAATATGTGTGTGCACACATTTGTGTGTTTATGTACATCTGCAAATGTGTGTGTGCATATTCACCGTGTGATGCAGGGCTGACAAGTCGAGATGTCAGCGTGTGTTTACTGGACCGTAATTTGCCAGGCAGCTCTCCAGGGCAGTGCAGTGGCAAGAGACACACACACACATTACTGCTCCTTCAGCACTCCCTTCCTCTAAGGACATTATTCCCCCTCTCCTGTTTACTCAGGCCAGTAGCACTGCCATGGCAACCAGCAGTGTTTTGGAGAGTGCTTGTTTAGGGAATGTGTGTCAAGGGACAGATGATCGAACACATGGGACCCTCGCTGCTTCTCCGGGCACCTAAGGGGTTGAAGAGAAGTCAGAAATGAGGGGGGCTGAGGAGAAGAGCAAAGGACGGCAGTCCACCAAGCAGAATAAGAGCACTCTCATGGCGCTGACCTTTTGGGTTCACCTGAAATGTCAGTTATATATGACATCTTGGAGTTATAGCCAGTTATCATCTGCAAATGGATCTGTGTGCTGTGCCAATGCAGCGGATGCACTGGCTTTTCTGTAACATTCAAAGCATTGCAGCCTACAGCTAGGTTGTGTTATTGTAACAAAGTCTTGTGTTTTGCGGATAATCCTGAGTAGCTCTGTGCCCTGACAGCGAAACCGGTCAAATTTTTGAAATTCAAAACATTTCCCTGTTGGGAGTGGAGCAAAGGCACAGATCCTGCAAACACCAGTGCACTGTTGCATGCAATGGATACAGCAAAGGTGGGATTTCTAGGATACCCACATCTGTGTGAGCTGGTGTCCTGGTCAGTACCTGACCTGGCCCTGAAGTCAGAGCATTAGCTGTTATTCCTATTGAGCTTAAAGACCTGAGGTGCTTTTGGAGCCACTGGACTGCAGTTTTATTTCGTAGCTGGACTCAGTTCATGGCTTCCTACTCCCATAAACCCCAAATCCTTATGATCGTCCTTGAAACAAAGCAGATGGTGGTGGAGACAAAATTTGTAAACACCTATCTTTTTCCCCTCTAAATTGCCTCTACACTGTGAAAATGCAAAATAACATAAATTTTAATGGGCTAAACTGCAGTAATGACATGCAATATTCCTTGCTAATTTAAGCCATTCATTTAAATTCACTGAAAAGGGACCAGAAGAGGCAGTCCTGTGCAGTATATAAATAAATAATGGCTGCACCTGTGTATGTCCTCATATATAAAGTTTTTACATTTAGTGTGTCTTATTTTGTCTTATGTATAGCAGCCATGAACTTAGTATTGTACATTGTGTCTGTTGCACGAGGCCCTAGGTTTTCCCATCCAGCAAAGAATCGAGGCGTGTAGGGCCTGATGAGTGAACTGGTCAGAGGGTGGGTGTAAATCCTTGTCCAATGATCACTTAGCAGATTCTGGTGGCTTTCCAGTGCTCATCCTTACTGGATAGAGTCCCTTGCGGTTGCCAGCTGTGTGGCTACTTCACACAGCTGTGGAGTTCTCACATTAGATTAGCAGTAGTTAGACATCCTGCATATACACGTGCACTTGTGACCTTCGGCTGATGCTGACATAACTCAGCTTCAAGGGAGCGTCTGCTTCGTGTGGTTGGAGTGTCCAAACTGCCCTTCGGTGTAGGAGATGTTAATGATTAGGGCTGCTGCTTTTGATGGAGAATATATAGAGCCAAGTGAGGCGTGTGAAAGAGCCTAACTGGGTGTATGGGTGTCTATAGTATTTCTATAATAAAAGGCCCATAAAAACAGTGCTGAACATAATACTTAACATGGTAATAGATGTGGGATCACAGAGATAAATGGTGCTGTTGGAAATGAGTATCGGTGGAGACGGTCAGTGCTGTAGCTGCCGTGGGTCCTTAACCGACAAGCCTGGAGTTACTGCGGGTTTAGGTGTGTGACCACAGATGCTGATGAATAGACGATGAAAGTGAGGCCTGCCAAGCTGTGAGGTCTAATTCACAGAGCCACTCAGAAGTATGAATCAGATTGTTTTCGACACTACATCGAAATTTGGGCTCAGAAGAGAGAGGTAGAGAGAGAGGGCATGGAAAGAATCACAGGATTTGTGATGTCTGTGAGCCCTCCTGTGAGAGGAGCCTTTCCTCTGACAGGCAGGATTCTCCAGTCTGTCCCTGCTGACACCAGTGCACCCAACAGACACATACATGCCCCTCACGCCCCACCCCCGCCGCACACCCAGTGCCCCGCACTTTCCCTGCGTTAACCGTCTGCCTGTCTTTAAATCTGCTAGTAGTGCAGCTCATTGAAAGTGGTGAGAGTGGGGAAAGACAGACTGGAAGGAAAAAATGAAGGAAAAAGGGTTAAATCCAGTCCCAGAGCCTCCGTGATTCCCGTGCTGTGGAAAATATGTATTGCTTTCGTGGGTATTCATCCTCCTCAGAGGCACAGTTTCCAGGAGTGTAGGGTTAAACACACATAGTTTAGCGCTGACCTCTCACCTCTGATTAACCTAAGCGGCAGCTAGTGGTTCCTCTGCATTTCCTCCTCAACCTTATATGACTTCTCAGGCCATTTTCACACAGTAGCAGCAGGCCATGATGTATTCATATGTCCGTGGCTCTGGCTATTGTGTGGTGGACCCGGTGTGAGCCAGCATGTTACACTTCAATTAGCTTGGTTTCATTTAGGGTGCAAATATCCATGTCACTTTACACTGATGCATCCAGCTCAGTGTAGCTGGACATGCTAATAACTAACAACAGGCTTGGGCTCTGTTGCATGAAATACCTGCAGACGGTATTTGTATTTGTGGCTTTGCATTGTGTATTGATTTTTAAAACTGTGGTGCAAACACCGCTTATAGCTTTGGTCTTTTTTCCTCTTCTCCCTCCTTGACCCATTTTATGACCCGTTTTTCTCGTCATGCCTGATGATTAGAAAAGTTTAATCATTACAGGAGACATACAAAGAGGATTAACATTCCTGGGTCTCTCCTACCTCAGACATTACCTTCTCCCCTCCCGTTTCTCCCTGTTTGGTCTCACCCCGTCTCTTTCTTCCTCACTTCTGTTGTCACTTTCGACCTTTGCTTGTTATTCAGTCTACTGTTCCTTTCCTTAATTCTGCTAATAGTCAACGGTAAATATCTTAACCTTTGCCTTTATTCACCTCTCATCTTATTTATTCTATTATGTGTCTGTGTAAAGCGCCAGTGGACTAGGTGTAATACTACCACAGAAATTGGCCGTTTATAAATGACAGCATCAGACACTTAATTTTGCTCATATTTCTCTTAGCCTTCCTTTGTTTAAAATTTGCATCTGTGCGGGATATGACCAATTGTTTGTGTTGTGCTGGACAGTTGGCTACGGTACAGCGACATTTTCACCGCGGAGGCTTCTTCTGCTCAGAGCCTGAAAGCTGGCGAAGACTCTGTGCAATGGTGTGCAGGCTCCCTAGTGCCATGTCTCTGCAGCCCATACAGGATGCTGTCACTGCTCTGTGTACCTGTATCAACAGAGGATCTGTATGCTGCTTCTACTGTACACAGTGCTCTCTGCATGGACAGTATGTACGCGGGGCTGTATTTCATGGTAATGAGTTTGAAGAGATTGAGTGGTTAGACTCCACAGCTCTCTCAATCAGTCTCCTCTATCTATAGTGATCATGTGTACATTTCTCTGCCTCCCACTGCCACACACACACAGAAAACCACACTTAGCAGAAGTTATTTTCTTATAATAACATTGGTAAAGACCTGATAGGTCAGCTCAACCAACTTTATCCAGGTGTAATTTAGTAAGAGGTGCTCACCACACTTTTGGGTGTAGTGCCTACTCCTTCAACACACACTCAACTATTCAGCAGTGGAATGGTGGATAAATATATATATCAAGATAGGGAGTAATAGATGTTTTCACATATTATTCTACAGACCAGCAACACCAATTTTGTTGAGCCCTTTAATATGAACCAAATCAACTGTCGATCTTATTTTAGCATGCTACAACATGAGTTTAAAATAATGTAGGTTGTGTTTGAGTGTGGGTATACAGGAGTGATGATTGTAGTGAGATTGTGACACTGATTTTGATACCGAAAGTCTGCGGTTCAAAATAACTATATCTCTGAGTGGTATCTTAAGCATTCCCATATATGTTTTCCATTTGGGAGGCCCGTATGGCCATTTCAAGCAAATGCTTTCTACCACAGCCAAAACAGGGTGAGCTTCTTCCAGAGTTTGTTTGATGTATGATGCTATCTACTGGATGTGCTAACACCTCAATTACTGCTCAAGTTGATGAAGTAGATCACCCCTAAGGCTATACAGTAGAGACTAACCTTTGAGTTCTTTGTTGTTGAAGTCAGCCGTCTTCGGTCACAGCCTTGTTTCGACTTGCATTGTCATGAGTTTAGAGAGTATTTTCTGCCAGCTGTAGATCCAACTAATTTGGGCTCTGAATGAGTATTTTTATAAGCTACACTAAGGCCAAGTACACTACTGGGTAGCAAAATACAAATAGAAAGACATAAATGTTAGGATTTATTACTGTGTTGGACTACTCCTGAGCCATCAAGAACACTTTGAACTCTGGCATCTTATTCATTGAGTCTGCAACTTTGCTGGACTATGATGCCAACCAGCGTCTTCCATGAGAAATTACATTATCGGGCTTTTAATTTCTGTTGGTGGTGATGAAGAAAGCGCTGCCACAGGCGCTAAGGCAAAATGTCCTGTTTAATAAGTGTGATGTGACTGACATGGCCATGGCATATGGTTCATCATTTCCATGTCTTTCATCAAAGCGTTTTAGTGACCACCAGGCCCGATGGATATGGCAATGTCATCCTGCGAACCCTCCATTAAACTCATTGGGCGTACTAATATTTCCATGACTGTTGCAATTTAATTATCTAAAGCCTTCAATAAAAATGCACCCTACCCTAAAGTAAGTTCCAAAACTGCCCTTAAAGTCCTTAAGACTTACATATTTTTGTTATAACATTAAATATTCGCGACTAATAAACTGCTGTGTGTTATTTTTATTTGTTATCGTTTTATTAAGAATCAAGCAACAAATTTGGGTCCAATCAGGCAGGATCGTCTGAGCCTTTAAAATCTAATTGGTCAGGTTTTCTTTTAATCACATTGTTATGAGTGTGTTGGCCAAGCAAATATTAAATGGTGAAATATGCCATGTCATTAGTGTTATCTTTTATGTGCCTTGATCACCCAGCCAGTCTGGCCCTCTCTCTTGCCTCAAGCGTTGCAGCGAAAACTTTCATCAGTCCTTGGGCTGTTCTTCTCAGCCCTATCAATAATCATTGAGTGCTCCAAGAGGCCCTGCTCTTACTCACACACACACATGCACAGGTGATACAGCACAGGCTATTCTTCAAGTTGGTGTAGTAGCCACCACATGAGTCTTTGATAATTTTCCAGCCAATTTCAGAGAGTGGGCGCTTCACCCCCCTTTATATTCTGGTTCTTTAATGTCTTTGTGGCACCCTGCCTCATGTTGCCTTATGCTTTGTGTAGCTGAGAAGAACTGCAGAGCACAGCACTTCCAGTTATTCTTGTCTGATGACCGACCAGTCGTAACACACAAACACAAACATATACATATATACATGCACAAAGCATGCCTGATCAATTATCTTCTCCAAAGGCATTGCTTGACATTAAGTAGCCAATAAACCGCAAATTTTCTGGGTGACGATGGATTATTACCAACTACTCTATCTCTGTCTCACTGAATACCATCTGTCTTTGGCTGAGATAATGATTTTTACTCTTAAGACTGCAACAGGCCCTTTATCAGCCTGACTTTTCTGTGAACATGCATATCCCCCACTGTGTTGACAGACCTGCAAGCACTTTTCTAGCTAACACTAGATATTCTTATGTAAGTATTTTTTAATCATGGAAAAAAATTTACTTGGGAGCTCCTCTTTAAACATTTGGCCAGCTAATAAAACTTTATTGGTTACATGTGCCTTTACAGATTAAATACATGAACGTTTGTACCACATTATGAGGAGTTGCTTTGTGGGAGTAGGCTGCTGCTGTTCCTCTGGCTAGATTTTTCATGTTCTACCATTTACAGTGGCAACAGACAACTCAGTATGAGACAGATGACAAAGTGTATACTTATATTTGGATATACGGTAAAATTTCTCACACTTCTAGAAAACTGATTCAGTAAAAGCTCTGGCCTCTTTTTGGGGCCCTGTCTTTAATGATCCTGACTCACCAGGCCCCTATTGTTGTGAAAAGTATATTTGAGGTGTTTTACTTTGGCGTGGGAAACCTGTAAGAAGAATCTATTCTTAACTCTTTGAAAAAAAAATTAAATCAGGCAGCTGCCAAACTGTAAGCTGTGTTGAGGGACTGTGTCATGGCGCCTGGTAACATAGATAAACATACACACGTGGTAACAACAAACCTATATGTTTCAAGTGTAACCATGAGGTTTAATTACAGGCGTGTGCAAATGCATGTATGTGTTTGATACTGCAGGTATATATATGTGCAAACTCCTGTCTATAACTGTCCATGTGGATGAGCCAGTGCAGCACAGTTTTGGCGTTGTGTAGTGGGTTTGGGAAGCGTTGGTTGACTTGTCCCTCTGCATCAACAAGTGCTGACGATGAGTCTACAGTCAGTGGGAAATGGCAGAAAAGAGAGGAGAAGGTGAGGGGTGTTTAGGCTGGACGGACCACAGAGCTGAAA
>BRZM01000075.1:1398732-1437011 GCA_033238685.1 Lates japonicus | reverse complement strand
CAGACTGTCTACACTGCGAGCACACTGCCATACATGTTAACTGGATGTTTGTTTCATGAACCGTGCATAGGTGCTGTTTATTTCCCATCCTTGTTCCTAATACTTGTTGAATGCAGTTGCACAAAGATGTTGTTCAGCCAAATACAACAAACAAATGAGCCCTTCTTCTTGATGTCAGGCGGTCGGCATCATATTTTCTAGTGCTCATGTGTGGAACGTGTCAGCGCACACGTACCCGATTGCAGTATGAACAGAAGTGCAACACTGCCCGCATCCATCCGAGGGCAAGCGGAAAGCATGAATTGGCCTTAACTGTGTCCAACACTGAGATGCAACATGGATTTTTCCTACAGCAATGGCTACGTAGAGAAGCACACAGCTTTCCATGGTGGGAGATGAAAAGTAAATGAAATGAAATGAAAGCATGTGTATCTTGACTTTAATCTGTCTCAGTTTTTTTGCTTTAATTTCAAACTTTGCTGGTAAGCAATGAGATGCTATTAATTGCTCTTATTTTCTCCTTGATTACTCTACATCAGTGGCTAGGAAACCATCATACACAGTGATGGTGAGTATTTAGTTGTGGGTCAGACAAAATAAAGCACACAGTCAGTAGAGCCAGTATGAGGTTATGATCATGTGTTACAAGCCTAAATATAACATTATTCATGTGAGAGATTGTATCACATGTTAGGGAGCAAAGACTGAGATGCCAGAGAAATGAATGAAAATATTAGCTCCCTCTCCAAGTCTCCAGTTGTTCAGCTGTTCCTTGATGCATTATTGTAGACTCTGTCTGCCTACATGGCCACGGGGCAGTGCTGAGAAAAGACTACTCTGTGTGCATAGCTGTCTCCTTACGTCATGGTAAGGCTTATGGGAAGTACTCCTATGCATTCCCTCGAGTGTCTGACTCTGGATGTGTGTGTCAGCTGTTATATCTGTGCGTTTGTGAACATGAACATTTCTGCTCACGTACATTTTGTTAAACCACCGGAGTGTGTCTTGGTTGTCCGGGTATTTTTCAGTGAACATACAATGTGCAAAACAACACACAAGCAAAAACCACTGCACATTCCTCCACATATTGTACAGTAAAGTGACACACCCCCCCCCTCCATTCCAGTCTTGTCTCCCCTCTAACCTTTATGAGGAAGTGTGACGCAGTTGGGTTCAGACTTCTATTGGGGCTATTTAATATAGTCTTCCTGTGGGGGCAAACAAATGGCATGCCATGGGAAGGGTGTAGGGCTCCACTGCCCGCCAGATATCCACAATAATGGAGGCTTCAAAAGGGGAAATCCAACCGATTTTACACATCAAAATCTGTTAACAGGTCTTGGGGAGCATGACTGCATGTTACATGAAAAAAGTGGCCCCAGTGGGAGCTGCATGAAGTCTGATAAAGCATTGGTTGGGGCTGAAAAAAATCAGAAGGTGTGGAATAAGAAAGAAGTGTGTTTACCAGACCTTTATAGCCTGCTGCTAATCTCTGCTTGATGCCTAGAGGCTACATTAGGCACTACTAGCATAACATGCCTGAATGTTGGCTTTTACGAGGAAGGAGATTGTGTGGAATAAAAAAAAGGAGTAAAAAAGCTGATATCTCTGGTTCTGTTGCATTGATTTTTTGGGGGGTTTTTTTCCACTATCCATCATGACCACAACATTTGAGGAGTGTAATGCTAAACTCATGGAGAACTCCATCTAATCTCAATCTTAAGAGTGCATAGACAAATACAAAGTCATATCTCAGTAGCAGTTAGCGTTCTTATTTCTACAGGCTCTGTATGAAAATGCCACAAAAACGTAGCTATAGCTGTTCCTAAGCAACCTGATGTTAAGTCTGGATGTGAAAATGCCCTTGTATTCACCTGAAAGAGTCTCTATCCAAACCTAGCTTGCAAAAAAACTGATCTAGGTCTGCAGTCCTTATAACCTATAAAAGAAGAAGAGGAGATCTACATGTCTGTATTGTTTCTTTAGAAAAGGTCACACAATTTACAAGAGCTACATGGAGACTCACCGCTGACCCCACCTGTTGAGACTGGGTCTCAAGGAAAAACCTGACACCTTAAACAGATTCCCAGGCTGAAACAAAATATCCGTTAGGTGTCGGAAATCATCTTAACTCAGAATACAAGAAGATTCACCTCCCAGGGATGAAACTGCAACGGCGTGATGGCCAATTCTTTGCTCTTGTTTCTGGACTAGCACGAAAGGTCCTGAGGACAAAGAGGGGAATAATGGTTTCCAGTGTCCTCAACCCAGCAGCCACTGAGAGGACCCTCTCTCCTTTTAACTCACATAACAAAGATCAATGATAGAACTTCACCTCTGTCCTTCTCAGTTTTCCTTCTTTCACTGACACTTCTTCCCACACAGATACAGCACCTCATATGGGGGAAAAATGCAATGTGAGGGCTGCTTTCAAGCACCTTGTTGCTGCTGTTTGTCTGCTGATTATTTCAGTTCTGCTGTGTTTTTAGGAAAAGAACATCACTGCTGCTTCTTGGGTGGGCTGTGGCAAAATCAGCTGGCATGTCATGGTGTAGGCAGATAAACACTGTCAGACTCCAGCTGTTATAGGTGGTTGATTCAAAAATACAACTTCAATCAATGACAAATCTTCCAAACTGGTCAGCAGAGCAGGCAAATTGATGAGGCATGGCCAAATTTAGCTGTATCTGTTTGGCATTTTTCAACCCTTGTTGTTTTGGGAACAGAGCGGGTGTAAAGGCACTTTTACATTTGTTTAGCAACTAAGCCGTCTAGCCAGCGGACATCAAGGCACCAAGGCTAGAATTAGACCTGGTTGAAGTGGCAAACTAACCCCACACAAAGCATTTAAAGGCAGTCAGATAACATGCTGCATTTAAGCAGCATAATTAAGCACAGACTGTGGCTCATTTTATTACAGACACGTGCTGGCATCCATGACTTCCTGCGCAAAGAGGAAAAAACCTGATAAAGGAGCATTCAGTGGAGATGTTGTGAAACGTGCACTGTGACGTAACAAAGATAATCTACGTAGATCCACTAATCACAACAAGCAGTTATTACTAAATCTGATTAGCCGATATTCTCTCGATTAATCATGTGGTTTATAGTGTTGATGATAGTCCACCACAATTTTCTTTAACTCCTTTCCGTAAGAGGACTTAAGTCTTGTTGCTTTCAGTTTGCTTGTTTTGTCTGACCAACAGTCTAAAGCTAAAATATATTTCGTTGAAAATGATATAAAACAGAGAAAAGCAACAAATCTTCACATGTAAGAGGCAGGGACCAGACAATATCTGTGATTTTGCTTGAAACATGACTTAATGCATGCCTATTACTTTTCATATTGCTAATTGAAACTGATGACTCATCAATTAATCAATTCATTTCTTCACCTTGAAATAGTGAATTTCATACTGGACTAAAGCCGTAAGGAGCGGTGAGGACAAATAATTAAATCACATAAGGTGACTGACTGCCGCCAACATAAAAGTCTTTAGAGACTAAAGAAAAAGAAAGGAGCACATACTGCACAACTGAGTAAAACAGTGGATGGAAGGAAGGGTAAGTTACAGGTAAACTAAAAGTTAAGTCAACACCCACTAAATCCCATAAGAACATGAATTCTCATGTGTGCCTGCATCAAAACAGAGACAGCCATCAATCAGTAAACAACACATCTTACTCAATTATAATGTAATGAAGGAAAAGGCCAAATATGGGTGAAACAGTTGATGGAAGCAGGCAAACAAGGACTGTTCCCTGTTTAGCCAGCATTTTATGTTGACTCCTCTTCTCTCTCTCTCTCTCTCACACACACACACAGAATACAGCAATGCTGGTTCTAAACATGACCTTTTCAGCCAACTATTACTGCAACCAGTACTTTTAAACCTGTTTGTTCTTAGTCAGCTAACAGACTCTGTGTTGTAGGCATCATCACCATTGTCCCACTGTTGCATTTACACGTGCACCTGCTCCTAACTTGGTTACTTACAAGGTATATCTATGCTAACTTGTCTCCTATTTCTCCACTGTTTACTTATCAATTGAGTGACGTCAGTATTCCTAAATTGCTGACAGGACTGTATGGTTGCAGGACAAACAGATAAGGCAAATTAACCTGCATCACAATGCTAGCACCCTCATTTCTGAGTATCTCCACACCTGTATGTCACTGATAAACAACACTCACTTAGACTTAAATGTCACAAGCTCTACTGGAACAATGGCTGAACTAAGTTCAAATGCATGAATTTCATTATTCTCATCCTGCCTCCTCATTCTCCTTCATGCTCCCTGTCATAAGAATTTCAAAATAAACGTGGTGTAGGTGTTTTACTTGACAATGCCACTCTAAGCTTAGTGACTCTTGACAGGGAAGCATTGGGAAATCTATTACTATTCCATGTAAAATACAAAGTAACTAGTCTTCCTGCTTGCTAATTCTTTCATAGCGGAACCAATGCCAAATGGGAGTTGGGAATGGTGTGTGTGTGTTTGTGTGTGTGTGTGTAATGCACCGTTTTTTTTAACACTGCTGTGCATCTCCTCAACACTCTGGAGGCACAAAGCTACAGTGACACCAAGGGACCCAGATAATGGTAAATACAATACAATACAGTACTACACCAAGGTGACAGAGCCTTGCTGGAGCTCTGTGCACGAGCCCTCTCCAAAACCAGAAAGTGTCTCATCCTACATTATTAACAAGAGACAAACTATCCGTTTCTAATTCAACTGAGTGGTTGGTGGCTCCTCACAGTGGGGTCCTGGGGCCACCAAAGGTCCTTGGGAGTCCCCCCCACCCCCAAGCAAATCAGGAGGCTTTCTCCCACTTGATGCTAATCCTGTTAATGCATGACATAATGGTGCTTTTTTATTTGACCACCACAGAGAAATGTAATTTTGTATGAGTTATATTTCAATATAAAACTGTTCTCGAATTGATTTTTATTTTATGTGCAGTAGTTCACAATTTGGGAGGTCAGGAAACAAGATAAATGTGATCTCATGTGATGTGATGAGAGTTAATAAGCAGATATTGCTTTATTTAAAGCCAAAAAACTGGGAACCACTGATCTGTAGTATTTATTTTGGGGGTATATGACAAAGAACTTGCTAAAGGATCACCCAATATACTGTCCAAGAGTAAAGGTTGCAGGCCAGTACACAGACAAGTTAAATTATGACATGTATGCAGGTTTGCAAAACATCTAACTTCATCAACTTACTTGTATGGAGTCGTTCGCCATCGTTGTCTCTGTCGCTCTGTTTTCAGTCAGTGCTGTTTCACAGACAACCTGTGCACATGTGGGATTTGTCCCTCAGGTCAACCTACAGTCTCCTTTCCAAGACAATAAAATGATGGCTGGAAAATAACCGGCTTAACGATCCTTTGGATGTTATGTCAACTTTATACAAACAGTCTGTATTGACACAAAGGCAAACAGTCAAGAGGTAATCCGCATTGTTGGATTGCCTGGCCGCGCCTGAATTGATCCTCCCAGGGCTTTTTCAATGTGTTTGACCAACGCTAGCCCTCACTTCTCTCGCTGATTAAAAAAAAAAAAAGATGCGTTCACTGTTTGCACGTTTAAAATAAAAAGACAAAGTCATTCGCATAAGAAGAGCATCCAAACAAAACTAGTGAGCCGCAGATTCATTGTTCATCTTGTTCTGTGGGTGCTTGCCATTCAACAGCTAGCAGGAGCCCCATAAAATCCAGCAGCAGCAGCTCCTCCGTCATGTCCTGCTGAAACAGACTACATGAAATGAAAGAAAGAAAGCCCCGTCTCTCCTCTCTTCTTTTCCCGGTTAACATCCGTGAAACACGAACACGCCTCAGTCTCTGGGCTGTATCACATGCCACACATACACGCACAAAAAAGCCGCCTGTCAGTCCTCCACCAGCCACTCATACAGGCACAACGAGAGACAATAGAAACCTCATCTGTCCATTAAATATCCCGGGAGCTGGAGTCAAAAACGCTCCAGCAAAGTAAAACGCCTCTCTTCGTTTGTGGGTAAAGACAGCATCTCCTCATGTTCAAACAGCGGGTAACTGACGGGAGAGGAGCACACACTCACTCACGCACACACTTGTACGTGAGACCCAGCGGCGCGCTCCCGACGTTCGGGCAATGCCACCCGGGCGTTCATTGGTCCGGGGCTGGGCGGCGGGGGCGCGCCCGGATGTATCATGTGACCTGCACTAGCTGTCGTTGTTAACAGTAACTTCTAATGAACCAACTGTTGAGCAACACAGCTGTACTGAGTGGCTGAGACAATACTTCGATCATTTACCTGAGTAAATCTGCAATACTGCTGTGTAAAAACAGTCTACTGCAAGTAAAAGTCCTCAATTCAAAACTTTATTTCAGTAAAAGTACTAATATCATCAAAATGTACTCAAATTATGAAAATGGCTTATTTTAGAGGCAGAGTGTGTGTTGTTGGATAATTATTACGCTTGTATAACTAGAACTCTACTTTTGTATTTATAGGTAATCATTATTTAAATATTGTAGCTGGATGAGGTAGAGCTACAGCTAATAGTCTCATCCACAGCAGTGTATTTTATTTTATGAACTAACCACGTTTGCATGCACAATAAGGGTGGATGATTACAAAATTAGATTTTCTAATACCAAGTAATAAGGGGCAGAATCACCAATAACAATAGTAAAATCAACACTTTTTATTGTTAAAAGCAGCAGAGCCGCAAATATTGCAGCACTAAGGAGAGCATCTGTGTGCCAGGATGTGATCTAATGTGACGGATCCATTTTTTTAGTATTTGCCCAACTGACACTACTATCAATATGCAACACAAAGTAACTAGAAACTATAGATAAAGCTGTCAAAAAATGTAAATAGGCGTCTACAGCTATGCTAACAGTTTGTTGCAATAGCATGCTAATGTTTGCTAATCAGAAATAAACACAAGTGCAACTGAGGCTGATAGGACTGGCATTAGTTTTGTAGGTACTTTGTCATCATCAGAGGTGTTAAAACTTAAATTTTGACCCGATGATGGAAAGTTAGAGAATCAGGATTCATCCTCTGGGAACCAGACATTTTATGAATGTCTGTACAAAATCTGGTGCCAGTTCATCTGATAGATGTTGAGGTATTTAACGGGATAAGTAAAACCTGTTAACTTTAACCTGCTGGTGGCAGTGGAGAAAAGTTCAGGGAATCACAAAAGTTAGCAGGATTCATCTTCTTCTTCTTCGCGACTAGCATACAGCTCTCACCTGACACCAGAGAGGAGAGAATTGTAGCGACTCGCACTGTCTGCATCGCGCTGTTGCTCTGCCCTCTGTTTTCATCAAGTATATAACTCCACAGTTAGTTTTGTGGTTTGGCCATTTTAAGACAGATAGATAAATAGTCGACATTTAGGGCAGCCCTTAAATTGACCTTATGATATCTTCACTATCTAATGATAACTAATAGTAAACAACAACTGACCAATGGTCCAAATCCTCCCAAATTCTGGATTTGAAAGAAAGAAAAAAGTAGCAAACCAGACTTTTATTAAGTAAAAAATCCCAGACACTGGAACTGTATATATCAACTAAGCACCTGTCATTTTAAAGCTATTCCAATTATAGCCTTAATCTGTTTTACAGGGGTGACAAGAACAGGGAGTCTTTTCAAATGAGGGTCCCTGGATACTGAAGGACTTAAACCTTAAATGACTGCCCTGAGCCTGATGCACAGCACAGCTAAGTAAACAACAGAAATTGGGTGTTTGAAGGATTAAATCTGAATGAGGACCAAGTTTCAAGTCTGAAGTCTGGTATTTTTGTCAATAAAAGATGCTCCAAAGCACAAATGAAGTTGATCTCATTCAACAGAAACACTAACAACCAGTCTGTGCGTGTGTGTGGGGGAGAGAGAATCAAAAAAAGAGAGGCAGAGAGAGAGAGAAAAAAACTCATAAGAGGGTCAGGTGATGTTATGGTGGTGTGAGTGGGTGTCTTTAGTTGATTTGACAGAGAAGTTGGACTGGACCACATTTGCGTAACTGATTTGCAAAATGATTTGCCAGCAGAGAGATAAGAGAGAAACAGGAACAGAGTAACCCCAGCACTCCAGGATACACACTACATCTCCTCCAAATATATGACATGAAATTCTGTATATTCATAACAGAAAATAAAATGAAAACCGCTGAGTCATTTACAGTCAGTATGATTATAAGAATGATTCATCCTCCTGTCAGTGAGCGCATTACAAATGTATCCACATCTAATGACTCAGTCTGTGGAGATCAAGTGTTGAGAGGGTAGTAATAATTCATGATACCTGATTTCCTTAATAAATTGCTCATAAAATGACAGTTTTCCATAAACTAACCTGACATTATTTTACATTTGAACAACCAAAACCAGCGGATTAAGTGCTTGATAAATGACTTAACCATTATTCAATTATTACAATGATTGTCGATTATTTTTCTGACATTGATCGATGAGCTAATTTTTAATCACAGTTCTAATCTTATTAGACCTAAAAAATAAAATAAAATAAAAAGATAAAAAATTAAAGTTATTTTGCTCCAATCATTAGTTGCAATATTTTCCTCTGAGGCAGACCCCAAACAAAGGCAAGTATTACAAATAAAAAATATTTTTTAATTTTATTTTTTTTCTTGAAACGTTGACCTTTCACCTTTCACTCCAAACTAACTGAAACTAGTTTAACCGCTAGTGAGGCAGCTAGTTAACGTTAAAACTCATCTGTCATTAAAACGTTATAACCGACAGACTGCAGCCAGGTTGGATATTTAACTGTCGTGTGGATTAATCTAGTCAACAAACCAACTAACCGACCAGTGTACTGTCCCAATCTAAGGTTGTTTGCTTGAACTATTTTGTACTGCTAGCATCGTTAGCATTTCCGTTAATTAGCTAACAGTTGACGAAAAGCTGACCGGTCAGACAGTAGTTAGCAGCTTCAAAATAATCAGTTAAAGTAGCGTTTTACTTTCAACGGGTTTCGTAGTAAATACCTACTTATCTGCAGCAGAAACCATGACAGATATCGAAGTTCAAGTGGAGCTCCAGCTCGAAAACTTACCATCCGGAGAACAAGCGGTTGAAAGCCGACAGCAGGAGGAGGAAATGAGCGGTGAGCGGCAGTCAGACAGCAGAGAGGGCGACGCAAACATCGAGCAAAGAGGTCAAATCATGTGTCTTATAGCCTTTGTGTACATGAGTGTCCACTTTCTAACTTAAAAGCTAAACTCTCCACTCCTTCACTTTTAATGAGTTCAAATAAAATAGCCAAATTATCCACAGCCATTCAAGACACAGCTGCTGTAAAGTTGGAGATTAACGCTGTTTGAATTTTACATTTTTATATATTTTAATAGTCTAAATACAGACCCTTCCTCATGTTTAAAAAAAAAAAAAAGGTGCGGCCTTGTTATAATGATGTTTTGCTATAAATAATGACGTTAAATGTGTCTCAGAGCTGGATGAGCCGCTGTTGTTGTTGGCCGACGTTGCTCTGGCGCCACCCCGCGGTGAAGACACGGCCTGCAGCTGTGACTGTGAAGCCTGTAGCTGCCTGGAGGTCAGAGGCATGGAGAGGAACCTTCAGTCCATGCAGCTGCAGCTCCAGTTCTTCATGAGCAAAGCAGATGACTTACACGACTGCCTTGTGAATGGGTAAGGTCCGCAGTAACCATAATGCACTGATTTTTATCTGGGTATTTCTGCTACAGTAGGAAGTTTGTCTGTGTGTTCTGGCAGGCAGAGTCATCTAGAGAGAGATGCTCTTGCTGCTGTTGTACCAAGTTTCCTGTACACCTGTCAGCCTTACTTTAACCACCTGGAAACCACAGCAAGAAGCTCCATGTCCCAGAACTCTCACCTGCCTACTGACATGTATACAAGGGTAAATGTTTCTTTTGAAAGGGCGTTTCTTTTGGTTTGACTCAGTTGAGTTTTGAAAGTTACACTGCAACTACATTTATTCCATTTCTCAGTGATGTTTTTCGAGTGTTTTAAATAAAACATTCTCTGCCTGGTTTTACATGGTTTCTAAAAATATCCAAAATGTACCTTGCTTTGGCAAACGTTTGTGGACAGTTTATATTAACATTTACAGAGCTTTTCTGTTTTCATGTTAAGCTCTGATTCTGATGTATTTGGCATATTCTTGTTTTATTGTGATAAACCATGTATATATATCTATTGGCCAGTGGATTTGATTAGCAGAAAAATGTTCAGTAGAGTACAGTGTGTTGACTTTGGTCGTCTGATACAGTTAGCTGCTTCAGAGCAATTTAGATCTGTTCCTGATCCAGTTATCTTAAAGCAGAGCCTGTCTGTTGCTGGTTGAGAAGACCATCTGTTCACTGTATGAAAACACCATGGTGTAACTGCTACAACCTGACTTTAAACGTATACAATGTGTGTGTGTGTGTGTGCCAAGTGTCTGTGTGCAGCTGCTAGACTTCTCTCAGCAGCTGTGTGACAGGTTGGAGCAGCTGGTGTTAACCTACGCCAGCCACAGTCTCCTCTGTTTGGATGAAACTGAGCCTAACAGATACACACAAGCACACAAAGGATCGAGACAAGTTTCTACTGATAACTGTGTCCTAATATCTGAACATTTTTATACGTAAATGTTTTCGTTTGGTTTTCAAATATGAAAAAAAAAAAATCAGATACAGTAGCACAAATACAACCTAACAAACAGACATATGCTTTCCCAGCGTATCTCACTTCTGCATCGGTCAGAGTCAGCTCGGCCGACTGAGGCTGACAGCATTCCGCTACTGTGAGCCGACGCCGTTCCTGGCCCGAGTTGACGCTGGCCTGTACAAACGAATGCGGTGGAACGTGGAGAGACTCCGAGGCGACCAGCAGCGTCAGCAGCAGGCAGATGGAGAGCAGGGTGGAGAGAGTGACGACAGGAAGGCAGAGACAGTTGGAGGCACAGAGTAGTGAGTCTGGATGATGCAGTTTCTCCACCCTCTATTTCTATGGTCCTCTCTTGACTTACTTAAAACTCTTTATCTTACTCCTGCATTCCTGTCCTTTTAAGTTACTTCCTGTGCTATGAGGACATTCCCAACGCACACGCAGGGGCTACAGGCGACAGCCAAGGCGTCTCTCATGGCAACGTGGTGAGGATGTGGTCCATCGGTCAGTGGGTGCAGGTGAACCCAGACCCCGAAACAGAGGACATCGACAACTGGTATACTTATTTACATGTCTTCATTCATTTCTCTGAGAATGTTTTTACTTTGGTGATTTGTCCATGCTGCATCCAGGATCCTCATTAGCATGTCCGACACAGCTTCTCTACATGAGTACACACGGTACATATGTATGTGTTCATATTTCAGGATCATGTGCGAGGTTCCTCAAGCCAGCTATCACAAGCTGTTATTCCTGGGCAGCGAAGAGCCGTCTAGCTGCAGTGCTACAGACTACCTGCAGCAGCTGCTGTTGTCACATCAGACAGCAGAGTGATGGTACACCCTGTAGGAGTACGTGTGTTTGTCAGTGCACATATGACATGTAGCTCTCTACAGCACGTGGAATGAAACTGGACCAATTTAGCAGCTGTTGTGAGATTGAGGTGGTTTCAGACGTGTCTGGATTTTGGTGCAGAATTGCCTGAGCTGAAATCACAAGTACCTCACACGCCTGTAACGTATTACACTTTTAGCCATAGTTTTATCACTTATCAGATTATGTAAAAATAGTTTTATATTGTGGTGAGTCTGTTAAACTGTGAGGTTTGCTGCACACTGTTTTGTCACTTTACTCTGTTCAGTGTGTTAATGTTAATCTTTAAAAAGATTTGGTTAATATTTTATGTTTCAAAAGTTCACACGTTTTTAAGAGCATTTTGTTGTGCCGTAAAGAAGTCGAGAAGCGTTATTAAAAAACATTTTATTTACATTAAACATTGCATTGAAATAATTACACACAATCACAGGTTTCCATTTTTCAGAAAGTCAAAGATAATAAGGAAAATTTTACATTTTCAAACAAGCTGCCATAATTTGGGCCCCACAAGTGAGGATGCCCGATTTACTTCATTTCAACGGGTTCATCAAGTCATTTAAATTAGTACACATAAGCCTCACTTCATTTTTAATAAATTAATATCCAAAATGGGAGATTTAACAACTTTGAGCAAAAGTAACAAATAAACTTGTTCACTCAGAGTTCAGCCTGCTGTGTTCAGTTTGACCTTGTGACCATTCAGCTCAACACATAAAGAAAGGCATTTTACTTACAACAGAGAATAAAATCTACAATTTACAACCAACATCATTCATCCTCTAATTCAATAAAAATCTATAAATGACTCTTCAAGGGTTACTATACTTTCTAGATCTCTAAAGTACAAAAGTAAAGTGGAGTTTCCCTTCATTACAGTGATCAGTCTTTAAACAATGGACACGCAAACACTTGCAAAAACACTACACGGACATGTTTTGCGAAAGCACATTTAAAAAGTCCAGCTTTGTCAAAAACGCAGGGAGCGTAACGTGTCCTGCCCGGAGGTAAGGGAATGCAGCTTGGTGGTGGTGGGGGGTTTTCTTCGCTGGATCCAGTGGTGGGAAAAGGGCAAGAATCTGTCTTAAGAGTCATTTATGGTTAAAGCACTGGATGCCAAATCTTTTCACTTCAGTTAATAAACAATTCAGCCTTTATACAGTTCAACCCTGGAGGGCAAGTCAGGCCCAAGAGCTGGCTCAATACAAAACAGATTCAAATGAACATGAATTTTCTGACAACAGTCTCTTGTAGTAACCAGATTTTTGTGCTCTCCAGTTATGATGTTAGAAAATTACAGATTCTGGCTTTAAAGAATTCCCCAATCTTTAAACTCAATAAAATCATTAGAGTGAAGCTCAATAAGACTACTTAGAGCACTGACTGACAAACACACAGCGTCCAACAGACTGACATCGACATACAGCACAGATATGAACATTTACAACCAGTGAGACACACACATTATCATACCGTAGCTCATCACAGATTCAACATTTATACACAGTTTATACCCAGATTGACCTGATATCGATACCCTCCCAGAGTCGTCCACCCCACCCCCCCACCCCCTGTAATAATACTCCTCCTCCTCATATGACACAATACAGTGACCCCTGACCTTCACAGCAGTATCGGTTAAAACCCAGAGTAATAAAGTCCTGTGTACTGAGCATTACCAGAGCAGAGGGCCGGTGTAATTACAGGCTATCATCTATCTGTAGTGTGTGACTAAAGTAATGTCACCTAACGTGAGCGTGAGAATCTAAAGGAAGGAAGACTACACCTTTGGAAAAAGTTCACGTGCAGCTACAGATCAGTGATTTTGACCATAAGAGACCTTCTTGCAAAAAACTAACCTTCAGCAGTGTTTAATTTAATCACCCAACAAACCTCATCTATCAACACAATCATATGCACGTAACTAAAACCTCATTAGTACCCGACTCCAGTGTTTCAAAGGGAAATGCTTGCACATTGTATTGACCTTTGGTAAGGCTGTTGGTTTCTCTGACGTCAGTCTGCAAATAAATTAGACCAAAGTAATTTGGGAAAGAGGACAACAACAGGGACTTGTAAATAACCAGCCACAGTTTCTAGATTTATATAATCAACGTGTTAGACTTTAGGAATTTGATTAAGTGCAATCTGGGAATCAGTGTTCTTTTAGCATTATTCAGTAGCAAGAAATCTCCAGTGTATCCCCACTTTTAAATAAGGTGACATGGAGGCATGTCAACATGTATGAACAGCTCTGGCTTTAGTTAAAGGGGCTACAGGTGAAGAACAGAAATAAAAACAACCAAATCTAGCAGTGTGTTTACCTTAGGTTAATAGTGGCCATTTGGCACTGTTGGGGTGTGTGTGTGTTTGTGTGTATGTGCGTGCACCGATGGCACAAAGATTTGGCATAAAGAAAAGCGTCCAGTTCCACCCTGTTGAGTCAGTAGCAGTGATGCACCATGGGATCAGTAATCACATGGTTTCAGGTGTGTGTGTGTGTGTGTGTGTGTGTGTGTGTGTGTGTGTGTGTGTGTGTGTGTGGGACTGAAATGTAATATTATAGTCTGTAAAGTTTGTGTTTGCCGTGGTGTAGGATATCGAGTGTGAGGTAAGAGAGGAGCTGAGTTTCAGTGTGCTGTCGTGTTGTGTTTGTCTTCTTAAGTTTCTGGAGGACAGAGATGAGACGCCGGTTCTTCACTGGCAGCATCACAGACTGTCTTCCCCTGAGCAGAGACTCTCAGGCAGTGTCGTAGTTAACACTGAGGACAGCAAGGTCTGGGTCTGCGGTATTTTGGGGGAGATTTGTGGAATTTCAGCAACCAGAGGGGAGTTTACTTTCTATTGTTGACTATTGCCAACAAAAAGTAAATGAAGACCTATACCATCACCTCTATGATACCTTTATATGGGGAGAATAGACAAAACATATATTGAACTAAATACTGTGTTAGAGTTATAATATAAAAAAGTCAAAAGTTAGAAAAGTTTCCTTTTTTAAAGTCAAAAAATATCTTATTGAAGAATATGTCAACAAGCCTGAGAATATGAAGTATTTGACACTTGAGGCTATGGACATATTTAGATTTTTTATGTTGTTCCTAAAAGTGTAGAAACCTACACCTTCATGTTGGTTAATAAAAAGTGCCCAAAAAAGAAAATAAAACACATGGAAAATAAAATTTAGGCCTGCTTTACAGACTTACCATAACCATGGCCTTAATACAATCTTCAACTTTCTGAGCCCTGATACTAACCATTTACGTTGATGAAGAGTGGAAGTGAGTCTGGGGATAAACACTGCCTGAGAATCATTATTCAGGACAAGAAAGTCCCTCAACTTTTTTTGCATCAGTAAACAGCATACATACCTAGAAGAAATAGTCAGCTGTTTAACTGTAGCACCATCAAGAATCAGTGTGTGTCTGTGTTAAAATGTGCTTGGTTTTAAAGTAAAGTGAGAAATCCCTGTGTCTTCAAAATGAATCTATAGCAGTAGTTCTCAACCTTAAAGTTCCTGTCTACAGATTGTAGTTAAATCAGTTTTTCTTCTGCTCTTTTAACCCTCCTGCAACTCCTCAGATTTATTGTGTGACCCCTTTTATGTTGGGAACCACTGAGCAGTTTATCAGTATCATTCATTATCTTTGTGAACTGATCAGTGATTTTTTTGTACATGTTCTGAACTGTAATACTCTACCACATTCATCACTACAAAACAATTACCGATCTCTCTCTTTTTCTGAAATATTTAGAAATGACATGTTAAAACAACACTTGACCATTTAGTACAATGTGACGGATATCTACTAAGTGGTGTAGTTTATCTTCTTTAAGAGTTTTTCCTTGTGGTTGGAGTTTTTTTCCAGTCCAAATATTTACTTCAGTCTCAGCAGCTGTTCACAGCTGTTCCACAAGTAAATATAAATGTAAATTTGTGTGTATAGTAACAGGACAATAAATGTGGGCTGCTCTGCACACGTGTATATATATATATATATATATATCACCCTGTTTGTTTGTGTGTGTGCTTGAATTCACATGTATACGTATGTGTGTGTGTGTGTGTGTGTATACAGACAGCACTTGTGTCATCATCCCTCTGTGGGTGTTGTTAATGTTTAACAGTACTGCAGATGTTGTGTTTCATATCCCTCAGTGATGAGTCTCCAGCTCTACCACTGTCCACTCTCCCTGTGGGGAGCTTCCAGTGGCCTCTGGGGAGAAACTACTGACAGAGGTGACGGTGGCAGAGGGAGGGGTGAGTGGAGGCAGCAGGCTGGGCCACAGGCTGCTCTCCAGGGGGCTCAGAGTGCCTCCTGCACCCCCTGGCATCAGCAGCAGGGAGGAGCAGCCATCACCGTTCAGCAGCAGGGTCTGATTGATCAGCTGCTGGACTATGTCCACTTTCTTCCCCCAGTCCAGGTCCAGGGGAGGAGGGCGCTCAGGAGACTCAGGAGGGCACGGGGAGGAGCTGTCTCCATCCTGGGAGAGGGTGCTGGGTGTCTGAGGGGAGTCTGGGTGAGGAGGGGGGTTCTCTGTTGACGGTGACGAGTCTCGATGTTCATCTGATGTCACCCTTTCACAGTCGTCATCTATTCCTTGATTTGATGTCTCTTGCTCGGGATCTTTCTGCTCTTTTGTGAGGTTCAGCTCATTTATTCCCTCTTCTTCATCTTCAGCCTCCTCTTCATCGCTGTTCTCTAGGGCTTCATAGATGGTGCAGAGGCCAGAGGAGGGGGACAGCAGCACCGTCTGAGCTTTATTAGACTGCTGCAGCTCTTGCTGCCACTGCATAATCTGCTGCCTTTGCTTCAGCTCCTGCTGTTGCTGCTGCAGTTGCAGTTCAAGATCTCTCCTCTGCTTCAGCTCCTCTTCCTTCTTTGTCACCTCTGCCTGCTCTTTCCTCCTCCTCTCCTCCTCCTCCTCCTCTTTATTCCTCTTTATTTCCTCTTCTGCTTCCTCCTTCTTCCTCCTCTGCTCCTCCTCCTCCCTCCTCTTCCTCTCCTGCTCCACCTCCTCCAGCGGTCTGCTCTGCTGCTCCCTGCGTTGCTGCAGCTCCTGCAGCTGTCTCTGGTGTTGCTCCAGCCTGCGGAGCTGAGGGCTCAGCGCCTGCCCCCCGAGGCTCCTGGGCGGGAGGTCGGCGCAGGTCAGCTTGGGCGGGGCGGCGGAGGCGACAAGAGGTTTGACGATGTCGCAGTAGGTTCTGGGGTATGCTGCGTGATCGCGGCGGTGGGGGTGCGGTAGTGCAGTGAAGCCTGTGTGTGAGAGGAAGTGGGAAGGAAGAATTACAGTAGCGTGATGTTATAAAACAGAAGTCACAGGCAGCAGGACAGTGACAGCAGTGCAGTGTGAGTACAAGCAGAAGGGTGTAGAGGGAAGGGGGTGGCCTTCAGAGGCCCATACTTGCTGAAGGAATAGTGGAAGCATTGTGAAGCCAAGCCCAAAGGTCTGCCAGTAGCCTACAGCACCAAACTGACCGGCAATTATTTGTAATTTTGTACTTTGAACAAGTGACAGTGGGACATTGTTTGAAAGCTGTGCAGCATAGTATTCATAGTAAGTATTCATAGTATCTGTGTAAAAAAAAAACACAGTGAACACACCAGAAAATAGTGGCCCAAGGTGAGGTGACTGGGGGTGGTGAAATTTGTTCAGAGAGCATCTGTGCATACTTCACGTGATTTTTCTTTTTAATATATATTAGAAAAAATGACACCCAGAGAGATTTTTGTGTGCAAAAAAAAAAAAGCAGCCAACTTCCTGTATATGCAAATACTATCAACTATGGTGAGACATAAACAACCACAGAGAAGCTTATTGCGAGCGGTCATCACCCGTGAATGGAGTTTATAGTTAGTCAACCAGTGATACATGCAAAAGCTCTCCATGCATTTATAGACATCCAGCATCACAAGAAAACCGAAATAATAGCTTGGCTTTAGAAGGAATCCAGTTATGGCTAGACATCATTCTGACCCAACTACATCCCGCCTTAAAGCCAAGCTATTGGCTGACCCTGAACGAACCAAAGTAATGAGATGAAAGTCAAGTCATTGTGCAACAGTGACATGCATAAGCTCAGTTAACATTAATACATCGCTGTAGAACAGTGCAGCAAGAATGCTAAAAAAAAAATTTAAAAAAATAAGGCAGTAGAAAAGAGCTAAAACAGCAACACACCCACAGTAGACTGGAGGGAAATTAAAGTAGCAGCAGAGTAAGTGGTGGTGGCCCCTTCTTGAGGCCGGACACTGAGACGTCAAACTTCTTTACTGCTTCAGATGCCGAAGTTCAATCCACGGGGGGAGAAGGTCTAGCGGCACAGATGATCGATTCATAGCAGATTCATTCCAGTAATGTGGTTTTCAGGCCAGTGAAGTCTTTCAGGTTGGGCGTGAGTTCCAGTGTTTATCCTGTCCAGTTTTCAGAGGTAAGGCCATACCTTATGTGAGTCTGTGTGAGTGTAAAGCATTGATAAGGCTGATAACTGAGTGGAAGTGTCTGCAATATTATAAGATGTCTAGAGCCACTGCTTGAAAATGAATACCAGTGGTGTTGGATGATTTGTCTTACACATAGTTCCACAGACCATAAATATGCCTTACACTCCACTTCCGAGTGCTCATTTCAATAAAACTGTACAGTGAGAGAGTAAATCATGGTAAAAATCTAATCTTTATTTAAAGTTTTAAGGTTCATTACTCCAAAAGATGGATAAACACAAGAAAAAAAGCTGGGGTACAATTTAAAGTGCAAGAAAAGATGAGGAGTGATGGAGGATAAGGAAGATTGCCTGTATCGTATGGTAGGAGAGCAAAAATCAAACATGAATATACAATCAAAACTCATTTTCAATTATCAGCTTTGTTCAGTAAAAAGTATAGGGATAAATACACATGAAAACATGTTAAACAGTTCATTCCACATTTCTTTTGTTATCCTTAATTTTCTTGTTTTTCCCTCTTTAAGAGCTGTAAACAGACAAGTCAAATCCATGCCAGTTCAGGGCAACCACATAATTCTGTGTTAAATAAAACAGAAACTAAAACCCAGACACGCTCACACATTAGGAGTAAATAGTAGTAGCTATTGCACATACAGGAATTTAAGCCATATACTCATAATGGAAATGTTATATCAGAGGGAAGAGCCACTGCTGTCCTCTTTTTATTTCTTCCCTTTTTTGCTCTCTGTTTTTTGAAGTTTAACTTTGATTATGTCCACCCCCAGAGATTTCAGGACAAACACTGACAACAAGAACTACAACAGTGAGATATTGGTTGTTTTTTTTTTGGGAGGCTAGAACAGGGCCGGAGGGAGACAAGGGACGTTACTCGGGCTGTTAGGGAGATGATGAACTATACATTACCTGCAAAAGAGTTCTCAGTCTTTTCACAGATAGCAGAATAGTACGGAGGCTGGATGTCATCTGGGTTTTCTTCTGGTTGCTGCAAAGTGCACAGAGTTGACGAAGGGTCCGGGGCTTCCTCTGACCCCGGCTCTTCCTCCCGGACAAGATCAACTGATTCTGCTTCCTGTTTCCCACACTCGATGTACTGCTGCTCTGCGAGGCACGGCTGGCTGTGAGGCTGCGGGATGAGACAGGGCTCCTTGGCCTCCTCGGGGAGCTCCTCCAGGGAGAAGATGCCGGGGCTCTTAATGCAGCTCTCCCCTGTGGACTGGGCGTTGGAGTTTGAAGCTGTGGTCATGGTGTCAAAGCCGTAAGACGCCAGCGAGGTAGCAGATGGTGGGGTGGTGTCTTCACCTACGCAGCCCTCCTCCACCTCTGCCTCCTCTCCCTCCGCCACAGTGGACAGGCAGCGCTGTGTTGTAGGCTGGCTGTCGAAGGTGATGTGGCTGACTACTGGAGTCTCCAGGGAATCGTCCAACTGAGCTTCTCCTTCTGTGTCGCTGGCCTCATCCTCCGTTATTGAGGATGAGGAGGGGTTGGAAGCGGGGGCGGTTGCAGGGCCCCCCAGGACTTCATCAGCCGGCAGGGTCTCTGCCTCCGCCTCCTCATCTCCATCTCTGTCTCCTTTCTCCAAGTGGATACCCAGGTCCTGGTAGTCCAGGTCGGGCTGGGGAGACAGCACCGGGGCTTGTGTATCTTGAGGCTGGAGCCTCCCGTCTTGATTGTAGTCACCAAGTTCCTCGGGTGTGCTGGTCTCACTGCTCAGGGTGCTTGACAGAGACATTCCTGGGGCAGAGAGGGGAGCCGGAGCCAGGGTCTGCATCGGGGCTGGGATGGACTGATCAAAGTACATTTGGGCCTCGAGATTTTGTGGGTTATCTCTGACAGAGGAATGATGAGCCTCTTGGTTTTCAATGACAAAAGGAGCAGAGCCTAGTTCCAGCCAGGCTTGGGCTGGAGCCTGAGTTGGGGTCTCAGAGTCTGCTTGCCAGGGGTCTGCCAAAGGGCTGGCTGCGGCTGCTCCTGCTACCTGGGAGACATGCTCAAGAACCTGCTGTGGCTGAAGAGGTTCTGCCCAGGGATCAGCAAAGGGGTTTGGTTGGTCCCACTGAGCAGCTGGGGCAGAGGGCAGCAGAGGAGGGGGAGGTGGCGGTTGGGCCACTCTGTTCAAGTTGTCCAGCCTTTCATCCTCAGCAAAGTCATCCTCATCTGCATTCCCATAGCTCTCCAGCCCGCTCTCCGTCACCCCCTCACTAGCCATCTCCACGTCTTCATCCTCCTCCTCATCATCCACATCGTTGTCATGCCTGGGTCTCTGTGGCTCATCTGTCCTCTCTGAGCCCACGTCCATGTCACACACCCGATCGTTGTCATCGTCGTCGTCATCTTCGTCCTCATCAAAGTCATTAACTGGTATGTCAGGAACCCTCTCAAAGTCAGGGGAACCTGCTGAGGCCCCTTCCATGTCAATGGCTCCTTTGAGGCTGCCATCTCCCAGGTCATCCATGCTCTCTGTGCCCTCCAGGACACCAGGGGCGCTCAACTCAGACGCACCCTGCTGGCTGCCGCTTACATCCTCAGAGTCCAGCTCAGAGAGCAAGGCTCCGCTTGCTCGCCAAGCAGACCCCCCCACGGGTCCAGCTGATCCAGGACGGGACTCCTCTGTGGGCTGTGTGGTCCCACTCATTTCAGACACAGAAACCAGCTGGCTCCCCTCTCTCTCCTCTTCATCCTCCTCCTCATTTAGATTGGTGGGAGGAGCTACCTGAGGGATGGCATTTGCTGCTGCTGGGGGGGCTTTAGATGTGGAGGGGGTTTGGTTTGTTAACAAATAAACAGACTCTTCAGACAGGTCTGGAGGGGAGGCCACAGGTGGTGATGTAGTCTCAGCTGGGGCAGGGATCTGCTCCTGCATTGTTAGTAGGGGAGCACTGCTTTCTGGCTGTTCTTGGGGTGGAGATGTTTGTGGTAAGGCTGTCGTGACAGGGCTTTGTGGGGGAGAGGGAGCAGCTGCATGGCCTTGCGCTGTTTCTTGAGGCACCGCCTCTGATGGGGTATCTTGTGCCAAGACTGGGGGAGGGACCTCTTCTGGTGCAGAGGCAGCAAGGACTGATCCTTGTGGTAAGGCCACCAGGGCCTCTGCTTGTGTTTCTGCGAGAATAGTTGCTGCTGTGGCAGCTGCTACCGCTGCACCGGCAGCTGCTACTGCTGCACCGGCAGCACCCTGTGCTTCTACAGCAGGTGTGGTGGTATTTGAAACCCCTGTCTTCCTGGCAGCAGTGAAAGGCGGGACAGCCTGAGTGGGTTTGGTTCCACGTTTTGCCTGAGAGGTGCTGCCATTTGCAGGTTTACTGACTGGAGAGGCAGGTGGGGTTCGGCCGAGGGGTGGTTTGTTAGAGGCAGGGAACCGAACAACAGCTATAGGTTTCTTTGTGGGAGGTTTCGCAGGCTGTTGAGTTTTGGACTGTGACGCCTTGGGGTCTGTTGTCTTTGCTGTCGCAGACAGTTTGGAGGCAGAGTTGAGCTTTACGGTGGTCGTGGGTTTAGAGGGTTCAGGTTTTTTGGTAGTAGCTGATGTTGTAGCTGTTGTAGGTCTCTTAGCAACTGCAGAAGGTGGTCGACTAACATCTGATGCAAAGGGAAAACCCAAAAAAATAATCAATATTCATTTGTATATTTCAGTCCACAGATGATATTTCTGAGCACACTGTCAAGTTGTCAATGTGTAAATACAGCTCAGCAAACAGGGCTTCAGGACAATGTCTCTCAGTCAGAACAAGGAAAAACTTTCTAACCTTTCTTTGCAGCAACAGTTTTGGGCGGCTGTGCTGCTGTGGTCTTGCCAGTAGAGGGTGCTACAGTAGCTCTAGAAGCAGCTGTTTTTGCAGTGGTGGAGGGCTTGGTTGTAGCTGTGGTGGGCCTAGATGTGGTGGATGTGGTTCGAGGTGTTGAGGGAGCCGTGGCAGGTCTGGAGGCAAAGAAAGAAGGACATATTCAGGTGGCAAACAAACACTGAAAAGAAAACAAAAAAACAAAAAACAAAAAACAAACAAAAAAAAACACCTCATTTTTGTTGGCAACAATCCAAACATAGAATGTGATGCTGCACCTCTACATGCATTTACAAGCATAAATAAATGAACTGTTCTAATGTAAACCACAAAAGCAATTTCAACAATGGGACCCCATTAATGCAGCACTATCCATCTATTGCCACATTAATGCCTCCTTCCTTCTCCACTAACTACCAAGATACAATGGCAGGATGTAATGTGAAAGAGGAGAAAAAAAACAGATGGATGGAAGATGGAGATGAAAACTGAGGAAATGAAAAGTGAGAGGAGAAGAAAGGGAGACGGTTTCTGCGGTGAGAGTGAGGATTGGAAAAATGAGTGGTGAGCAGAAAAAAAAAAAAGGACAGAGAACAAAAGGAAAGAAATGAAGAGATGAAAGAGACCAAAGAGACCGGCAGGTAAAATAACACAATTAAAAACAGCAGAGGGAAGTTCAGTTTGTACAAGTTCTGTTGCGACAGTGTACTAATCCAATCAATCACTCCAACTGCAGCTACAACAAGAGAAAACTCCCATCCCCACCCTCAGCTCTTCTTCTATTAGGCTCTCCTAATAGTACACGTCCTACTGCTTGTCCTTCACATTAGATCTTCACTTAGCACAGACACGCTGTTAAGAGTAAACCTGACATTGTGTTAGTTCACTTAGCAGATTTGAACCAATCTTGATGTCAACACTAACAAATGTGTTGAATGTCCAGAGTCACCAAAAGAGTTCTTCAGTTGGCCTTAAGATCCCTGCATCTTTGTCTCCTAGCCCAATTGAACTTGACTGATCTGCAGCTGACCAGATGCTGAATTTTTTTATTTTATTCATTACCAGATGTTCGCTGGGCTAATGTCAGCATTTGCTTCACTCCGTCTCTTTGCCTTTCCCCACTGGGTATTGTGAATGCAAATCTACTTGTTACACATGATGCACATGGGCTCGGGTGACTTTCACAGTCAGAGAGAGAAAGAGAAAATTCTTAGAAAACTAAACAGTAACCAAACCCATCCAACAAAATGGACTGAACCCAAAACTTGATACATAAACATAAATTTGTAGTTTATCAATCAAAGCTGTTATTGTCCAGACTCAAAAAATACAACGCATCATCTCTGTTACTTTTTAACTAAAAGTTACTTTTTTGTGCACATTTCAATAACCTGCTATTCACGATGTCTTATCTTACAGAGGTAATACTAATTTATAATGCAGCTCAACTAAAACAAGCAGAACAGCATGAACTATTGTCATGTGCCAACACCCTGTTATAGTATTAAATTTGACAGTCAGGCAAAAAGACTTGAGGTGAGTGGAATGTAAAGTGACATCTGCGCATCAGACTTGCAGTGCAGTGATCTGAGAAGCAGTAACCTACATAAAAATCTGAATGTTGCTTATGCTGCGCTATACTGGGCTCTGTGAAATCTCCACACAATACATTTGCCTTGTCAGGTTCCAAGAATTTGACATAGTCTTTGCTGCAATGCACTGCTGCACTGGCTAACCTACAAACAAACTCAGTCGGTTAAATGAGCGAGTCGTCAGCCGCAGGCAGTACTAAGTCCTCATTTCTACACTGGAACCCTGGTGTTCAAACACAATGCAAAACCTCAGCGCTGTAAATAATTTGTAAGACATCTGTTTCTAATCAAAGAGAATGACTTCCACCACATCTAGAGCTGCATAATCAAATGTAATTGCCTTATGGAACTGTGTGACCCCACTGCCAATTACAACAATCTCCATTATGTCTTCTTTTGGACTTGGTCTACTGATACGGTCGAAGATGTAGACGTGAACTGGCAAAGACACGCTGACTTTGATGGCTTTCAGTGGAGTAGCATGCCTGCACACAGATGCCGCTCCCACATTACAATAACCATTACAATGACCATTTGTTTCCCCGAGATCACGCAGCCACTGCCCAGACATGGGCTCATAGCTATGGGATAGTGTAATTGGCTGTCATCAGAAGAGTTGGGCTCCGATGTGAAGTGCAGCTAATTAAGGTCATTTTTCATATCTAATCCTCTGCGTAAGCAAAATCTGGATCGACATGACTACTCAATTATAGGAATCAAGGCAGACAACGCAGAGTCTTCCTCTAAACGCAGACTGAGGGGGAGAAATGAAGAGAGGAGTAAAGGAGGGTAAGGGGAGGTCACAGACACAATATAACCTCAAACAACCCCAACCTCTCCCTCCATTGTTTTATGATGAGTCATAACTCATAAAGGTTTGATCCAGGGGGACGGCAAGGAGAGGAACAGACAGACCCACTAAAGCCTACACTCCACACACTGCCTGTGGGTGGTGGCTGGTGGTTCTGTTGTTGGTGTATTAGTATGGATTACATTTCCTGCCAACAGAGGGTTGAAATCAATACAAATCACAGTCCAAAGAGAGGATGAGAGGCACTATACAGCCATCCATGACGCTTTAATGACCGAACACGAGGTCTTCTTGAGGGCAAAGGTCAGCCGGGAGACACTGTTATACTTTACGGGCTTTCTTTGTTTTACAGTCAATATTCACAAATGTTTACGACAGATGCAAAACAGCACACCCGTGGCATTAACGTACCCCGCAGCTGTGACATCTGTTTGGCCAAAAATCAAAGCATAAACATGAGCCAGGGGAGTTTTGTTGAAGCCACGCCTACTCCATCCATTCATCCATGACTCTCTCTTTCCTCTCGTTCCTTCTAAAAACACAGCTGGGAGGCTAGACTCCCTTGGCATACCCGTGCCTGTGGATTAAATTTTTCTGTTTTAAATCAAGCCAAAGAGAAAGGAGAGGGGCTTGGCCAAGATGTACACTTTATGTCTGTAGCAGTAAGCTTATCCTGCAAATAAAAATGCAGTTTAAATACACATTCTTCTGTTCTCGGCACTTTCTCCTCTCATCGCCTCAAGAGCCCCCTCCGAGACAACAAATGGAAATAAAGCACCCCAACAATACCTTGTTTGGCTTGTAGTCCGTCCAAAACCAGCTGCTTTACTCCTTCCTGAGAGCAGCACACATTCCTCAGGCTTGTGTGGGCCTACAGTTATCTCCTTGACAATAAAGAGTGGAGGCCTGAATCAGCTCAGTGGAGAGTTTAGATGAAGTGCTGCAGCCTAGCAATAGCGGGGCAGACAGCGTTGGCTCTTATGAGGCCCTAGGCACCCACTGTCACTGTGATAGATGCCATGGGTCTTTTCTGTCAGGACAGTAATCCTGCTCTCTGCCAAGACTGTCGGGGAGAAGTGACACAGTTTTATCTCCAATAGAGCAACCGAGACACAATCAGGAGGCGAGACGGGGGAGAGAAACAAAACAAAATAGAGAGAGGATAAAAGAAGACAGAGTGCTGCACAAATCCAAGCTGTTCTTGTATTTGGTGTAATTTTAATCAATTCTACATTACAGTGCAAATACTATATCCACGAGACCAAAAAGTACCATCCTCCTGCAATTCTGTCCATTCCCAACCGTGACTCTTTGAATATTAATCATCCTAAAGACTGCTCAGCAACATGAAAGCGTAATCACTGCCCTTCTCATGTTATACAACTTCACACTGAATTTACCAGTCTCTGTATGCAGCTAAATGATGAGCAACATAGAAAACACTAGATGGAAGTTGGGCTGTAGGGAAGGCTTGAGGAGATCCTGGCCAAATGCCCAGCACCGTACATGCACAGACGGCCGAAAAGAGGGATGAGATGGAAGTGAAGGGAGATTGAGAGGGGGGGTGGGGTGGACAAAGACTGATTGCTCAGTCAGTGCAAGGACACCACAACCCATCACTGGAGAAGATCGGAGCGAAGCAGGTGCCAGATTTTACAACATTTGGCTTCGACTCCAGTTATCAAGGGTCCTCATCGACCGCTGGGACAGAGACATCCTCCTGTCATGCAGATGGATTGCGCCTCTTCACATGTTTCTTAGTTACATACTGTATTTCTGTCTTAGTTACAGTATGCAATAAGAAATATCAACACACAGCTGAAACAGCCCCACTTCACTGTGTATTAGAACAGATCCAGCATTTTCCTGCCTTTTCCATTATAGCCTACCAAATCTTATTCTTACTTTTCCTAAGCAAAAATCCTATTTCCAGGAGCTCACAGTCAAACACATTACCAGATCTTATTTGCCCTTCATGAATGAAGCTCTGGCAAAAGTAAAATCATCTTTTAAAAACCCAATATGTTTTCATTCCTCCCTTTAGGCCAATTGGTATTAATACTTTATGAGAGGGGCTGGTCTTTCCATTGGACACAGGCAGTGTGTGCTACTACACTGGCTCCTTGTACATGTTGGCCTAACAGCAGGGATTATCGTCTATGCTGTTTGCCACAACAGGGCTATATGAACCAGATTTACCTGCAACTTCAAAAATGTTAATGTGGGTTCCTATGCGACAGTTTGGGCTACCATGACTGTTGTTGTCTCAGCAACATGAGAAACAATATGGCACGGCTGGAATTACAAAGACATGGCTGCAGAATTACAAGGAAGAAGAGATGAACTTGTTGTGTTGCAACTAAATAATCTTGTTGGGTGATTTGCCAAATCCTTTAATACCACTAAATTCTGTTGCACGTGTTGCTATGGAAGGTCAGTGATATTGTGTTAAGTGTCATGACTAATGCAAGTCACCGCTTGAGCTGAAAGATGGTCTGTTTGTGTCGGTGCCCGACTCTGCCAGAGACCCAGCACGAGCACCAGCACTGACTGAAATGCACACCGCTGCCACGGTTGCTACACAAAGGATTCGTCACGCTACCGACTTTGCCATCACACACAGGTGGCACGAAACACGACATGCGTCGTCTGTCACAAGGACAGACACCTGCTGCTGTTCTCCTGTTGTGCTCCCTGCGTCTCACGCTGAGAGGCGAGTGCCTGATGTCACGTCCTGGGGAACAGTCACATAAGGATGATGTGCTACTGTAATCAGACTCCTACACTTCAGATGCCTCATCTGATTAATTCAGAGGATGAGCTTCTCTGTGTACACACCCTGACACACCTTTATAAACACATACACAGAGAAAATACAGAACATTTAAAGCAACCACTCCTAGCCAAACCTCTATGACCCCACAGTCTACATGTCACATTGTTAAAAACTACATAAAAGTGATCATGGTTCTTCATGTTAAATCTAACACAGACATTGCCATCACTGTCAGGATGATTTTAATAGCTCTCTAAGTTCTGAATTTATAGGTATTGGAGCATCTATATCAATGATAGAAATAGAGCTGAGGTATAGGAACTATTCACACAAAGGCATTTATTTTATTTCTTGTAGCAAAGAAAGAATTCAATGAATCTGCTGCTTCAGAAAACAGTGACGCAGCACATTATTCTGTTATTTAATAAGAGAACATTAAGAGGCAAGACAAGTGGAGGCAGAATCTAATCAGGCCTCTCAGTACAGAACAGTACATCCTGTGGAAAGATGTTGGATTGGTGTATTATGGACCCAACTCTAAACTCTGGAGACCGATCGCTTCATTTACACAAACGGCTGCCGCATTAATCATGTTCAATACTTTTAATCACTTAATCTAACATTTGAGGAAATATGTTTTGCAGCTATAGTTTTTGCCTCCAGCTGATAATTATGTTTGGTAACAGATTAAAGAAGCATGAATTTCACCTGAGTATCTTTAATTTCTGTCAAGTAAAAAATAAACGCTTTCTAGCTGAAATGGCAGTTAATGACCGGGTCAACCATGAAACTCTACAACAGCCAAATTATCATTTGAGAGCAGAAATTGAGCAAGCTCTCTCCAACTAAATCACTCCCTATTCAAACCACCAGGCCAGTATGAGAGGGATTATGAGCCAAGTCAATAGCTCTCTGCCCTGGGGGGCTGGGGCTGGTTGCTGCCAGGGGGTCTGTTTGGGACAAAGCGGGAGTTCTTCAGTATCACTGGCTCTGTTAAGGCCCTCTGTCTCAGGTTATTTCTGCTAACATGACTCACACTCTTGAAGCGAAATTTGACTCAATAACGGCCCAAAGACCACAATGGACATCGTTCTCCACTGCGCCCTTTGAGGGCATCAAGATAAACAAAGTCACCCTCTCTTCCAGTTTGTAAGGGGATTACAAAGTTCAGATCTCAGCGAGACAGAAACACAATGAGGAGGTGGGAGAAAGAGAAGGGTATTAAACAATAAGGTCGGTTTCCCAACCACATTACTTCATTCATCTGTTCATACACAAAGTGCCATTAGGCCTGTAAACTTTTAAGCACCTGCTGCCCATTTGTGATAAGCATGCATACCTTGTGGTCTTTGAAACAGCAACACCACCAGCTTTTGTCATGGTTGAAGTGCTGGGTTTCGGGGCAGTAGACACCGTTGGTCTGCTGGTAGTAGCTGGGGGGGTCGGGGGAGAAGAAGATGATTATATTGCATAGAAATCAGAAAAAGAAAATGTTGTCAGAATGTTCAAGACGGCAAAAAAAACAAAAAAAAACATGACATGACAACACTATGTCAAGCTAGAGAAATTTAATCACATTTCATTTTACATTCAGACTCACCTGTGGTCTTGGGTCTTGCTACATTAACAGTCTCAGCTGCTGGTCTCTTCTTAGTAGTGCCATTCACTGTTGTTGGTTTGGTACCATTTGTTACTGTGGCTGCAGCAACAGAGGTAGTCCTGGTAGGTCCAACAGGCTTCTTGTCAGGCACTCTAGTTTGGTTCTTGACTGTGGTGGAAGCTGCTGCACCCATGGGTCTTTTGGGTACAGCTCCCGCTGCCGATGCTGCTTTTGCTGCAGTTGCTGTTTTCTTGACTGCAGCCGCAGAACTATTGCCAGAGGTTTTGACGTCATTCATCGTGCGGTGCGGGAAAGTACCTGGCCGTGAGTTGGATCCAGAAGCCCCAGCAGATTTGGCTGTGTGCTGTGTTTTAGTTGCAACAGCTTTTGGTTTGACCTTAGGGTCCGCTGCCACCGAACTGCCATTGGCCTTCGGAGCAGCCCCGGGCGCTTCGTCATTTGCAGCTTCTGCTGGTTGAGTTGATGCTTCTGCTGCAGCTTCAGTGGGCTCCGTGGTTTCCATGGTAACCCCATCCGGTTTCATCCCCTCCTCCTAAGGTGTGGACGCTGACGTTGCTGCTGTTGAGTAGGGTCCAGCGGCGTGCACACTTCTTGAATGGGCCAGTTCCTCTCACACTTTAATGTCCTGTAGAAGAAAAGCAAAAGGACTATTAATGTGAGGACTATAATACTGATGATTTTCTTTGATTTCACACCTCCTCTTAAATGCAGAATTGAACCATGTTGCACTATTCATGAAGTCATATGATAAAAGTGTCACTGTTAGCCAAAGGAAATGCCATTTATGGAAAGGGGCCTCCGTGGAATTTGGGGGAGTCTGAAAAACAGGAAGCGAGTGGTGTGAGAAGCCAGCAAATCTCTTCTCTAAACCAGTCACTCTTCTCCACACTCATCTAACACAGAACTAACAATAATGCACCACAATGCACGAGGCAGCAAAATTAACTTAAAAATCACTATTAAAGTACCACAATAAGGGAACAGTGGAATGTTTTAACTGCACATTTTATGGGGCTGAAATACAAAAAAACGGATGACTTGTGACTATGCTCCAAATGGCTTCCAGCGTCTTGGAATTGAAAGGGAAAAAGCTGTGGTTTGGAGCGCTGAAAGCCAAGAGAGGCTTCACAGTCTCCTGCCATGACACGCAGCCCACAGAGAATGAGGAGAGCAAGGAGGTGGACAACAAGCACCAAATGGCCCATTTGTCGGCCATTGTCCTCCTCTATGTCGAGCAGATGCAGATGGTAATCATCAAGTCACCCAGCAATTGCTTTAAAAAGATTTGTGTGCTGAGAAATTCCTTAATGCAGAGCACTAGTGGAAAATCTGAAATTGATGTAGAGTATAAGAGGCAGCAGTGAAGAACTGCAGAAAATGAAAGCAAAGGGGGGGCTTTGTGGAACATGTGTGTGGGTAGAGTCATATATAGGTCTTGCACTCATTAACCTCAGTCAAGGTTTCTCTAGCTCTGACTGGACAGGGCTCTTCGCAGATCTGTTATGGGTTTATTCTCCTTCCCCCGCAATCATCCGCTCCACCCACACTCCCCATTCTTCTGCCCCTCTCACCATAGTGGCCTCTACCCACCCCCTCCTTACTACTTCCCCTCCTTTTTCCTATAGCCACTTGTTCCTCTCTTCTCCTTGGTACCATCCTCCCCTCCTCCCACTACTAATAGATCTGCTTCCAGTAAATTGCTACACAGATGGTCTAGCCAGTAGAAGCTCTCTGTATGGCCCAGGGAACAAGCTGTGCAAGAGATGGATTGAGGAGGAAAAAAAACAAACTGAGATGGATAGAAGACCTATTTAAGAAAGCAAAAGTAATGTAACAAAAGCTTTAAAATGTAAAGGAAGAGATTTATAAAAAGCTGAAGGAAATAAGGAACAGAACGCAAACGAATGCTGACAGCTGAGAATTACTACAAGGCAAGAAAAGCAGGAGTAATAACAAGAAAGAACAAACCATGATGGAAAATCAGAGAGAGAGAGGGCTCTGCTCTTTCAGCACAAACTAATAAGGTCATGGCTGTAGATGTATGAATGACATACGAGCCATTAAGCCTTATTAACTACAAACATCTTATAAAAACTACAACACACACAGTGTAGAATAATTATCAAGGATCACAAGAACCTAGTTATCCCTTTACAATGACAAATACAATTATTTTAAAGCATCTGTATTCATCTCTAACTGAAGCAGTGCAGCACACACTCTTTTTCTAAGGTCAGGAAATAGTTTACTCACCAGTTACACATTAACATCTGAAGTAAGGTGATACCTCCCAGAGCACTAAACTTCAGTATTAATGGACTGGGTGTTAGCTTAGCAAAAAAACTAAAGATTCATCAATCGAATTACTAAAGCATAAAATGAGCCAGACCATTTGTTGCTCATTCAGGAATAACTTGTTTGGCCAGTTTAGCACTGATAACAAAACTGAATACACAACTTCACAGATTCCACACAAAACATCCACACCTGTACATACGACCACTAAAACTCCCCAATCTCTTGTATAAAATAGTTAGGTCCTACCCCTCAGTTCAGCCATGAAAGAGTTACAAGTTGATCTCAGTGCCTTTAAACTTAGCTTTCACTCCTGCTGCTTTCTGTTGTATTTCTTGTTCGCCTCTAGTCTCTGTGGTTACAAATCTCACAAAGAAATGAAGCTGAGCGGTGTAGAGTAACCTTCGTAACAACCCTATGTCTGGATTGTCTCTTCTTTTGGAAAATATAAAGCCTTAAATGAGGGTGAATTAGCTAATGTGCAGAGCCTTTGGGATGGGGCTGTGCAGCTCAAATCCATTATCATCACTCCGTTTATATGGACTGGGAAGGTTATGAAGCCATTAGCAAATTGTCATCTAATTTTAAAAACAAAGTACAAATCTGTCTCTTTTCATATCACTTGTAGAAACTGTCGAAGCAGAAAACCACATGGCAAAGCCAGCTAGGTGTCCCCTGACAAGTCCTCCTAGATTTTAATCTTGATGGGTTGATGTGTTTTTATTCACATCAGGTCAAACTTGCTCTCTTGGAAGTTGGTGGATCTCGTCAAATAAACCCCACCCAGTTTGTTCAGACGGCAGGGAGCTGCTCCAAATACACAGAGCAGCAAGACAGAGAGTTTGACTGGCAGTGTGACACGCACGGCATGGCATAGTTTTGCCAGTCCAGCTACTAATGCCAGGGGCTTAGCAGTTAGCAGCATGAATCACATTCTTCATGTGATGACCCCTTTCTGGGCAAGTAAAGGCAGCTGACAATACGTGACGCAGGACAGAGAGGAAGTGAACGGATCATTAAAATCCCATCCACGCACGCACACACACACGCACAGCTAAAAAGAGACGTTTTACTAAATTACAGCAAGACTGCTCTGCAGGGCTGCTGTTTGTTTTCACATCTGTCAGGAAATGTCACCTTAGCATCAATACTAGACTCAAATTTGGGGATTCTTCAAGTTGTTGACACCAGGCTGGGGGCATGATTTTATGTTCAGAAAAATGACTGCACAACAATACCAGCAGCATTTTTTAAAATGGTCTGTCTGGTCAAGATGAACACCCTCATGCATTTTGATGAAATACAAAGAAAACCACCTCTATTGTCTGCCATTCTCTCAGTCCACATTTGCATAACAAATCCTAGTTCACTGAAGATTTAAAACCACACTCAGCACGCAGCGTGCTTTCTTTCTCGCCAGCTCCACATAGCTAATATCACAATTAGCTCGATACCCATGGCGACAATTACAATATGCCGCAAGTATTGTGATGATGAAAACAAAAGGCACAATGGCTGAAAAGGCTGCAGCGGTACATGTTTAGCGAAAGCCGGAGATGAGTGTGTGTTTATAAATGCAGCCATCACTTTGTAAGATTGTTGGAGGGAGTCTGTCTAGACGGAGAAAGAACTCCGTGGCCTCAGTGGTATTTACATTCCACTTCTAATAAAGAAATATGGCCTTATGCATCATTAAATCTTACCCCTGAACTGTCTTGAGGCAGTTTAATTACATCTGTTGCACTCCATCTCTCAGTCTACACATCCAGACATCAGTAGCAGAGCCTGACAAAATGGGTCACTTTTAATACTGTGTCTCATACAAGCAGAGAGGGATTTAGCTGTGTTGAGAGCATAGCAGGGGTTTGGAATGCATTGTGCAGACTGCTGGAGGTGGTGGTGGTGGTGGAGGGGGGCTGTTGATACTGATGCTGGGGCTTAATGTCATCTGTAGATTTACCCCAGACTGCTGCCACAAGGCTGCAATTACAAAAAGAGCAAAAAGACAATACACATTAGGAGTGTAGCAGATTGATGGCGTGCCTGAACTGCAGGTAAATACAAACACATACCAGTGAAGGAAAATCAGTAACATATTTCAGCCGTTAGCTAGATAGACAGAGACTGATTAATTATTCAAGTCATTTTTAAACAAAAAACTGTCTCATTCCAGCTACTCAATTGTGATGATTTTCTGCTTTTCTTTGCCAGATGTGAGAGTAAAATTAATATTTTGGGTTTTGGACCTCTGGTTGGAAAAACAATGTCACTTTGGGCTCTGGTATATAAAATGTCAGAAAATTGTTTGTTTTTTTTAAAAGAAAATTTTGAAAACATATAATCAAGGAAAAACTGATTAAACTGATAATGAAAACAGTCCTTAGCTGCAGTGGTAGTCTGCACATGAAAGCAGCTTTCAGTTGTCTGATGTTGACTTTCTACTTTTAAGATTCATGTCAATCCTGCATCTGGTCTAAGATGATTAATAGTAGAAAGTGGATGCCTAAAGCAGCAGCGGTATCAAGAGCACATCCGACCCATCCACATTCCAGCTCTGCTGACTTCCTCCAGACTCTTCAGGGCTACACAGTGACAGCTGGCCGCGTGTGTGTATGTGTGACTATGTGTGATCGAGCAGGGAGTGAAAGGGTCAGAGAGAGGCTAGTGAACATGTGTGCACTGCGTGAACATGTATTAGATAGGCGAGTGTGAGTAATTCATGTGTAGAACATTTGCATGATGTGAAAATATCATTTGCACAAAATTACACACACGCACACTGAAAAACAAGTGAAAACTATCATTTTAGTGGCCTGCCACTTCCTGCATTCTTTCAATTCCACAGGAGCACTTGATTCATCTCTACATACTTAGTACAGCTGCACCTTTAGACAATAAAAACAAACAACGCTGGCCTGGGGACCGAGCTCACAGGTCTGTCTGGGAGTGTTTGCCAGACAATGTTGGCAGAGCGGAGCATGATGATGTTTACAAATGAGACATGAAGCCCCTCTGTCTGTCTGTTCATTAACTTTCCTCTGGTGTGTGCCTGAGGGAGAGGCATGTACACAGGAAGAAACAACAGGCAGTATTCAGTCCGAGTGTAGACACGTGTGTAGGTCTGTGTGCTTGCAACTGTGAGATTGGACCGAAAAGGTTAAGAGGAAGAGGATGGTCGGTTCATTCAGTGGAATGAAGAGCAAAACAAGAGATTTAATCGCATCTGGGAAAAGAAGGGGGTTTCCTGACCTCGAGCTCGACCAAAAGAGCAGATGCAGAAAACTGCTCACTTTGACTCCAATCCCTGTCTGCTACTACGACAACCACCACTGCAAAAACCATACGAATTTACATTAGCAATCTGTGGTGGATGAAGAATCTAAAAGCAAATTCATGTTAAAAGGAGGAAGGGTAAATTGACTCCGAGAAATGGGACGGTGTGTGTGTGTAAAGGCCTGCTGCTCCATCTGACCATACAAGGTAGCAGTGCTGTTTCTGCAGTATCACCAAGTGAGTGTTTAGTTCACACACATGCACAGAGAGACATCGTGGGAGAGAGAAAGATGAGAAATTCAATCTGCTGTAACACATAGATATGTCTCAAAGCATGCTGATGGGAGAGGCTGAGGACATGTGAGCCTAGAATTAGTGAATACACAGCTCCATGGAGCACATAGCTGAATAGCTGCCTGCATTTCTGCACATGAAGAGTCTTTGCAGCTCTCTCTCTCACTCAAACAAACTACATCATGAGCCCTTGGGGGGTATTTCACAAACAAGGAAAGAAGAAGTAAAGGGGAAATTTATCAATAAAAATTATTGTGCTCTGGTTTAGATCAGTCTCTCAAAACAAACTTGTGACTCCTCCAGTTGTCAGGCTTTTGTTGTACAATAACATACAAGCCATGGAGGAGATTTTGTCATTAAAAGAAGAAAACACTGAGCAAGAATGTGCTGTGTTCTCTGGGATCAAAAACAGAAGACATGATAATGGGGTTTTATAAAGTTCTGATAACCAAAAAAGGCAACAACACAGTTATGTATTAACAAAGCCAGAATGTAACTCGGCCATCAAATTCAGTAGACATCTTTACCAAAGTTAGACCTACAATCATCTGATCAGGCTGATTTCTCCATTCAACTCTTCCCTGCCACTTAATACTGGACTCAGGTATTTTCTCAAATAGTAAAAAAAAAGGGTAGCAAAGAAGTAACATTTTTTCCTTCATCATAATTACTTTAAATATAACACTCACAATAAAGGATTAAAAGGAATTAAAAGTATTTTTCCAAATTTAGTATGATTTAATGACATTTATTTTTTACATCAATCAATCACAGGAAATGATCATCCTCAATAACAGGAAGTGATTGATGTCCGGTTTAGCTACTTAGGAAACCACTAAGCCTTAAATACCTTTTACAGAAAGGTTATTTATCTGGCCCTCATAACACAGACAGTGGGCAAGATAAGTCCATCTTTGTGACATACCCACCTGTGCACCAGTAAAATGATCCAGCATTATCTGATCTTAAAATTATGGTGGCAGCTTGCAATAAACATCAAGTCAGTGAAAGATGATGTAGCTTGTCAGTTGCTATCACTGTCTGTGCAACACAGCCACTGGATTATTGACTTTTGGCACAATGTCCTGCTGGCTGTGAAGAGCACAGTGTTCAAATGGAAAAAATTGTAAGGATGATATTTTAGCACCCACGCAACAGGAAGTTCATCAGGTCAGAATGGATATATGTATATAAAACAATGCACAAACATCAGCATTTCACAGTGTTTTAGACATGGCCATGGTGAGTAGACTAGAGATAGAGAGAAACCACACACACTGAAAGTGGGATGCAGTGAGGGAGGAGGGAGTAACGACACACTGGCGTTCTTTCTCAGCAGTGTCTCACTAAAACAAAACCACAGAAACCCATAGTATGTGTGTGTGTGTGAACACTCTCAGTCTGGTAAAGATCACACAACAGCCCTTCCCAACACAAGCTTATGTCCCCAGTGGAGAGACAGTGAGAGCTACTGGTTCCTTAGAGCATCCTCATCAAAGCATCATATATCATCCTTTTTCCCCAAAACACACATCACAAAATGGGAAACACCAGACCATCTCCATAAGTAGTATCACATCATAATTCCCCTGCCTATGCATCTGTTGTGAACCTGTGACCCCTACCTGTTATTGATATTTGGGAGGTGTGCCCATCCACCAGCCTCAAGGAATTAAAAAAAAAAAAAAATCACTGGGCACAACATAAAGATATGAATGAGAAAATTCTTGTGGCTCTAAAAATAAAAACATCCACTGAAAGAGACAACTACATAAACTGCTTTTACATTGATTTGTGATGGATCATTTGCTTTTGCTCTGATACAACCACCTCTGTGGTCAAAATCCTGCATAGTGGAGAATGCATTAATGTAATCTGAAAATATAAAAACATCATCCAAAACCACAGCACTGCTTAACTTTGCTGGGAACCAAAAAAAAAGACACCACAAAAATATATTGAGACAAGAATAAGAAAACAGATGGACCCTTAAGATGCACCATCCTACAGCTTTCTGAAGAGCTTCTATTTTTCTATCCTTTGGCCTCAGCATCAGGTCTTGGCCACCAATGCAGTGGTTCATTGGCTCCTACTCCTGCCAATCTTTGTATGTATGTGTAGAGGGCAGAGCTGCCTACAGAGGCTCTTCACCCCCACCAGAAAACAATCAAGAAGATGAATGGCAACCCCATGCACCTCGTTATCTGTAGACAAAGAACTGCATTAACCCTCAATGATCTTTCAGCTTGGTTGGCTTCTGCTCATCTGTCCAAATAACAAGACTGTGTGCAAGTGCTGACATGCCCCACATCACAGTTTTCCATCCCAGGACTTAATTGACAAAATGTTTGTCCTGAATAAGTTGACTTGCTGTCTGCAAACTGCAGTCTCTGTAGTAGGGCAGTAATTTACCCAAAGAGGAACCTGGCACATACTGAATCAGATTAAGCTGTTAGGACATCAGGAATCAACTCTGACTTTAACATCTTAAATTAAGCCTAGTCCCCAGAGTCCAAGCTGAATGACGATACAGTGCTGTACCCAAAAACCACCAGCAACCAGGAACAAAATGCCAACTGTTAAATAACACTGACACATTAATCTGCAGTTTGACAAAAACAATCTATAAAATTCCTATTATGCAAGATCTCTTCACTGCTACATGTGTCTACTCTGTAACAAATCATATTTACCACAGTGCCGATCAATCTGAACTGGTTTTCATGGGCATATGCACCTTTCACTGAAGAGTGATGAATTAACTTAATTCCTACAAAGTGTTAATAACAAATCCTTTAAACTAGGAGGGAAGGGTACATGGAAGACATCCAACATCCAACAATGGTTATGTACTTTAAAATCAAACTCTACCTTGGGCATAAAAGGTACAATGATTAGCCCAGATTGCACCAAGCGTGCCACAGCAATGTGTAACCACTCCACAAGTATGATGCAGACAAAGGGCAGGGATATGGATTTTAACTATAACTTTGATTGGATTAGTGGAAGAAGTCAGAGCTCCACAGGAATTAAACAGCATCGTAATATTCTGTTTATGCTGTGTGTGCATGGATAAAAAACAAAACCAATTAAAAACCACTAAAAAGATATTAGGAATGCTCTGTGGGACAACAGTCAATGCTGTTGGCAGAAAATGAAAAACACTTTCATCAGTTGGGCTTGGTGTTAAACACGCCTTTTATTCTAATCAATTCCATAAGGGACACTAACATGTGCTAAGTGACTGTAAGCTACTCAATAAGGCCATTAGGAGCAGGTGGTTAAGTGTGGCTACCAGTTAAGTGGACTAAGCCAGTTAGTCTTTAAGGGCGGGGCAATGAAAAAGGGATGGACTTGCGGCTACTGGCAGTGCAGTGATCTGAAAGGCTCTAAGGAAATGGGGTTACAATCTGTTGTAAACCTGGCAGGGTTTTCAGAAAGCACCAGATAGCACCCATTGCCATCAGGACAGGCTGACGGTGGAGTGAGTAAAGGCAGCAGGGTGGTATGATCGCCTATGGAGGGAAGGAGTGAGTCCGAGTATTTGTGTGTGTATACAGTCAGAGAGGGTCCAAAACAACAACAACAACAACAACAACCATCTCAAGTGTTTGCGTGCTGAACTGAGTTTAACGTTAGGGTACTATGAGGGGGAGGGTGGGCAGACAAACCCTATTGTCTGCACTTTACACCATGTAACCCCCCCCCTCCCCTCAGGCATGGTGCCGAGGGGAGTGGGGGGTGGGTTCTGAGTGGATTAACTGGTGTAACGGGACGGATGAGCAGCTGGCACGGTAACTTCACCCAAAAGACCCCAGGGATATCGAACAGGCTG
>BRZM01000075.1:1163839-1398715 GCA_033238685.1 Lates japonicus | reverse complement strand
CACTTCCTCTTATCTTTTCTTATGAAGCAACACATGCTCTCATTTTTTACTGCCGCCAAGGAAGTTATTTTACATTTTTCTTTTTCCTTTAATAGTTGCTCCAGCTAGAACTTGTGCAGATTCTTTGTTAACCACAAAGTGCAAAATGTTAAAAGTCAAAGAGGCTCCTAATTTCCTGTGTCTTACACCAAGGATTCATCAAACTCTATAGGAAGTAATTTTTTTTATAAACAAACAATTACTTTAGAGTTTATCCACACCAAATATTAAGTCAAATATCCTCTTACACTTTCCCCTTAAACCAGTAAATTGTTTATACAATTCTCATTACTTGTGCACTTAAGTAAAACATTTCTTTGCCTCAGAGCAAAGCTTGACCTCTTAATTTTTACAAATGAATCACAGATTATGCAAGAGAAATAAATCAAAATCACAGGAATTTGTAACACATTACATTAGCTAATAAATGGAAAGACAAAGCACTTGTGGCTTTGTTAAAATATTTCACTGCAGAGGAGTGGATATGTAAAGGCTTTGAGAGTGCCATTATTACACAGTAAGACTCTTAAACTCTCTAAAGTATTGGAGCTAAGTATATAGTAATATTGCTTATATGGATGTAACATCTGGGCCCTTGCGAGCCATTTATATCAATATATATATATATATATATATAGATAGTGTATGTTTTTATCTAGTCATGTAGCCATGTGACAATAGAATAGAAACACAATGTCATGCTATATTGCAGCACAGTATTTCCAACACTGCCTACACTTCTTGAGGTCCTCTGCCAAAGCTGTGTCCCAATCTTTTAACTAACACAAAGCAGAAGTAGGCTGTAGAGAAGTAACATTTGTCAACTGGTTACCGTAGATGATGGTCATCAGTTACTCAGCTCATGTCAGATTCATCTTTATCAGGTCTGTTATCTCCTGAAGCAGTCCTTTACCTTCCATGCTTCTGTCTCTTGCTATGGTCAGAAAATATAACTTTCTCAAACCTTATTTTCATGGTTAGACATCAGGCAAACAAAGGAAGTGAAATTGTAATGAATTTAAAGCATGTGAAACCATGACCTCACATGCACAAGACAACCAACTTCTATCCCTCTATCTGTTTGGACACCAATAGTTCAAGAGCAACGCATTTCAGCATGTGACCTTTGTCAGAGATAAGGCCATGAGCAAAACATTAATAAAGGTAAAATTGTGCTATGTACAGTAAGTGTTGCTTTTTGTCTCTTTAGCCCTTTTCCCTTCTTTGTGCACTTTAGAAGTAGGTAAAGTTGTTTTAAACACTCTACTGTGGTACATAGGATGTAAACAGGAAGCCATGATTACGCCTTTTCTCAGTCATTTACGTTAAGGTAATTTACTACGGGGGGGGTTGTACATCGACTGCTTACATTTAAGGCCTCTTAGCAGTGAGGGGCTGGGCATGGTTAAATTGCATGAGGGAGTAAGTAAAGTAAATGACTTTCTGTTAAATCTGGTGCTTTTATGGATATGTATGTGTGTATGTTCCCATAGCTGTGATGGCAGCAATAACTAAGGAGTTTTAGCAGAATCCTTTGTTTGTTTATAATGTGTTGTTTGATGCCTGGAATCTGGTCACCCTCTTCCTACCTGAGCAGCAGTAAAGTAAGGCTCAAGTAAAATGCCATTCTGTGGGAGAGAGAGTAGGCGGCAGCCAGCTGTGAGGCCATTGCCTCTGTGTCTGACTCCTGCCCACAGATCTGTCTCTACAGCATCACTTTTAAAGTTTAGTGTACTGCCCCTTACAGCATGGCACTGTATATAATTTTTGCTTTTCTATAAATTGAAACAGCAGTGGATAATGGTCAGGTTTACTGTTGTGGCACTCATACAGTCACATATTTCAGCACAAGTGAAACTTGTCATGGACATGCGTAAAGACTGGTGGAGCAGACAAAGGTGTTTCTGTCTTTGTGAGTTTTATTTGTGCCCCCTGCTTTTTCAGGTTCAATCAAGTTATCTAGTTTCCCTATGTATTATCATTGCTGAGTCAATTCACACTGGTCATTTCATGATGCACAATGGTGGAAGTGTTGTCTTGAGTGTGTTACACAAACACACATGTTCCATACAGTATGTGCAGTAAAGAGTATTTGTGCACTTTGATAGGTAAAATTGTTTTGACTTCTCTGGTGCATAGGATCTCGCTTAGGAGCGTTCTTCTTTTCTCAGTCATTTACGTTAAGGTAATTTGTCGGGGGTTCTACATGGGCTGCTTGTTTAAGGCCTCTTGAGCGAGGCATGGTTGGTGAGAATCGTGAAACTGGCTGTGATCTGAGTGCCCCATGTATGTGTGTATGTTCCCATAGCTGTGATGGCAGCAATAACTAAGGAGTTTTAGCAGAATCCTTTGTTTGTTTATAATGTGATGTTTGATGCCTGGAATCTGGTCACCTCTTCCTACCTGGGCAGCAGTGTGAGGTCCGTGCAGTGCCATTCAGAGAGAGTAGGCGTAGCGAACCGGCTGCCTCTGTGTCAACTCCTGCCCCTGGATCTCTTTGGGTTTAAATGCTGCCCCTTACAGCATGGCACTGTATATAATTTTTGCTTTTCTATAAATTGAAACAGCAGTGGATAATGGTCAGGTTTACTGTTGTGGCACTCATACAGTCACATATTTCAGCACAAGTGAAACTTGTCATGGACAGGCGTAAAGACTGGTGGAGCAGACAAAGGTGTTTCTGTCTTTGTGAGTTTTATTTGTGCCCCTGGCACCGGTTAAAATCAAGTTATCTAGTTTCCCTATGTAGTATCATTGCTGAGTCAATTCACACTGGTCATTTCATGATGCACAATGGTGGAAGTGTTGTCTTGAATGTGTTACACAAACACACATGTTCCATGTAATGCAGTATGTACCAGTAAGGAATTAGTTTTCAAAACCTCTGTCGTCAAACTCTTGCGCCCTGGTTCATGTTCATTTCTACTGACCCCTATTATTTTTTTTTCCCATAGATGCCATAAGACTTTTGAGGTAGTTTAGAGAAATAATATTATATATTTTATTTAGTGAAAATAATATTCAAAGAACAGTTCTATTCAATATTGAATTTGGGGGGAACCAAATGTAGTGTAATGTTAATCACATTTCATTTCGTCAGTTTCTTCTACTCTTTTTTGCTCTCTCAAAACTGTCTGCCGAGTGCTTTATGTCACTTATGATGAAGACACACTAAAGAAAGACACCCAATCGTATCACCTTGATTTCATGCAGGGGCACGGTATACGGCAAGTGGAGATGTTGGATTGAAAGAGCAGCAGGATGGACGTAATAAACAGGTATGCATATATAATATACAATTTGATAAATAACTTTGTACTTGATCATCAAGTGTTTTCTGTATGTTTAGCCACACTAGCACCATGTCAGTATAATAAGGAAACAGTTTGCTGAATATATCTGTAAAACTGCAAAATGTTCTTACTGAACACATCAGCAAAATGTTTACTTACAACGTGTTCATAATACAGCTCATAGCAATACAGTGGTTATAGGCACTAAAAGGACTTGGTTAAGGATGGTTAGAGGAACTTTGTTGTCTTGGTTAAAATCTTTAAAAGTCAACACTAACTTGAAGCACAAGACATGACATGAGGTACAGGACATGAATTACACCACATCAAGAAAGTAATGTTAGGATTTTCTTTTAATGTGTTTTGACAGAGCACACTTTTTTCAATCACATTTCCGAAACCAAAAGCTCAAGAGAACTGTAACCAGTGGATTTCATGTGTGTTTGTCTTAAGATGAAAACATTAGCCCACCTGGCTAACTGGTTACCTACAGTGATGACCTGACGTAGTCATGACATCGTAACTACAGGTTACATTAGATAAAGCCTTATTCAGGATACCGATTGCGTAGTGTCTCAGATTATCTTTCTGGACATCGTTTTGGTTTCACTTCCAAATTAACTGGCTTGGGTAATGTGGATAATGTGTTTACAACACTGTTGTGTTGAAATGTTGCATGTTTCCAGATCTCAGGAATTCATTTGGTGAGAGAGTGATGTTATTGTAACTGATTGAAATGATGACAAAACCTACAAGACTGTAATTATCCTTTGAGCATATTAACATGTTAGTGGTTTCTTAGAGTTAACAAGCTAACTCAATAAACTACATAGTAAACATGAACATTGCCAAAGAGCAGAGGTGCCGTGTCTCTGTCTTTAATACATCAACAATAGATCATGACTGCTACTGTTGTTATGGACTTTGATTGTTGTTGGTCTGTGTGTGTTGATTTTGCAGAGAGAAGATTCATTCAGCTGCTTTTCCTCAGCTTTGGTGTGCTGTGTATCACACAAGCCATTCTCAATGTTTCTTTACGTCTTACTTGTGAGTGTGGTTTCTTGTCCTTTAATGTGTATTTCAAAAACATGGCATTGTGTAACCTGAAATTTGCTAAGACAGCTGCACAGACAACACCACAATTTTGCAAAAACAACACTCAGTGGTGTAATTTCACAATTTGCTGTCAAGGAAAAAAAACTATTTATTAAGTTTTCATTTTAAAAAATTATTTTATTTTTTATTATCAGTGTACTCCAACAAGGAATCAACTCCCCCAGTCTTGATTGATTATGATCAAAAGAGGCCTGGTGATTGCAACAGATTACTTGAGAAATTCAGTGCCTTGACCCAAGATAAAAACCTGCTTGAAAACAGAAACACTGAACTCAACGACAGGATAATGACACTGGAGGAGGAGAGGGACAGACTGAAAATGATGCTACGGGGTGAGAAAAAAATTTGGTTTAAGTCTCCAAATCAAATCAAAGTTGACTTCAGTTCTTACTTTAACAACAAATATACTAAATGTTTTGCCTATGCTATCTAAAACATAAAATATGAATATTTTAATCATTTTAGCATCAGCAGCATATTAGACCTTTATGTGAGAAATTGTTAGTTATGTTTATATTATTCTAATTATTATTGTCAATTGTAAAAGTAAGAATAGCATCTGTGTCTGTACTGCACCCAAATGCATCAGAGTCTAACATGTGATGTGTGGTTTGTTTATTTCACCTTCCAGAGCTGAGTGGTTCTGCGACCTCTCAGCAGTGTCCCACAGACTGGAAGAACATCAGGTCCCGATGTTACTTTCTCTCCAGTGAGAGTAAGACATGGGAAGAAAGCAGAAGATACTGTCTAAGTAAAGGAGCTGACCTGGTTGTGATCAACACTGAACAGGAACAGGTACTGAACAGTAAATCTGTGTGTGTGTGTGTGTGTGAGAGAGAGAGAGAGAGAGAGAGAGAGAGAGAGCTATTCACTAATGTTGAAGAACAACTGTTGAAGTCATAGTCATTCTGTTATCTCAATCTCAACAGAGAGACTTGTACCGTCTGGATGGGACTTCTTATCTCTTGTTCTGGATCGGGCTGCATGACACAGGTGGGACCTTCAAATGGGTGGATGGATCTGCGCTGACTAAACCGTAAGGCCTTTAGAATAACCCTCAATCTCTCTGCTAGACATCAGATATGAGTAACACAGAGATGAGTACTATTTAGGCAGCTGTAGCAGTGCTTGGGCTCATGCAAAATAATCAGTGTTAGCACTGCCAAGAAATACTCAGTTTAAGAGTTGCTCTGAGTTTTTATTTTTAATAGTGATACCGTTTTCATTTATTAATTATCATGATTCTTCTTATTATGAAACTCACCACTTCCTGCAGATGTTTAAGATCATGTTTTTATGATGTTTTTAAAACCTATCAATAAAGGGGGGGACTTTGCCTTTTAATGTGACACATTTGTGCAGACATTTTTACAGTGGAAGTGTACATTATTCTTCTCGGTTTATTGGTTCAGTTTGATAATCCAACATGAAAATTTAAACTGCACCTCTCTGACCTCCATCATTGTACCGTCCTTTAGATTTTGGCAGTCTGGTCAGCCAGATCGCGGTGGTCCTAACAACATAGAGGACTGTGTGGAGATGTATGACTTTAACCCAGTGCTGGCCAACTGGAACGACGCCCCCTGTGGAAGCAAGCGGCGCTGGTTGTGTGAGATGGATCCATTTACCAGTTAGTGTCAGATCAAGAACATAATGTAATGTGTGTGTACATGTGATTTACTTTATGTGCTTTTGCATGCAGCAGCTCAAAGAAGTTCACATTGTAAAAATCTCTGAATAAAAGATGATTGTTAAACAACAATACATGAAAACAGAAAGTAGGTAACTGAAAACTGAAAAAAAATGCCAGGTTGTGGAAAATTGTCCTCCAACATCACACTTTTGTCTTTTTAATGAATTACTTAATTGATTGTATGAAGAGAGGATTTTCAGTGAGAGAAAATGAGTATTTATAAGCCATTAAATCCTATTACCTTTATAAAGGGAGACTTATAAGAAGATTACTGTCAGTAAGGTACTGATTTGAATTCTTTAAACCTAATTTCTGGCCTTTTTTTTTTTTAAACAAATAGATAAATATAAGCAGGTGCAATCCAGTACTGACAGTATGTATCATTACAGTAATAATGACCTTAATAAGAATTAATAATTAAAATTCTACATCAATGTCATTTCTGCACCATGTGACCCTCGGGGAGAGGGAGTGTTCATGACAGAGCTCACTGGTAAAACATGAGTCATCTTTAAAGGTTCTGAAAGTTTCATAGGTCAAATATAGAGAAATCAAATCTCACATTTTCCATGGTGGAAGTTTGTTGTGTTGCTTTCGTCAGTTTCTCTGAGTCTTTAGTCTTTGTCAGGATGGAGGAAGTTCTCAGCAGAAGTGTTAATTTTGAGGAAATAGAGTCAAGTGAAACTTTTCTTGACTGTTTTGTTTATATTTAAATGATGATTATGTAGAAATGATGCACCTGGAGACAAACATAGCAACCATGGAATCCTCAACCTCCATTTTGTGCACACCAGTTTTTACAGACACATTTCACCTCTGTGATCTGATGTTTTATCCAGTCAGTCTGCAACAGACCTGAGATCAAACCCATGTCTAACTATGTAGAAATGTTCACATCTGACAGTGTCCTCAGTCGTATGAGAAAACAAGCACCTTCCCTTTGACAATTATGGCTCCAGGGTGTTGTAGCAGTCCTCCACCACCTGAGGGAGCAGAAGAACTAAACATTTCAGCAGATCAGAAATTAGAGAGAGCTATTGACCTCCATGGGAGCAGATGGACACTGTGGACAATGTTACAGTTTGTTGTAGTGGCTCTGACCTTTTGTGTTATTTTAGCATAAGACCACTTAAGTTACTTTTATATCTGCAGACCTGTTGGTTCATTGATTCTTTAGTGACTTTACTTTGTAATGAGTCAAGGATTTTTTTCACAGCAGACACAGAAGCACAGGTGTTGCTAATTACATGGCTGTGTTGTATTGTATCTCAGTAAGTCATGACAGTGTACATGCACATACAGATATGAAACCAACTCACTCACGTTATATACTGAAATCTCTCACACATACAAGTAATTATAAACTCTTACATATACAACTGAAATGCTCTCTCACACACAATATTGAAATGTTCTCATTCACACACACGCTAGTAAAATGTTCTCACACACATATTCATACAAACAGTTGTGTATGTAAGAGCTTTTTACTGGTATGCATGATAGGTTTTCAGTATATAATGCGAATGAGTTGGGTGTCACATGTGTATGTGCAAGGTAATTCTGAATTATGTCCCTTGGGGTCCCTCATAAAATCTGCTGTCTTGATTCTCTGCAGCTCTTCTTCTGCAGATAAATGGATGATGCTGACCTTTTTTTATGGCCTGTGTGTCCCGGAGCATCATGGGCTGCACAGAAACCCTGTCACACTAGGTAGTAGTAGAATTAGTATGTGTAAAATTCCTGATTTTGGCCAGCAAACTGTGCCAACATGTCTAAAGTTATTTCTAAAAAGTTTCTGAAAATGTCTGAAGACAAACGTTGACTTATGCAGAACTGTGTCAGTATTATTTATCAGTTGCAATGGAACTTGAGAAGACATGCTCCATACCTGTGGATCACTGACTACACCTGTTTTGGATTGTCTAAGCCATCCTTAATATCATTAGTAACACCTGTGTTTTTCCCATTATTAAAAAAGATTTTTGTGATGTTAAACATCCAAAGTTTCTCATTCTTATGCTCCTGATTGTGACTGAGGAACCTTTCAAAAGTCACTATTTGCAGTGGGTAAGGTTGATGCACGGTATCTATAAAAACTGAGTAAAGTACACAATTAGTCCAAACAATAGACTACATTACTGTGATATTTTGTAAATATGCTGCTCACAGTTTGTATATATTAGATTATTACAAAAAAATTAAAGTCAAGAAATAAATCATAACAGTAATGATTCCCAAGCTGCAGATATTGGAAATGTTTCAGTTAATGTATGAGTATAAATCTATGATTATACATGCTCATGTTATTATGGTGCAGTGGATGTATTTTTATTGATACAATGCAGTGTTGTTACACACTGGGAGCTAAAAAGATTTTCTGTTTCTTCAGTCACCATCTGTGATACTGGAAAAATAGATGTGATCCACTGCATCAGACACTTGATGGCATCATCACACATGCCCCACGGATCACACAGTATCCAGGTTATGTCAGAAGTGAACATAAAACAAGCTTCATTTCACTGTGACACATCAGATAATGAATTCTTTTTGAGGATAACAGTGAAACACAACAGATGTTTAACAAGTTCAAAACTCTATTGAAAACAAATGTATATATTTCAAATATATTTGAAATTAGTCTCAATAACAAGGAGAACCAGAGTACACACTTTATCTGATCATCTCCAATGATCAAATTATTAACAGCTTTAACGTACATTTCATTGTCACATTTTCTGTCACACATCCACTGTTTCACAAACCCAGTCATTTTTTTGTGAACAAGGTATGTCATTCCATTTCGATAAAGGTTCATGGACATTCACCAGGATCTCTGCACAATCTTCTTCTCTATAGTTGTCAGGCTGTGAAGGTAACCAATACCTGTGAGGAGATAACAGAGCAGAAATCACTTTTCTTCACAGTTTCTGTGTGGACTGTGATTCTGCTGACTGTACTCAGCTCCAGCTTTAGGGTGAGTAAATTATCTTCATTTCTCATGTTGCTTTAGCCACACTAGCAGCGAGGCTCTATGGACAACAGTGTCAGTGTTGGTTTGTCGGTCAGTATAAAACTTTCCAGTCCAGATATCATGACACCTGTAAAAACTAAACTTGACTTTAAACAATACAGCTGAGTTGTTATGATGTATACATCATTAGATGGCATTAAGAATTGGAGTATGATGATAAGCATCAATATTACTGTTACTTCTCAATAGAAATTATTTATCTGATATTTAGATAGTGGATTTCCATGAAATACACACAATCATGGTCTCCAGAGGATGACGTATAATTACTCTGGTGATCCTTTTGGTCTTTATCTATCACTATCACCGGGTCAAAATTGGAATTTGTCAAATACTTTGATTTTTGACAAAATACCTGGTCATTCATCATCAGCCTCAGCTGTTCTTTGTGTTAATTATAACACAACTTTTTGTTGTGTTTTTTGATACCTTGTGCTCAGAGCTGTCCCATTCACCCATTTCCAGACACCCTCCTCTTCTTGGTCAGTCAGCCCGATCCAAACTCTTTTGTTGAGAGCAATAAGAAATCGCTATTTGAAAGAAAAATTAAGATAATTAAGCATGCTGGTGCCATCTTTGCTGCAATAACATAGAAACAAAAACTATAAGTGTGCTTCCTTCTTCGCTCATCAGTAGCATTTATAAATGAATTATAGATAAATATATAAAATTTTGCTTTAAAATTATTTTAAGTGCTTTTCTCTACCTGTTCCTCTTCACTATTGATGATCACCAGGTCAGTTCCTTTCTGCCGACAATCCTCTCTGCTCTCCTCCCAGGTCTTCTGCTCAGAGGATATGTAGTAATATTTGGAGCCAAAACTTCTCCAGTGCCCACAGTGACGTTTGTCTGTGTCAACACCAACAAAGTAACATCATCATTCACAGGAATCCATTTTCATTAATGCCCTGAACTGAGCCCCTTGAAAGAACAAACGCAGTTATTTCAAGTGAATCAGTGATTTAACTGTTCCTTATTTCATACATTTACAGGTGATGTGTTGTCATTTTTATCATACATTATGGATATGAATGTGGATATTAAATGTCATAGCAATCATTGCTGAGAGACCTTTCCCATGTAAAGCTGATATATCAATAATGAACTTACAAAGCACATAAGCATTGAATCAAACTTTGAGTGATTGTGTCAGCAAAAATGAAGAAATAAATAATTACCTTGAATCATTCTTTGAAAATCTTTTCTCTCGTTGTTCATCTCTTCAAACCTTTTTTGAAGTTGGTCTTGTTCTTTAGTCAGGATGTTGTAGTTGGTCTGTAGCTGCTCTAATTTTTCAGTCAGGTTGTTGTAATTGTTGTTTAACTCATCTCTCTCTCTAGTCAGGTTGCTGTAGTCGGTCTGTAACTGTTCTAATTGTTCAGTCAGGTTGTTGTTATTGGTCTGTATCTGGACCATCTCCTTTTCCCACTCAGACCTGCCTCGGATGTCTGTGTTTGGCACAAAGACAACAAACAAACAAACTGTGTTAACCATTATCATCTGCTGTGCACTCCATTAGCTTACCAACTCACTACTCACAGAGGGAAAACCAGAGTTATGAGTCCAGCCAGGAGGAGAAGACACAGCAGACCCAGAAACACTGCAGCAGCTCTGCAGGAACTCTTCTTTACATCATCAGCACCTGAAACTAGAAGTCAGTATTTATCATGTGTTTGTTGCTCCATGTGAAATCAAATAAAGTTGTGTAGCGTTAACTCATTTTGGCTCTAGATATTGTTTCTCCAAGAATAATGATTATAGAGAAAATAATTTGCAACAGCCAATAGGAAACTTGATGTCAATGAGATTAAGTTTTCATAGACAGCATTTGTTTTCTGCCAGAATATTTGTAGTGTGTAGTGACTACAGCATCATTAATGTTTTTTATGGTTATGTTCAAGAGCTCACAGCACTTGGTTAAAATCAGGAAAAGATCATGGTGTGGTTTAACACTAAAGGTGTCACAGTCATTTCAGACACAATGTGTTGCAGGTGAGACTGTGATCATAAACCCTGATCTCTGGTAACACGGTCCTGCCATCCACCCCAACTGCCTCTTTGTGCATCTGGTTCAGTTCATAAATACCATAAATTTAGTCATATATGGATGTAATTTCTAGGCAACCAAATTGCTCTATTGCAGTGTTGCATTTATATTTCATTTTGATAGTAATATGTTGCTCTAAGCACTGCTATATGCCTGAGAATGAGAAAATGTCAAAGTGGGTCTGTAATGTTATTTTTCTCTGTTTTTTCTGCAGTAAATATAAAGTATTTGTTCTTCATGCTGGGTTTGTGTAGGCACAATCTTAAATACTGCTATTTAATCTAATTGAGGTAGATTATTGATATGCCCTCTCCATAACATCTGTACATTGACAGAGCTAAGCATATTGTAACTTTGCTTTTCAATTTCATTTTCGGCATGTATTCATCCATTGTGAGTTTCTTCTGGTCTTAAGCTGAAACCATAAATGACAAGAAACTAGACTCTTAGCCTTTTCTCTCTTGACCTTTGACCATCTCCATTAATGCTCCTTTGAGCAATCTTTTCGTTTTCTTTTCTTTCTTTTTTTTTCTAAAGAAAATATTGTCTGTTCTGTGTTTGTTTGTGTGTGTGTGTGTAAGGAATGTCCACATACAGTATTTGCATGAACCTGCAGTCAACGTCCTATTAGATTACATGTAAAGCTGTGTGCCTGTTTGCATGTTCATTACCTGAGAGTGCAGGTCCAGTCCTGTGTGGTCCCTGATCGTGACTCTCGTTTTCATTTTCATAAATATTTTCTGAAAATGTTTTCCTCTGTGTCGCGATTATATGATGGTTCTTCTATGTTGACGTAGATATGTTGATCCATTTCCATATTACTGGATCAGTTTGGTCTTGAGGTGTTAATGATCCTCAGGGTCTTGAGAGTGTGCCTCTGTACTATGCTCAGATAACTATGATACCTAGTTAACAGATAGCAGCACAACTGCACAACACATTTGATTCTCTGCTCAACAGGAAACTGAAGGCTGAAGGGGTGTATGACCACAAGTAGTTTCTGTTGTACCAGTACTATATGTATTATTACTATTTGCATATCTGTTTTACTGAAGGACAGGAACATAGAAAATATCCTAATAATCCATAATTCAAATAATTCAAACCACAATTTTAATTAGCTGGACATTGAGGCACCCATTATCTGTGGACACTACACCATAGAAAAAACAAGTAAAGAGTAATCACATGAGGTGGCCAGAAACAGAAATCATATAGATACGAATGCTAAATTTACTTTATGTCTGCTGGATGTGAAAGTAGACATTTCTTGTGTATCTAGTGGCCAAAAATTTATTAAATCAGATTTGAGTGTGACATAAAAAACAATGCACCACTTGAGAAAATATTCTTCTGTCCTGTCTCACATCTTGTTTGACTTTCTTTCATATACAGCAACTTTTCCTGACTCTGTCCCTCAGTCCTTAAATGGAAGTAACCTCCAGTTCCTGAGAATCTTTCAGTGAATGCAGGAAAGCTGATAACACTTCACGTTCTCCTATTACATTAACTATATAACAGCAAATCTTCACCCAGAAATGATGGCTTGACTCAAAAATAACAGATTATTTAGGTTCGTTTAATATTTTTATGGAGATTAATTAAGTTAATTCCCAATCTTAGGACCATATTTGAAAAAACAATCTCACCACAGCATCCCTTCGGTAACTGTTAGAGCTAGAGCTGCTGTTATCACAGCTGGGCAAGTCCATCGGCTACAAGAAGATCGTGCTCCAGAAAGCTTCTTGGACCACATGCAACACATTTCAAAAAAAGTTTCTCTTTTTTATGTAAATTTTTACTTTTGGGGGGACTTCATGAGTTAAAAGTCAATTTTGAGGAACTTTCCACAGCATTTATAAGGTTGGTGACACCTGTGTCATCATGGGTTCTTATGGGATAAAAATAATAATGGCTGAAACTACAGTTAAATTGAGATGAAATGAAACCAAAAACCTCTGGTCTAAGTTTTTTCTTTTTGACTTTTCAACAGGCTAAAGATCAACAGACCACAGCTCAGATCACAGATAGCTGTCAACGCTGGTCTGCGGTCAGCACATTAGAGCTCAGACCTGACAGAGATCAGTGTGTGTCTGCAAGAGACACAGCTGAGACCGAGCAGCATTGTTGTGGTGTTGCTGTGCTGAGAATAGACTTATCAGTCTTCACAGTAAGTAAAGCACATGTAAATGTTCATGTTCATTTGCTCTTATAGTTGTGACTGTGTAAACTTATTTTATACCTTGCAAACCATGTAATTTATGTTGGTAAAATACATAGAAATCAAATCTCACATTTTCCATGGTGGAAGTTTGTTGTGTTGCTTTCGTCCAGTTTCTCTGAGTCTTTAGTCCTTGTGTGAAACTTGAGAGAAACTTTTCTTGACTATTTGATGTTTTGTTTATGTTTAAATGATGATTATGTAGAAATGATGCACCTGGAGACAAACATAGCAACCATGGAATCCTCAGCCACCATTTTGTGCACACCGGTTTTTACAGACACATCTCACCTCTGTGATCTTGTGTTATATCCAGTCAGTCTGCAACAGACCTGAGATCAAACCCATGTCTAACTATGTAGAAATGCTCACATCTGACAGTGTCCTCAGTCATTAGGGCCCGAGCACTAGCGTGCAAAGCCCTATTGTAATCGTAGGAATTATTATTATTTTCGTGACAATAAAATTGTATTTTTGTGGACCTAAACATGCTCAAAAACTCACAAAACTTTGCACACGCATCAGACCTGGCGAAGATTTACATCTGATAGGGGTCTCTTTCATTGGTGCAATAAAATGGCTCCATAGCGCCCCCTTGGACATACTCAAAACCCCCTTGCCACTGGGCTTAGTTTGTCCGAGGTATGATGTAATGTATGATGAGGCATGATGTAACATGCCAAGACGCACCAAAAAGTCTCTTGACATCATGGCCTCAAACCTACAGGAAGTTGGCCATTTTAATTTTAATTTGAAAATTTTGGCATTTGGGGACGTTGTGTTTGATTGAACTCCTCCTACAGTTTTTATCGTATCGACCTCAAACTTGGTCAGGATACTCTAAAGGCCTTTGTGATTAAAAGTTATTAAAAGATTTTGTTGACATCGAAGGGTGTGGCCGTGGCGGCACCTCAAATTTCAATGCCTCGCCATGAAACAGGAAATTGTGTTTTATGTTTATGCTTTAACTCAGTCATACTTTGTTCAATCTGCCCCAAATTTCACAGTGTTGATAAGGGTCCCGGCATGAATACACCCATATGTCAATATTCACACAAAGTTATGGCGCCACCTACTGGCCACAGAAAATGACATGTTTTAGACTTTGACGTCCTTTTACTAGCAGGTTGACGTGATCCACTTCAGATTTGGTCAGGAAAGCCTTAAGGATTTCATGATGCCTTATTGTGAAAACTTTGATGTTGAAAGGCGTGTCTGTGGCACTGTGGCGAAGTTTGATTTTACGCCATTAACCAGGAAGTTGATGTAACTCATGCATACTTCATCTGCTCATGGTGGGATCTGTTGGGTCTCTCTCTGTAAATTTTATAAGATAAAGAGTATGGTCTAGACCTGCTCTATATGTAGAGTGCCTCGAGATAACTTCTGTTGTGAATTGGCGCTATATAAATAAAATTGACTTGACTTGACTTGTCTGATCTGCCCCAAACTTGACATGTTTGATAAGAGTCCCGCCCTGAACACATCTACATGGCTCCATAGTGCCACCCTAGACATATTCAAAACCCCCTTGCCATTGGGCTTAGTTTGTCCGAGGTGAACGAAATTCGGAGGCATTATGTAACATGCCAAGAAGCACCAAAAAGTCTCTCGACATCATGGCCTCAAACCTACAGGAAGTTGGCCATTTTGATTTTATAAATGTTGATTATTTTTCGCCATTTGGAGACGTTGTATTTGATCAAACTCCTCCTACAGATTTTATCATAGTGACCTCAAACTTGGTCACGATACTCTCAAGGCTCAAAAGTTATTAAAAGCTTTTGCTGATGTTGAAGGGTGTGGCCGTGGCAGCACCTTAAATTTCCATGACTCGCCATGAAACAGGAAGTTGCGTTTAAGTTGCTTTAACTCAGCCATGCTTTGTTCAATCGCCCCCAAATTTCATATTGATGAAAAGGGTCCTGACATGAACACACCCACATGTCAATATTCACAAAAAGTTATAGCGCCACCTACTGGCCACAGGAAATGACATGTTTTAGACTTTGACGTCCTATTACTAGCAGGTTGATGTGATCCACTTCAGACTTGGTCAGGAAAGCCTTAAGGACTTAAGGATGCTTTATTGTGAAAATGTTGATGTTCTGTTGAAGGACATGTCTGTGGTGCAGTGGCAAATTTCGATGTTTCGCCATTAACCAGGAAGTAACTCATGCATACTTTGTCTGATCTGCCCCAAATTTCACAGGTTTGACAAAAGACCTGTCCTGAACACATCTACATTCCAATATACAGATATAGTCATAGCGCCACCTATTGGCAACAGGAAATGATGTGTTTTATCTAAGTAGGTTGATCTGATTGACCTCAAATGTGGTCAGACAAGCATTAAGATCAGTACGGTGTTTAATTGTGAAGACTGTGAGTCTTCATGGGACACCCTTGCTGTGTCGCCATGGCAAATTTTGATGCTTCACCATCAAACAGGAAGTTTTTGTAACTCCCACATGCACTGTCCAATCTGCCCCAAACTTGACATTTTTGCTAACTGTCATGACCTGAACACATCTATGTGCCAATATTCAGGTATAGTCATAGCGCCACCTATTGGCAACAGGAAATTATGTGTTTCATCCAAGTGTGTTGATCTGATTCACCTCAAATGTGGTCAGACAAGCATTAAGATCATAATCGTGTTTAATTATGAAGACTGTGAGTCTTGATGGGACACCCTTGCTGTGGCGCCGTGGTGAGGTTCGATGCTTTGCTGTCAAAAAAGGAAGCTATTGTAACTCCCACATGCACTGTCCAATCTGCCCCAAACTTCACATGTTTGCTAACTGTCATGGCCTGAAAACATCTATATGCCAATATTCAGGTATAGTCATAGGTCCACCTGATGGGGGCAGTAAGGGACTTCTGACTCATTCATTCTGTGTCTGGCGGTCACGCAGTTGCAGAACTATGTCGTACGACCTGTGGGGACCCCGCGACCGCAGGTCCGGCGACAGACACGGGGTGCAAGGGCCCGTTCAATGCAGCTTGCAGCTTTAATATTGTTCTTATTCTTTATTGGACCTCGGCTATATGTCAGAGAGGTTCTGTCTCACACCCTCACACCAACAAATCGCATGCCAGTGAGAGGAAACCACAAAACCATTCCCTGATTTAAAGTTTAAATATTGTCACCTTCTTGAAATAATGGCCTCTTTTTTATGCCTAAGTCAGCTCTTCATGATGCTGGCCACCTCTGGTAAAATCACCTACATCCTCAGTTGAATAGATCGTGCAATCCTACTCTTGTAGTATAATGGCCTATGTCAAGAGTGTGAATTAGGCAGTTTTATAAGCTTTTTAAGATGGTGACCGCTTCAAAGAGATTTTACCTAGCTAGTGAAGTTATTGCCATGATGCATAGTTATTTAGTCTTTTACAGAGGATATAGGTGCCAAATGAGCTGATGGCATGGATAAGAGTGTTTCCATGTGCTCTGCCAATCAAGGAGAGAAAGTTCCAGGACCTTCGGTCCATGAAACATGTCATGCCCGTCGAGTGTCATCACTTCTTTGAATATTCTCAAGATACCTGAGAATTAAGATTCATGGGATAAATTGTTTTACAATAACCCAGCAAAGATAAGCTGGAGGGAGAAGTGAGGAGATACACATGCCTCCTCAGCGTTTGGTATAGTTGCTTAGTTTGTTAGTTGTGCTTTATTGTGCACAGAGTTGAAGAATCATTTCACAGTATCACAGAGGAAAAGATGACCTGCCATTTCTTTGGTTTAGCTAAGAGTGATTACAGTTGTGACGTTTGAGTTTGCTTTACTGAATTAAAGGGCCATTCACAGCCAAACTTTCCTCTATCTTCTGAGTCTCTGTGTACTCCACTAGCATTTTCAAATGTTTGTGGCTTACCCTTCCCCATGGTCTGTCACAGTAGTGGGAAAAAAAAGAAGTGCACTGTTCTGCCTAAGTCACTTATTCCAGAAGTAATTTGGCCCAAGTCAGGTTCAAAATTGCGGAAGTCACAAAGGCATGTTTGTAAATTGGCCAATTGATTAGTCATCTAATCCTCTTTACATAATTGACTGACAGCATTATTTGTATGTCAATAGTCATCTATTGTCATAACCTTTTTGTGTGAAATGATTAATAAATATTATATACTCTATATTTGGTTCAGTTTTTTGAAAAACTTGAAAATATGACTTAGGCCAGTGGTGCCCAATACGTCGATCGCGATCTACCGGTCGATCGCAAAGGTAGTGTGGGTAGATCGCATGACATTAAAAAAAATAGACGTCAGGCTGTCATCCATCCTCACTATGAAATTTGTCACTTGATTGACATACGGGGCAGGAGTCTGACATCTGATCTTTTCTGACACATGGGTCACCACGCATGCGTGTACAAGCGCACCAAGTGCGGCGAAATTCTAGCAAGTTACCGAGTTGCCTAGTTAGCCTCCAGTTTATTTCTTCTAAACTTAAGAAAGGGTATAAAAATGAGTGGGGGAGCTGGACCAAGTAAGAAGCCAAAAACCTACCACTTCCATACGGAATGGGAGGAGGACTTTTTTTTCACAATGTCATATTCGAAGTGCGTTTGCCTCATCTTCCAGTCTAGCATTGCTATTCCGAAGAAGGGAAATGTGGAGCGGCATTGTCGAACTGTTCACAAAAACTACGACACTGACTTCCCTCCGAAAAGCGAGCTGAGAAAGAGAAAGGTGAAGGAACTAAAATCCCAGTTGTCCGGACAGCAGTCATTTTTCTGGCCGAGGATTTGACCCAGCAACTTTGGAAGGATATCGCGGACTGCGAGTGTTCCTCACTGCAATTGGACGAGTCTACAGACGTGAGTGACACAGCCCAGTTGTGCATTTTTATTCGGATGGTGTTTCCCGATGTGACCGCAAAAGAAGAGCTGTTAACAGTACTGCCCATGAAAGAACACACGCGAGGAGAGGACATTTTTCAGTCTTTCAAAAACTTTATTATTAAGTCCAAATACCGTTCCACCTTGACTGATGATCATTTGGAGGTGTGCTTGAGGCTGGCTATCAGCAGCTACTGTCCGGACTATGTATCCCTGGCTAAATATATGTTTTGCATTTTTATAGTAGGTAGATCATTTTGACCTGGTCATTTTATAAGTAGCTCGCATACTGAAAAGGTGTGTGCACCCCTGACATAGGCCATTATTTTAAGAGGGTGACGATATGTAGCCTTTAAGGCTGCGCCTACACACAGGACAACGTCTCAACATCCAACTCTTCTCCACCATGCAAAAGTCAGTTTGCATGGTTCTATTAAATGGCGGGACACTCACTCAGACATCTTCAAAATCACAAACCATGTTAATTTGAATCCAAACAGCATTTTACATTCTGTTTTTTTTCCTGTAAAGTTTCTTAATAGCTACTTAAAATCAAAGTCTCACCGTCTCTTACAGTAGAGACATTATTGTGCTCATGACACAACGTGCTGCAAACAAAATTCAAAACTCTAACTCACCGCATATTAGCACAGGTTTCTGTGTTTCGGTCACTGAATCAATGCAACGTGTGTTTACAAAGGTTTCTCACAGTTTTAACATCACTACACCCATATACAGAATTGCTACATAACTGCTAAGAACTTCATCACATGAAAAACATGGGCTATTTCAGCTCGTTAATATTCTTAATCTTATGGCCTATTGTAAATTATGTACAGCACAATTTGGCTTTTATGTGTTTAACCTGTCAGTCTTTCCAATGAAACACAATTAGGTATGACACTTTTTAAAAACAAAATAAAACTCAAGGCTTTTGGCTTGAATCAAAAATGAGTTTGGATGGGGAGAAAAAAATTCATGATCCCCTTAACAATTATGGCTCCAGGGTGTCATAGCCGTCCTCCACCACCTGAGGGCGCAGAAGGAATAAACATTTCAGCAGAGCAGAAAATGGAGAGAGCTATGGACCTGCATGAGAGCAGATGGATACTGTGGACAATGTTACAGTTTGTTGTAGTGGCTCTGACCTTTTTTAACATGGCAGCTAGAAGCAGTGACAACTGACCTGGAGCAGTAAAAGATAGACTACATGAAATTAGCTCTTGCAGGTGGTGAGAGAAATAGCCTGTGTGTCCCGGAGCATCATGGGCTGCACAGAAACCCTGTCACACTAGGTAGTAGTAGAATTAGCATGTGAGAAATTCCTGATTTTGGCCAGCAAACTGTGCCACATGTCTAACGTTTCTAGTTTCTAAAAACTGGATCACTGACTACTTTACACCTGTTTTTTTTCCCATCATTAAAGTTAAAATGTAGTCGTAGTAATTATTTTATTTATATGGCACCTGTTAAAACAACTTTTACAAAGTGCTTCTCAAGGAAGGACAAGTAAAAGAAAGCATGAAAACACTCAAAATCAAAGACAATGAACTGAATAACATGACATCAGTTTAAATCAAGGCAACAGATTAAATAACATATAAAACACTTAAAGGTAATGGTAGAATAAAGGATAAAAGTAACAGATAAAATAGCTGTGCAAAAGCCATTTGGTAAAAGTAAGTTTTTAAAGACAGTCTGTGCCTAAGGTAAGCTGTTGCAGAGGGTTGGGGCCCTAATAGCAAAAGTCCTGTCACCCTTGTTTTTAGCCGTCCCTGGGGGATAGCTAACAAGGCCTAAAGTTCAGCCAGGTAGTTTGGTGCCATACCATACAGAGCCTTAAAAGTAAAGAGTATTATTTTAAAATCAATTCTAAAATACACAGGCAGCCAGTGAAGGGAAGCTAAAATAGGAGAGATATGATCATGCTTTCCTGCTTTGTTTCAAAGTCTGGCGGCCGCATTCTGAACACCCTGAAGTCCTGCAATCATGTTTTGACCAAGGCATGTAAACACTGCTTTACAGTAATCCAGACGAGAAGTAATGAAAGCATGAATCACTCTCTGAAGATCATTTAAAAGAATTAGAGGATCTCATTCTAAATGTATTTCTCAAGTGGAAAAAGCATCATCTTACACATTTAACCTCCTCGATCTATTGGTGTAAATAAATATCTAGGTTAGAAATGCAGCCATGATGTTCTACACCAGGTAGAAGTAAAACACAACCTTGACATTGTCACCTAAACCACGCCTCATCAAACTTTCTTACCATGTTTACTATGCAAATAGATGCATCAGATAAAGAATTATTCTTTGAGGATGACAGTGAAACACAACAGATGTTTGACAAGTTCAAAAGTTTTTGGAAAATACAAAATAAATGTAAACTATTTTTGCACGTAAGTTTGGTGATTACCATAGAAAATATTATATGCAAAGACATTTAGCAGTGATCAAAGAGACATGATGGATAACCTGATAAGTGTGTATGACTCTCATTTAGACTCAAACAGTACACACATTATTATTAATATAATTATTAACAGCTTTAATGTACATTTCATTGTCACATTTTCTGTCACACATCCACTGTTTCACAAACCCAGTAATTGTTTTGTGAACAAGGTATGTCATTCCATTTCGATAAAGGGTCATGGTCATCCACTGGGATCTCTGCACAATCCTCTTCTCTATAGTTGTCAGGCTGTGAACGAAACCAATACCTGTGAGGAGATAACAGAGCAGAAATCACTTTTCTTCACAGTTTCTGTGTGGACTGTGGTTCTGCTGACTGTACTCAGCTCCAGCTTTAGGGTGAGTAAATTATCTTCATTTCTCGTGTTGTTTTAGCCACACTAGCAGCGAGGCTCAGTTGTTGGTCAGTCTAAAACTTTCATCCAGATATCATGACAATGAGAGCTAAGCTTGACTTCAAATAATACAGCTGAGTTATTGTTATGTGTACATCATTAAATGAGATTGAAGTATAATGATAAGTGTCAGTCCCCACTGTTCCTTTGGAGTTGTGAGTTAATAAGAATAACTGCCTGACTTTTTTTCTAAAGTTTTTAAAATGTATTATTTGATTTGATGAATTGCCATGGAATTTATTACAGACAACCATGGTCTCCAGAGGATGAATTATAATTACTTCAGTGATCCTCTGACTTTTCATCAGTCAAAATTGGAATTTGTCAAATACTTTTGACAAAATACCTGGTCATTCATCATCAGCCTCAGCTGTTCTTTGTGTTAATTATAACACAACTTTTTGTTTTGTTTTTTGATACCTTGTGCTCAGAGCTGTCCCATCCACCCATTTCCAGACACCCTCCTTTTCTTGGTCAGTCAGCCCGATCCAAACTCTTTTGTTGAGAGCAATAAGAAATCGCTGTTTGAAAGAAAAATTAAGATATATAATAATTAAGCATGCTGGTGCCATCTTTGCTGCAATACCACAGAAACGAGATATCTGAGTGTGTTTCCTTCTTTGCTTATCAGTAGAATTCATAAATGAATTATAGATAAATAATTTGTAATTATTCTAATTTTAAATTATATAGGGTAATTTTGTCTCACCTGTTCCTCTTCACTATTGATGATCACCAGGTCAGTTCCTTTCTGCCGACAATCCTCTCTGCTCTCCTCCCAGGTCTTCTGCTCAGAGGATATGTAGTAATATTTGGAGCCAAAACTTCTCCAACACCCACAGTGACGTTTGTCTGTGTCAACACCAACAAAGTAACATCATCATTCACAGGAATCCATTTTCATTAATGTCCTGAACTGAGCCCCTTAAAAGACCAAACACCATTATTTTTGCCATTTTGCTCACACAGAATCTTACATTTTACATTTTCATATGAGCTGAATTTTGGTCTGTTGACAGTGCTTGAGGGGAAATTGCCAAAACATTATGATTTATCCTGTGGGGACCAGTAAATTTCATAAAAATAGGTTCCAAGCTACCCTGTCATGCACCAAAAAATTGGTCATGGTGAAATGTTGACCTGACAGTGGTGCTAAATGGAGGACCAGAGGGTCATCAAAATCCTCAAGGTCATCCACTGAGGACCATGAATATTAAATGTTTCCCGTGTAAAAATCAATTATGAGCTTACACAGTACACAAGTAATGAATTAAACATTAAACTGTAGTCTACAGTGGCAAAATACAAGCAGAGAAATCTGACCTTTCTGGTGATTGCTGAACCTACAAAAAAACGTTGCCAAAAAGCTTTAAGTGATTGAGCTGTGTCAGCAAGAATGAAGACATGAATAATTACCTTGAATCATTCTCTGAAAATCTTTTTTCTGTTTGTTGACGTCTTCAAACTTTTTATGAAGTTGGTCTTGTTCTTCTGCCAGGTTGCTGTAACTGGTGTGTAGCTGCTGCAATTGTTCAGTCAGGTTGTTGTTATTGGTCTGTAACTGGACCATCTCCTTTTCCCACTCAGACCTGCCTCGGGTGTCTGTGGTTGGCACAAACAAACACTGTTAACCATTATCACCTGCTGTGCACTCCATTAGCTTACCAACTCACTACTCACAGAGGAAAACCAGAGTTATGAGTCCAGCCAGGAGGAGAAGACACAGCAGACCCAGAAACACTGCAGCAGCTCTGCAGGAACTCTTCTTTACATCATCAGCACCTGAAACTAGAAGTCAGTATTTATCATGTGTTTGTTGCTCCATGTGAAATCAAATAATAGAGAAATAATTTGCAACAGCCAATAGGAAACCTGATGTCGATCAGATTTTTCATAGACAACATTTGTTTTCTGCCAGAATATTTGTAGTGTGTAGTGACTACAGCATCATTAATGTTTTTTATGGTTATGTTCAAGAGCTCACAGCACTTGGTTAAAGTCAGGAAAAGATCATGGTGTGGTTTAACACTAAAGGTGTCACAGTCATTTCAGACACAGTGTGTTTATTTGCATTCAACCAAAACCACAATCTTTCCCTAACCTTTACCAAAGTGCCTCTATTGCCCAATCACAGCTGATACCTTGGACACTATTTATTCATATAAATGTAATTTCTAGGCAACAGAATTGCTCTATTGCAGTGTTTGTCAGTCACTGCTATGTGCCTGAGAATGAGAAAATATCAAAGTGGGTCTGTAATGTTATTTTTCTGTTTATTCTGCAGTAAATATACAGTATTTGTTCTTCATGCTGGGTTTGTGTAGGCACAATCCTTTCGATTTTAAATACTGCTATTTAATCTAATTGAGGTAGATTATTGATATGCCCTCTCCATAACATCTGTACATTGACAGAGCTAAGCAAAGCAGTGACTCAGCAAGAATACTAAGGTCAGTTACAAATGCCTACAGCCAATATAATCACCAGATACAGGGTGTGACTGTCTTTATCAGTTGAATAAAATTGAGTTGAGTTGAGCGCAGTATATTAAAACACATTTGAGAATCCAGTATTGTCAGTGTATAACAACAATCTTCGACAATCCTGTGTTGAACTGATGACATCTGTATAACTAGAACTACAGTAATGTTTTGAGATGTTTCTGAAACCTCTGAAAAACAAGAAAATATATAGTTACATGAGTAAATATGAATTTAAGTCTGTGTCTGTCTGTCTTCTGTTCTGTGTTTGTGTGTGTGTGTGTGTAAGGAATGTCCACATACAGTATTTGCATGAACCTGCAGTCAACGTCCTATTAGATTACATGTAAAGCTGTGTGCCTGTTTGCATGTTCATTACCTGAGAGTGCAGGTCCAGTCCTGTGTGGTCCCTGAGCATGGATCTTATTTTCATTTTCATAAATATTTTCTGAATGTTTAACCATACTTTTCCTCTTGTGCTTTGATGGTGGTTCCTCTACATTAGCATAGATATCCGATTGTTGATCCATTTCGTATATTACTGGATCAGTTTGGTCTTGAGGTGTTAATGATCCTCAGGGTCTTGAGAGTGTGCCTCTGTACTGTGCTCAGACAACTATGATACCTAGTTAACAGATGGAAGCACAATTGTTCACACATTTGATTCTCTGCTCAACAGGAAACTGAGGGCTGGAGGGATGTATGACCACAAGTAGTTTCTGTTGTACCAGTACTACATGTATTATTACTATTTGCATATCTGTTTTACTGAAGGACAGGAAAAAAGAAAATAGCCTTAAATGTATAGATGGTCTTGTATTACTCAAAGATAGGTAGGTACTGAATCTGTGGACACTAGGCCATAGAAAAAACAAGTAAAGAATAATCATCACATGAGGTGGCCAGAAACAGAAATCATATAGATACGAATGCTAGATTTACTGTATGTCTGCTGGATGTGAAAGTAGACATTTCTTGTGTATCTAGAAAAAAAATGGATTAAATCAGATTTTGAGACATAAAAAACATGCATCACTTGAGAAAATATTCTTCTGTCCTGTCTCACATCTTGTTTGACTTTCTTTCATATACAGCAACTTTTTCTGACTCTGTCACTCAGTCCTTAAAAGGAAGTAACCTCCAGTTCCTGAGAATCGGAAATGATGGATTTTGGGGCATGGCAGTGCATATCAAACATGAAAAGAATCTATAACTGTTATGACAATTGGGCAACTCCATCTGCTACAAGAAGATTGTGCTCCAGAAAGCTTCTTCGTTGAATTGTGTGATTGTTTTGTCCAATATATTTATTGTTTTTTGTTGTTGTTGCTTTTTAAAAGAATAATGGCAGAAGCTACGGTAAGTAAGCAGATAAACAAACCACAGCTCAGACCACAGCTAGCTGTCAACGCTGGTTTGACGTCAGCACATTAGAGCTCAGACCTGACAGAGATCAGCAAGTCTGTCTGCAAGAGACACAACTGAGACCGAGCAGTAGTGCTGTGGTGTTGCTGTGCTGAGAATAAACTTCTCAGTCTTTACAGTCACAGTACCACCACAGTCCATTCAACAGTTTGTGAGGGATCATGACTGCAGTTCAGTCAAAACACTGCAGCCTTACTCATTATAGTGTGGTGAGTTTGGTGATTGAAAGAGATAGGCCATTGACATGGAGGTTGAAGGGTGTGTGGAACATAATGTGCCCACATGAACAACCACAGGCTTTTTGTTGTTGTTGCTGCACTTGAGATGCACTTTATGCTAAATTATATGTATATAATGTACTAATTTTTGGTAGATGATTTTCTCCAGTAGCTTTCAGTAGGAGCTTCCATCTAGCTTTATTATTGATATCCAACATAATATATACATTCATAGAGAAAGAGTAATCAGTCAAGAATCAATAGCACACACTAATAACACATTGGCTATGTTATTTTACGTATATTACATCTGATCTGACATGGATAGGGAGCCAGTGAAGGGAGGCTAAAATCAGAGTAATATGGTCAAACTTTATGGATTTAGTTAACCTTCTTGCTGCAGCATTCTGAACTATTTGTAGACTTTTATTACTAGCACGTGGCAGGTCTTAGAACAAACCATTACAGTGACCAAGCCTTGAGGAGACAAAAGCGTGAATTTGAATTTCAGCGTCTGCCACAGAAAGAAAAGACCAAATCTTAGCTATATGGCGTAAGTGAAAAAAGGCAGTCTTGGTGATGTCTTTAATGTGCTGATTGAGGGAGAGAGGAGGATCAAATGTGATACTTAAATTCTTGACTGTCATACTTCGAGAAATCACACAATTGTCAAGGGATATTGTTACTTGATCAGACTGCTGCCCACATGAGGTCCGGCCAATGACCAGCACTTCAGTTTTATCTGAATTAAGAAGCAGGAAGTTTTGAGAAATCCAGCATTTCACAGCAGACAAACAGATCAATCCATGATTTGAGAGGCATTGTTGGCCCTTATACAACTGGGTATCATCAGCATAGCAGTGAAATTTTATTCCATGACTCCAAATAATTTGGCTGAGAGGAGAAATATAAAGAGAGAAAAGCAGGGGGCCAAAAACAGAACACAGGGGTACTCCATATTTCACATCAGAAAATACTAATGTGGTGTTATTACAAGAGACACACTGATTTCTATCAGATAAGTAGGATCTTAAGCTGAGGGCCAGGCTAGTGATGCCAAATCTATTTTCGGTCTATAAGTGCACAGTGGTCTACAGTATCCAGTAAGAGGAGCAGAGAGGTGGAATCAGAATCAGAGGGAGCAAAAGATCATTTTCCACGTTAGCAAGTGGCCCTGAAGGCAGACTGAAAAGGTTGGAAAACATTATTATCAGCTAAGTGAGCTGAAAACTGCTGCGACAGGACTCTTTCTAGTATTTTTTGAAAAGATCGGAGGGTTCGAACAGGCCGATAATTTCTCAGAAACCCTGGATCAAGGTGTGGTTTCTTAAGTAAAGGTTTAACCATAGCTGTTTTAATAATGACCTTAATAAGAATTAATAATTGAAATTCTACATCAATGTCATTTCTACACCATGTGACCCTCGGGGAGAGGGAGTGTTCATGACAGAGCTCACTGGTAAAACATGAGTCATATTTAAAGGTTCTGAAAGTTTCATAGGTCAAATACAGAGAAATCAAATCTCACATTTTCCATGGTGGAAGTTTGTTGTGTTGCTTTCGTCAGTTTCTCTGAGTCTTTAGTCTTTGTCAGGATGGAGGAAGTTCTCAGCAGAAGTGTTAATTTTGAGGAAATAGAGTCAAGTGAAACTTTTCTTGACTGTTTTGTTTATATTTAAATGATGATTATGTAGAAATGATGCACCTGGAGACAAACATAGCAACCATGGAATCCTCAACCTCCATTTTGTGCACACCAGTTTTTACAGACACATCTCACCTCTGTGATCTTATGTTTTATCCAGTCTGTCTGCAACAGACCTGAGATCAAACCCATGTCTAACTATGTAGAAATGTTCACATCTGACAGTGTCCACAGTATTATTGTTCTTATTCTTTATTGGACCTTGGCTATATGTCAGAGAGGCTCTGTCTCCCACTCTCACACCAGCAAATTTCATGCCAGTGAGAGGAAATCACAAAACTGTTCCCTGATTGAAAGTTTAGATATGTAGCTTTTAAGACTGTGTCCACACACAGGACATCTCAACATCCAACTCTTCTCCACCGTGCAACCCGCATGATTAATTAATCATTTATTACATCCGAGTTTCAGTGCGTTGAAGTCGTAATGCAAAGATCACTTGACTTATCTTCAAACACACTGGAAACTAACCTGGAGCAGTAATTACACTAAGATAGACCACATGAAGTTAGGTCTTACAGCATGGTAAAGATACAGTGGAATCTCAAGGCATTTCACAAAATCTGAGATAAAACAAATAATCATTCTCTGTTTCAAGCTTGTCCCACATGAACTCTTTGAATTAATGTGTGTGAGATATTCACCTTATTTATTCCATTAATTATTCCATTATCTACAAACTGCACTTCACATGTAAGAACGGTTTAAAGTATCATTTTGTTATGCAGGCCAGAGTGGATTACCCCTACAGCCAGTTGCTCTAGGACCATTAACTTGAGTGGGCCCTGCTTAATACTTAATGTTTTGGCCTTTATTGTCTTAGAGAAGCTGTGTGCCAATATCTAGGTTTAATACCTTTTGGGCTCCTTTGTGCACAAATAATAAATAATTAAAGTTGCGTTCAAATTATTGCAATCAAACTAACATACAGGAAACCTGGGGCCTGACAATGATGGTCCAGTATTGGAGAACTGGTTGGTTTCTGAGTGTGTGGACAAATAATGAACTGCAATGCGTCGCCTGCCATATGCTCTGTTCACAATGGAAACTTTGATGCATCAGGTACATGAGCATGCACAGAGGGAAGGATGTGGTGCTGATCAATCTGGGTTCATCAGTAAACGTTTGACTTGAGGCCCTCTGCAGGTTAATATAAAACATGATATGCTTTATACAGATCTCATGACAAAAACAAAACATATCTGTAAAGTATACGTCTTAGAGAAATGGAGCAAAGTGGATACTGAGCCCAACTCTTTCCTCAAATTAATAATGTTTCAATCAGTCAAAGAAATTCACTTTCCCAATAACAATTATGGCCCCAGGATGAGGTAGCAGTCCTCCACCACTTGAGGGCGCAGTAGAACAACACATTTCAGCAGAGCGAAAATTGATTCCAACTTACCTTGCACCTTAATTGTATATATTAGATTGTTACAGTAAAATGTCAAGAAATAAATGAGGACAGAAATAATTCCTAAATTGCAGATACTGAACTCTATGATAATACAATACACCATTTTTCAAAATAATGTTACACACTTTACCTCCAAGATCAATTGCTGGTATTAAGCATCCAGGTTAGTAGTGCAGCCATGTCAGAAGTAAAACATAATCTTGAGATTGTCACCTCAACGTAGCTTCATTTAACCTTTTCACAGTGAAACATAAGATAAAGAATTATTCTACAAGGATGACAGTGAAATAAGATATTTGACAAGTTCAAAAGTTTATTGAAAACAAATGTATTTGAAAATGTTTATACAGAACATAAGTTTGGCAATTACCATAGAAAATATTATATGCAAAGACATTTAGCAGAGATCAAAGAGACATGATGGATAACCTGATAAGTGTGTAGGACTCTTATTTAGACTCAAACACTTTATCTAATCATCTCCAATGATCAAATTATTAACAGCTTTAACGTACATTTCATTGTCACATTTTCTGTCACACATCCACTGTTTCACAAACCCAGTGATTGTTTTGTGAACAAGGTATGTCATTCCATTTTTCCACTTGGATCTCTGCACAATCCTCTTCTCCATAGTTGTCAGGCTGTGAAGGTAACCAATACCTGTGAGGAGATAACAAAGCAAAAATCAGTTTTCTTCACAGTTTCTGTGTGGACTGTGGTTCTGCTGACTGTACTCAGCTCCAGCTTTAGGGTGAGTAAATATTATTTATTTCTCTTGTTGTTTTAGCCACACTAGCAGCGAGGCTCTATGAACAACAGTGTCAGTGTTGGTTTGTCGGTCAGTATAAAACTTTCCAGTCCAGATATCATGACACCTGCAAATAAATTGTCAAATACTTCACCATTCATCATCAGATACCTTGTGCTCAGAGCTGTCCCATCCACCCATTTCCAGACACCCTCCTCTTCTTGGTCAGTCAGCCCGATCCAGACTCTTTTGTTGAGAGCAATAAGAAATTGCTATTTGAAAGAAAAATTAAGATAATTAAGCATGCTGGTGCCATCTTTGCTGCAATAATACAGAAACAAGATATCTAAATGTGTTTCCTTCTTTGCTTATCAGTAGAATTCATAAATGAATTATAGATAAATAATTTGTAATTATTCTAATTTTAAATTATATAGGGTATTTCTGTCTCACCTGTTCCTCTTCACTATTGATGATCACCAGGTCAGTTCCTTTCTGCCGACAATCCTCTCTGCTCTCCTCCCAGGTCTTCTGCTCAGAGGATATGTAGTAATATTTGGAGCCAAAACTTCTCCAGGGCCCACAGTGACGTTTGTCTGTGTCAACACCACAAAAACACACTCCACCCACAAAGTAAAGTTAGCACTGAGGCACTGTGAGGTACTTTCTCCTATTCCATGTTAGTTCTTAGTACTTGTTAGTAAACCAGATTCAAAAATAAAAATATGACACGGCTAAGAGTCTAAAAGGCTATAAAATAGCAACAGTGTTCATTATCATCAGTAAGTGTTTGACAGAATGAATAAGATGCTAATGCTTTTAGTGATTGTGAAAAAGAAAAAGGCTGAAAATGTTAAGTTTGTGTGGTGGCACAAGAGGTCCTCGTGGGGTCATCCTTGGAAGAGAGAGACTTAAAATATCTATAATAATACTATAATTACAATCTGCCTATTAGATTTTTGTATTGTTTGCATATGAGCTGAATTTTGGTCTGTTGACAGTGCTTGAGGGTAAGTCTCCAAAACATTATAATTTATCCTGTGGGGACCAGTAAATTTCATAAAAATAGGTTCCAAGCTACCCTGTCATGCACCAAAAAATTGGTCATGGTGAAATGTTGACCTGACAGTGGTGCTAGATGGAGGACCAGAGGGTCATCAAAATCCTCAAGGTCATCCACTGAGGACCGTGAATATTAAATGTCATAGCAATCATTGCTGAGAGACCTTTCCCATGTAAAGCTGATATATCAATAATGAACTTACAAAGCACATAAGCATTGAATCAAACTTTGAGTGATTGTGTCAGCAAAAATGAAGAAATAAATAATTACCTTCAATCATTCTTTGAAAATCTTTTCTCTCGTTCATCTCTTCAAACCTTTTTTGAAGTTGGTCTTGTTCTTTAGTCAGGATGTTGTAGCTGGTCTGTAGCTGCTCTAATTTTTCAGTCAAGTTGTTGAAACTGTTGTTTAACTCATCTCTCTCTCTAGTCAGGTTGCTGTAGTCGGTCTGTAACTGGACCATCTCTTTTTCCCACTCAGACCTGCCTCGGGTGTCTGTGGTTGGCACAAACAAACACTGTTAACCATTATCATCTGCTGTGCACTCCATTAGCTTACCAACTCACTACTCACAGAGGAAAACCAGAGTTATGAGTCCAGCCAGGAGGAGAAGACACAGCAGACCCAGAAACACTGCAGCAGCTCTGCAGGAACTCTTCTTTACATCATCAGCACCTGAAACTAGAAGTCAGTATTTATCATGTGTTTGTTCCTTTTGATTTGTGAAATCAAGTCAAGTCACAATCATGTCAACTCATTCAGTATCTTTTAGCCACTCCAGCAGCATGGCTCTACATAGAATGCATCATAGATATATTTTTTGCGTCATAGAATAATGTTATTACTAATTTACAATAGCCATTAAAGGGCACCAAATCTCAATCTGATTTTGTTTTCTATTAACACATGAGGAAATGAGTCACAAATATGTTGATACTGAACAGTAAAATGTTCATAGACAACATGTTTTCTGTAGTGACTACAGCATCATTGAACTTTTTTTTTAAATCATCATATCATGTTTAAGACCTCACACTGCTTGATTTAAGTCAAGAAAGGATCATAGTCTGGTTTAACAAGAAAAAGTTCACAGTGACTACAGACAGAAAGTGTTTATTTGCTATTTATTTCCTTCCCTAACTGCTGCTATTTGATCTTATTATTAATATGCCCTCTCCTTAACATGTCTGTACACTGACAGAGCTACACAGCCAAAAACTAATTGTCTGACAAAGATCAGTTTAAAAGGATGTAGGGTGTGACCATGGTTATTAGTTCAATAAAATAAATTGAATGCAGTATATTAAAACACATTTGAGAATCCAGTATTATCAATGTATTACAACAACCTTCGACAATAATGTGTTGAACTGATGACATCTGTAAACTAGAACTACAGTAATGTTTTGAGATTTTTCTGAAACCTCTGAAAAACAAGAAAATATATTGTGAAATGAGTAAATATGAATTTAAGTCTGTACGGACATATTTTAACTTTGCTATTTACTTGCAGTTTTGTGTGTTTATCCATTGTGAGTTTCTTTTGGTCTTAAGCTGAAAACCATAAATGACAGGAAACCAGACTCTTACCCTTTTCTCTCTTTGGCCCTTTTATTTTCTCCATTAAAATTTTAGTTATCGGTCCTTCTTTTTTTTTGTTTCTTTTGACAAATTGTTCTAGAAAATGTCTTCTGTTCTGTGTTTGTGTGTGTGTGTGTAAGGAATGTCCACATACAGTATTTGCATGAACCTGCAGTCAACGTCTTTTTTTATGTAAAGCTGTGTGCCTGTTCATGTTTTTACCTGAGAGTGCAGGTCCAGTCCTGTGTGGTCCCTGAGCATGGCTCTCGTTTGCATTTTCATAAATATTTTCTGAAAATGTTTTCCTCTTGTAGCAATTATATGATGGTTCTTCTACATTACTGTAGATATGTTGATCCATTTCGTATATTACTGGATCCGTTTGGTCTTGTGGTGCTAATGATCCTCAGGGTCTTGAGTGTGTGCTTCTGAGATTAAAAAATATTGTTCTGAATTGTGCTCAGACAACTACAATACCTAGTTAACAGATGGCAGCACGACTGTTCCCACACTCAACAGGAAACTGAGGGCTGGAGGGATGTATGACCACAAGTAGTTTCTGTTGTACCAGTACTACATGTATTATTACTATTACTATACTGAATTAACAATCCACCACCACAGTTTTAATTAGTTGGACATGGAGGCACCCATTAGCAGTGGACACCAGACCATAACAAAAAGAAGTAAAGAATCTAAATTACATGAGGCGGCCAGAAACACAAATCATATGGATATGAATGCTAAATTTACTTTATGTCTGCTGGATGTGAAAGTAGTTTTTTTCTGTTGTGTATCTAGTGGCCAAAGAAATGCTCAAATCAAATTAAAGTGTGACATGAAAAACAAGCACCACTTGTAGCAACGTCCATTCAGAAACTGTCCTGGAGCTGTTGTCATGACAACACCTGGGCAACTAAGAAGATTCTGCCATACGACTGATGGCTCCAGAAATCTTCTTCACTGAATGGACATCATTTGAGATTGTCTTGTCAAATATATTAACTGATTATTTTTTTTTATTTTTTTTTTTAAAGAATAATGACTGAAGCTACAATTAGATTCAGATGAAATGAAGCTCTGGCCTAATTTTTCTCTTTTTGGTCTTTTAACAACCTAAAGCAGGTCACGAGACCACAGCTCATACCACAGCTGGTTGTGAATGCAGGTCTGAGGTCAATACATCAGAGCTCAGAGCTGACAGATATCAGCAGGTCTGTCTGTTTGATTGAGCTTGACTATAAATAGACATTATGTCATGCATCATCCAACTGCTGATAGTGTGAGTTTATGCTGAGATATTTAAAAAATTAATCAAGCTTGTTTGTTGATGCTTCCACAGTGAAAAGAGAGATGTTTCAAACTCATAATGACCTTTGTCTGATAAAATCTATGTTTTTTTAATCAACACAGTCTTTATTTGCAAATGCCTAAATGACAGACACAAATAATTCAAATCACAGGTGGTGCTAAGACAACTATGATACCTAGTACTTAGAGGGCAGGGGAGGGTAAACTTTCCCAGAATGTCCAAAATATTATGTTGAGCTTTTTGTGATTTACTTGGCTTGCTGAATGTTATTGGGAAGCAATAGCTAACAGGCTATTTTGGTAAGAGAGCACAAACAAGTAACAACTAAAGCAAGCAGCTCTATGACCTTTTCCCGACCTTGAAACTTGCTTTGCCCATGCATGAAGTATTTTGGTGCCAAATGCAGGCACACAAGTGGGGGGAGGGGAGAAAACAGGTGGGAGGCTTATTCAGATGAAACAAACACACCAAGCCTGCACGCAACCTGAGAGGGGAGGCCTGCAGGCAGACTCCTCTCGTGCAAACCAAGCTGTTGTGCGTTGCCGTGCTGAGAATAGATGTTAAGCAGACCTTAATAAAATGAAAATAAGATTTAAAGATGTCTTCAGTTCATGTTAATTCTTTAAATGTTTCACAGAGTACATACTGCTGCATTGCATTTTGCGATAAAATGTGACAACATGGAGAAGCACATAGACATTTTTTCCCAGAAGACATTTTGACAGATCACAGTGGGTAAAGCTTCTGTAAATAGTAGAACTAATAATGGCAGAATTCCACCTAGGTGCTTCATGTTCATGTTTGCTCACTGTCACATTGTCATGGCTTACTGATACGTCTGAATAGAGCAGAGCAATTGTTAGTGCTAGTAATAATGCCTGTGTATTTCCTACTATTTAAGCTGCCATTTCTGCAGTGAATAAAGCCTATTGCAGTCAGATCGTGTCTCTTTCATTTGTTCCTTTATTTGTGACTGAGCAATCTTATTGTACTCCTTGCAAACCACGTAGAGTTATTTCTTATGAAATGGCAGTTCCTTGTTGACAGACTTCAGATTCCAAAGTTCAAAACCGGAACCCATCAAATTGATTTATTGGTCGATGGAAAGTTCTCACTGTGCAGCGCAGTCTGCTCACCAGACAGATACTGGATTTCTGTGTGACACCCTGGACTACATTCAATTTAAGTAGCAGTGACAAGCAATGACAAGTTACATGTGGAAACCACCATATAGTTGAGGTAGGGCTAACTTAAATACAACTAAAACACTTACGTTAAGTTTGGGAGAGATCGTGGTTGCAGTTCAGTTAAGACACTGCAGCATTATGCAGTTTAGTTTGGTTTTGTGGCTCTATTCATGTGAGATACACAATAATTAATGAACATGAAAACATGTTAAACATTAAAAATTCATGCACAACTAAAAGTTAATACAGGAGGAGGCTGGGGAGGTGGAGGGAGTTACATTTCTGAAAACAGCCTCCTCCAGCGTAGCAACAGGGACTCACAGCTCAGTGTTGTTGTATGCAGAGCAAATGAGTGCCAGCTGTTTATATGGACTGTCTATTGAGGGAGATAGGCATGGGACACACAGCTTGATGGGTGGATGGAACATGAGACTATAAAATTACTTCTGTGCCCGTCCCAACTACTGCTGGCTTGATTTTTTTAAAGGTCAACATTACAGCACACTACTTCCTCCACTGGCACTGGATACTGGCACTGGGTGTCAACTGTGATTTGCAGAATCATCTAATATGAACTTGATTCCAAGCAATAATGGGCTGTACATCCAGATTTCCCTGAGTGCAAAGGGTGTATATCATGGTGACGTCAAAGGGTCAGAGTAAACCCACCGCAATAATACGTATCAGTCTTCATCATTTAAAACACTGGACCATGTCAGCAGACAGTGTGTTTTCATTGATTCAAAATCTTCCACACAATTGATATTACATAGCTCTTTATTTCTTCACAGTTTTCATCTTTTCCTGGAACGCAGATTGGCTTAGAGAGGGCCCAGTAGCTGAAACCAAAAAACAAAAAATAACTAAAAATCATACACCAAGAAACAGCAACATTCATGTCATGTACAAATCAATTTCCAACCCTCAAATAAACAGGGTTCCTTTATAAAAAATAGAACATTGTATAAAGTCATACAGATTTGACTTCAAATTACACACCTGGCAATTCACCCTTCAGATCTACAGTATTATCTCATTTTCAAGGGAGTCTCAACATCTTGTTACGTTCAGAGAGTTTGATGCTTTAATAATACACAACATTAACACAACATTAACATTTTTATTTAACTACCATAATTATGGAAATAACAATAACCAATTTCATTATAATGACTGGACTAAATGCAAATACCATTCACTAGGGGATAATCGACTGCAAAGATGACCAGGTGTGTTTGTGTGTGTGTGTGTATAGCAGGAACTATTACTACAGAGGTGGTGTACACAAAGTGCAATCAAAAGGTTCCAAGACCGCACCTGCCTTTTATAATCCTCCTTCACTGGCCAGTGATTTCCTCTATTTTCTTCCCTCTATTAAAGCCAAGTGATATCTAATAACTTCTCCATTTCTTGGTAACACACAGAGCTACAATCTCATCATATACAAGCTATAATACAGAACAGAGTACATCTGAATTTGGTGTAGAGTGTAGAGTGTAGAGTGTAGAGACAAAACAGTCAGAGACTACACAGCTATGTCTGAGGATATCTACGTCAAGCCAGACCTCACTAAGAAAGTTAGATTTCAGGTAGGTCAAAAGGAGAACAGAAATGCAGACGTCTGTGATAACACTGATACTGTGACAATTTATGACAACTGCTGGGCAGAGGGGAGTGCACTGCCAAAATTACAGGACAACATCACTAAGGACCAACAGCAATGTATTGCCTATGTCCTACATATTAGAATTAAGATTACCTTGTTATTTGCAATGTTGGAGGAAATTTAGATTTTATATTGATGCATTTTGTACTGAATTTAAATGTACACTAATAAATAACTTTTAAAAATGTGGAACTTTATAAAATAGCCAGTTTTAAGAAGAAAATCCTATGAGTGGGCAGCATGGTGGGGCAGTGGTTAACACTGATGTTTTCTCCCTGTGCCTGCGTGGGTTCCCTCCGGGTACTCTGGCTTCTTCTCGCAGTCCAAAGACATGCAGGTTAGATTAATCTTAGACTCTAAATTGCCCACATGTGAATGTGAGTGTGAATGGTTGTTTGTCTCTGCAATAGACAGGTAGTCTGTCCAGGGTGTACCATGCCTCACACCCAATGTCAGCTGGGATAGGCTCCAGACGCCCCCAACCCTTAGGGATAAGCAGTATAGATAATGGATGGATGGATGGAAATCCTATGAGTTTATAAGACAACTAGTTATTAATCAGCTTCTTATTTTTGCTCTCAGCCATTTCAGTCAATGTCCCTCCAGAAAAGAGGAATCGTGTCAGACCTGCTGCAGTGGTTCTGGTTCTGCTGTGGGTTCTCCTCCTGGCTGTAGTCGTTGCCCTGGTGGTCCTGTGTAAGTTTTCCAAATTCATCTATTCAAACCAGCAGTTATGATAAATTATTTAAGTATATGTAAGTGATCATTCACGTTTGACCCTTGTTGTGACAGTGATTCAAGACAAAAGTCTCATTGCCAACCTGACCAGTGAGAGAGACCAACTACATAGACAAACTACAGTGAAATGAAACAACTCAATCACAACCTGACCAGTGAGAGAGCCCAACTACAGACAAACTACAGTGAAATGAAACAACTCAATCACAACCTGACCCAAGAGACAAACCAGTTAGAGAGAGACAAAGAAAATCTCACCAAAGAGAGAGATCAACTACAAAAGCAGCTCAGTGAGTAGAAACATCAATAATGATTTTGATGAGAATAACTTTAACTTTTTTGGAAAATACACTTTTGGGCTGGGAATTAGGTTATAAAAATTGGTATTTATCTGATTTAACTGAATCTTCAAGGAACAAGATGAATAGATTTAACTGATTTTTGACTGAATCTAATTTGAATCAGGAGATCAGTATCAAGCCCTAAGAAACACAAGGAACATATGACGCCTCAAAAACAACTAATTGTAATTTTTTACACTTAGATTTTTGTACAAATGACACAAACAACATATAACATGCAAATTAATGAGCTTTAGCTTTGCTGGTAGGAAATTGTTGTTTCCTGGTTGTTGCCAAGCTAGCTGTTTCCTCCTGTTTCCAGTATTCATGCTAAGCTAAGCTACCCAGCTACTGGTGTTAGTTTCATATTGACTGGATTACATGAACAAATATGAAATTGGTATCAATATTCTCATCTAATTCTCTGAATTAAAGAAAATTTGCAGATTTTCCAAAATGTCAAACTATTCCTTATATAAGGGATAGGAATAAGGAATATATATAATAATAAGGTTTTTCATTCACTGTTCAGCCAAACAGTTTTTTAGTTACACAGCTAAACAAATGGATAACTCACTGTACAGCATATCAAAGTTGAGAGTGGTATTTCTGCTTGATGCTCTGTGTTTTGTCTCTTGTCTTGACATGAGGTTACCTGCAGTATAGTGCGACTGAAACATAGCAGCAATAATGATAATAAAAACTCCATATTCTAAAAGCTTTACACTGTAATTTATAAATAAAATGTAATTATTGGTAATCCTTTTTTTTGCACATCAATACCAAAGTCATGTAGTTGAATCCACACATATTAAAGTCTCTGCACATCAACACAGTCTTCTGGTCAGGTGGAGGATGGATGGAGCTTTGCTGGGGATTACATGAAGTTACCTCTGTATGTAGTAATAAGAATGATAATGAGATAAGTGGTTCCATCCCAACAGGAGTAACAAAACCAACAGGGGGGAGAGGGAGGTGTTAAGAGCTCTAATTATGCAACGTAAGTTAAAACACCTGTGTGGGTGGACTGTGGGTTTGCAGGAGCTTTGATATGGAGTATCTAGGAAATGTACAACACATGTTAAAACACCTTATAGGACTTTTAAAAGAAACATTCAGACACATTTTTCTGGGTGGAAAACACAGAGGTTTGCAAATGACTTCATTTCACTTCATGTAAATTGTAAATCTACATATTCATCAACTGTATTTACTTCCTGATTTCTAGATGACATAATGTGGTGACATACATGCTAAAATACAGTTGCACTGGTCTAAGCAGAACAGAGTACATCAGGGTCATATGAGAGAAAGTCAGAGAACAGTATGTCTGAGGATATCTACGCCAAGCCAGACCTCACCAAGAAAGTTAGGTTTCAGACAGGGGAGAAGAATGGAAATGTAGACGTCTGTGAAGACATCGATTCTGTGACAATCTATGACAACTGCTGGGCAGAGGGAAGTACACCTCCAAAATTACAGGACAACATCACTGAGGACCAACAGCAAAGTATCTATCTGTCTGCTTTTCTGTCTTACATGTCCTACATACATAGAGTATTGGATTAAAGACTGTTTATGTATTCGTACAATGTTCAGGAGGACATAACAATTTTGTTGATACATCTTCCTTTTCATTCTAAAAGTGGACATTAAACAGTAACTCCAACGAATAACATTAAGTAATGTAGAATTTTATAACAAAGCTAGTGATGTGGTGGAAACTCTGGAGTGGGAAAGGTCAGTAATTACTTTATAATGAACTGTGTTTAATAAAGGTGTTTATTTTTGCTCTCAGCCATTTCAGTCAATGTCCCTCCAGAAAAGAGGAATCTTGTCAGACCTGCTGCAGTGGTTCTGGTTCTGCTGGGTCTTCTCCTCCTGGCTGTAGTCGTTGCCCTGGTGGTCCTGTGTAAGTTTTCCAAATTCATCTATTCAAACCAGCAGTTATGATAAAGTATTTAAGTATATATAAGTGATCATTCACGTTTGACCCTTGTTGTGACAGTGATTCAAGACAAAAGTCTCAATGTCAACCTGACCAGTGAGAGAGACCAACTACAGACCAAACTACAGTGAAATGAAACAACTCAATCACAACCTGACACAAAAGACAAACCAGTTTAGAGAGACAAAATCTCCTGCCAAAGAGAGATGAACTATGGACAAGTTACAGTGAAATGAAACAACTCAATCACAACCTGACCAGTGAGAGAGCCCAACTACAGACAAACTACAGTGAAATGAAACAACTCAATCACAACCTGACCCAAGAGACAAACCAGTTAGAGAGACAAAGAAAATCTCACCAAGAAGTCAACTACAAAAACAGCTCGGTGGTAATAGATATGATTTTGATTAAAGTATAGTTTGATTTTTTGGAAAATACAGTTATTAACTTTTGAGCCAAGAATTAGATGATAGGATCAATACCACAGTAATGTATGGTAGACATAAAGCTGGAGCAGCAGCTGGTTAGCTTCATACAAAGACTGAAATCAGAGAAACTTGGTTTTATTTGAAGCCACTGTTCAGATGCTGACAGATGGATAACTCACTGTACAGCATATAAAAGCTGAGAGTAGTATTTCTCTTGATGCTCTGTGTTTTGTCTCTTGTCTTGTCATGAGGTTACCTGCAGTATTGTGACTGAAACATATTGTTCTGTGTCATTAAACAGAGACATCATTCTGTCCTGCTGACTGGATAAGGTTTAACATCAGTTGTTATTTAATTTCTACCTCAAAGAACAACTGGGATGACAGCAAACAGTTCTGTGAAAATAAAAAAGCACATCTGGTGATTGTATCTAGTGAAGAGGAACAGGTGAGTGAAAAATAAAAGCTATTGTTGTTGACTGAGCTCTCTTGTTTTATTCTCTCTTTAAAAAGATGAAGATCAGTGTAGTAAAGCAGGTTCAGTCTTCCTGAAACGCTTGAAAAGGGGAAGTTGCAGAGTTGAATAAACAATATGAACAGAGTAAGAAGGAGATGAAAACAGACCCAAAAAAAGAGACATTAGAAGCTGTGAGTATTATGATAGAATTTTAATTCTGTCTTTTTAACCTTCAACCTTCATCATCACCATAAACCTTTGACTTGTCATGGTAGAAAAAGTACAGGTGTTTCTATAATAACATGAACAATGGCTCTGTTCTGTTCAAGTGTCTGAATAAGTCATGACAGTGTGACAGTGAGTCGTCATGAAAACAACCAGGACCCTGAAACTGAAGCAGCTGAATGAAATTCAGCCGTCATTAATTTAATTTACACCTGTGATTTTCCTACTGTGACATGTCAAAAGGAGAGCTCTTTAGGTAGACCTGATGTCTTTGGAAGATCAGTAAAGAAAATATAATGATGAATGTCTCTCTGAAATCTAGAGGTTTCTCAGCTCATTGGGCCACAACATCTGGATTGGTCTGAATGACAAAGAAAAAGAAAATGTCTGGAAATGGGTTGATGGAACAGAGGTCACCACAACGTAAGATATTTTCCAGTTTCTTATCTATTGATTGTCACTGTGCTACATTCAAACTGTGCATCAGAACAGAGAGACACACAGTGTCTACTTCATTAATTAATCTGTATTAAAGTCCAGGACTCCCAGCAGTCTTAATGTGGCTCTGAAAACAAATCTGAACAGAGTTAAATCAAAATATTAAAGGACACAGAGGATGAAGAGATGAACTCTGCTGTGCTTTATATTTTGACCATAAAGACCTGGTGTGTGTCTAAGTTCTGCCTACAGTCAAACTGTGTGATGTTGATCATCCAAGATCTGACTCCTGAATGAAACCGTATTTATTTATGTTTAAAGTTCCTTTAAAATCATAATAACTTGTTTTTGATTACCAGTCACAGATATCAACAGTATTGATTTTGAATATTTTAGTGATGGTTTAAATTTTTTGGCTGAGCAGTTTTGTTCATCTCTAGGTACTGGACAAACAATCAGCCGGATGATCAGAGGTCTAAAGGTTCTACAGGTGAAGACTGTTCATTAAAAGACATCTGATTTAGATAACTGGAATGATTTGAGATGTCATGATGAATTATACTTTATCTGTGAGAAAATACTTAAATGAAATCAAATTATTATGAGCCACTCTTGGATGTTTCCACATCTGTTTTGCTCACACATGTAATAATAACAAACTGTATATTCTCCTCCTGAAAGTAAAGCAGAACATCTTTGTGCTAAGAAATTTTCATCTATAAATAGTAGGGCTGGGCATTTCAATTAGTTTCTGATTTTGATTAATAAAGCAATTTAAATCAGTTAGTTGTGACGTCATTGTTAACACATGCCCTCCACCCAGAGCCATAATAATAATGTGTTGTCATGACAAGTCATGTTTTTGTTAAAGTGAAGGATACTTGAGGGTCTTTTAGGGTTCCACTCAGTTTGCCACACTGGCAGAACCCTTTGAGGAACCCCACTCCTAGGAAACCTTTTAAACCGTCAGTTCTCTGAGCATCTTAAGATAGTTCATCGGGTTCCTTGAGACCCTTTTTAACATTGTCTGGAACCACTTTTGGCCTCAAAGCACCATTTTCTAACTAGGGTTCCTCAAAAAGGAAATTCAGCTTATTTTGAGGCCTTTGGGGCCTGTAACTACTACACACCAAAGATTACAACACCAAAATAAATTTAATATGAGATAATTTATTCAGTGATTTTTTTATGTGACAATGCAATAATAAAGGCGTCAGTTAATAATAAACATTATAAAAAGGCATTGAAAATAATTCACCAATGTCACAAAATACATAAGCAATGAATAAACATATACATAAATGAACTATACAATGAAGACAAACATTTGTAAAAAGTACTAAAATTAAAATTTCAAAAGTATTTATGACTTTACTGCCACCTCACATTCACATCCTTACACTTTTGATTTTTGATAGTGGAGTAGGAGTGGATTAATTTAAGTTCTTTATCAGTAAATTAACAATTCTAATAACTACTGACTGTTCTTTAATTTATAATGACTGAAAATGAAACCCTTGGGGTTTAGCTGCTCAATAAAATAATCTGAGGATATTTTACATTTCATAGATAAAATTGAGTCCAGTTCATCAACAAACAATAAACAGGTTACTCCAACAAAATCTATGTTTGGGAACCACAAGACCTCAAAAATACTTTGATCTTATTATGTTGACCTCTAAAAGTAATTTTAATTCAAATGTTAAATACTCAGCAATAAGCGCTTTACAAGAGAAACTGAAAAACAACAAAACAGTCTGCATTAAAGGAAAACAGTGATGCTATTTGTAACATGACCTCTCTTTAGACTTTTCAGTAATTTAGCAGTCACCACGACAGCTGTAGTCAGCACAGAACCTGAAATCTTCGATGCTGTCGATGTATTGGCAAGTGACAGTGACAAAAAAAAAAATCCAGATGAGACAGCTGTCCCGTTGCATCAGTTGTTATTGCTACTTTATGGCTTCCATCAACTTCTTTTTCAGAGCTGTGGCGCTACATATTGTCTGAAATCATTTAAGTCACCAAAGCTATTGTTATTTGTTTCCTGTTGTTTGCTGTCACATGAGCTGTCAGATGCTACAAATCCACAGTGTTTTCTGTAATTGCCAGCTGTCGGCGGACATTAAAACATTTTTCACCCAACTACTTTCTTTATGTTTCAAGTCGTCACTGTCACTTTATATAATGTTATAACTCTTCTTATCTTAAACCAGATAAAGTTTTCAATGTGAACATCTGGATCTTTAGTAATCAGAGAGTAAGCTGAGCAAACAGCCACTCTCAATGTCCTGTGTCCACATTGCGGAGAGACATTGATTTTTGAATGAAACTGCTTCTTCATTCGAGTAGCAAGGGCCTCGTGGATAATTCAGCTCCCAGTAAAAACCTCCTAGACGATGAACACTGGAAGGAATCCTAGCATAAAACAAGCTGAGCATCTAGAAACAGCATGAAATATTATTAGCGGCAGCTTGGTTTAACAACCATGAACTTCCTTATTAAACTGATTTTGAGCATTGAAACTACCGTAAATTTCCCCCATTGTGTAGAATAATAAAGAAGTTATCTTATCTTATCTTAAAACAACGCTCCTGTGAAGACCTTACACCTCCACCTGATTCAAAATTCAAAAAGTCAAATAAAATGAGTTAACTCTTCAAAATAGATGTGGACTATGTTTTACTGTGTCTTCAGTGATGTTATATTTTTAACTATTTACTGTTTTAAATTACAATTACAAACTAACAAATCAATAACTTGATCAATATATATGTTTAGTGTCTCGTCTAGCAAAAACAACAGTTCATTAAGGACCCTGAGCAGACACAGATTCCAGCAAAGTAAAGGCAAGTGTGGTTTTAAATGTTAAATACAGGCAATCGATTGTGGGGGAAAGATGTGGGGAGATGGCCGAGGCACAGGGGAGTCCTGGGTGCCAAGTGAAGCCAGGAAAAGCGGCAAGGGACAGGTGGGGGATGAGTCCAGCAGGCAGTGGCAGGTGAATGGAATGGCTCGGGAGGCAGTGAGAAGTGGAAGCTTGGAGCATGCTAGTGGCGTGGCAGGGGTAATGCCAGCGAAGCAGGTGAGTAGACAGCAGAAACAGGCGGCAGCAAAGATCGAGCAAGAACTACAGCACAATACAAACACTAGAAGACTGGAGGTGAGAGGACTGAGACATGTCGAGATTGTGGCCTGGATTCTGGGTGAGTGGATGGGAGGAAGCGGGAACAGCAGCAGGGAGAGTTCTTTTCTGTTTTATGATTATTGTCATGTTTTCTTTTCCTTACTTTCTCCTCTTTGTCTTTTTTAATGAGCTGAAGCTTGTCTGTAGCCTGCAGAGTTAACTGGTTGACACAAACTCTGCTTTGGCTGTTTGAGGGTAAGCCCAGCTGGCAGACTTTGTATCATACCTGCTGGTGTGATCTTAATCCTCCTGGTGGGCTCTTGCCTTGCAGACCTTCCACCAGGTTCAGTCCAGTGTAGAGTGTCTGCTGCAGGCAGGCCTCATCCCAGGATCAAGGCAACATGCTGTTGAGAAGCTGGGCAGAGAAAGGAGTCCTCTCTCTCTTGAGGAGTTGAGGGGGACTGGGGGGGTTGACGACTATATCATGGCCTGGTCATTAATGACTGTGTCATGGTGTAAAGGATCTTTCCTCAAGCTAAATGTGACCAAAACCAAGGACATAATAGAGTAGGTACCATCCCAAAGCCACGGTAACTTTAAGGGTGCACAAGTGAGATTTAGTTGTTGGAGGAACTAAAAGTATTTGGGTGCTGTTTTGGCAATAGGTTGTGCTTTCAGGCTAATGTAGATGCCATCCTCTAAGAGGGTACAACAACGTCTTTATTTTTTGAGAAAAATTGGCTCTGTTCTATAGAACTTTTAATGAATCTGTTCTGTCCTTTTTGTGGTGTGGCTGTTTCTGAACCTGAATCTGGCCAATAAAAATAGGCTTAGTTAGCTTGTTAGGTAGCTGAATTACTTCAACCGGGTAGCCGGAAGGCCACCATATTGGACTGTACCAACGATCCCTTGCGGGGAGTTTGAACTACCTTCGGGTAGAAGATATAGAAGTTCAACTCATAGGACTAAAGCCTCTAAGACTCCTGTTTGCACTGCAATCAGTGAAACAATTCTTGATTTTACACTCTGCAACTTAGGCTCTTTGTCTTCATATGTAGTAATTTTGCATTTTATTGCACTGTGTTATTTGTCCCTGTGTTCTGGTATACTGTCTTTATGTTGTATTTATGATGGAATTAATGTGTTTTGTAATGCCTGGCTGCAACCAAGATTTGCCCTAGTGGGATAATAAAATTTGACTTGACTGTTCTAAATCCGTGTTCAGCATGGGAAAAGTCATTGTCCATGGTCATTACATGGTCTCGTCCTTTGTTTCAGCCTCAACTCACTGTTTCTTATCTCTGTTTTGTTTATGATGATTTATGACAACCTAAGTGTCATATACTGTATTAACTTCCCTGTTTCTAAATAACAGAAAGAGCACAAAGTGATAACATACATGCTAAAATACAGGTGCACTGGTCTAAGCAGAACAGAGTACATCAGGGTCATATGAGAGAAAAGTGAGAGAACAGTATGTCTGAGGATATCTACGCCAAGCCAGACCTCCTGCCAAGAAGTTAGGTTTCAGACAGGGGAGAAGAATGGAAATGTAGACGTCTGTGAAGACATCGATTCTGTGACAATCTATGACAACTGCTGGGCAGAGGGAAGTACACCTCCAAAATTACAGGACAACATCACTGGATCAACAGCAAAGTATCTATCTGTCTGCTTTTCTGTCTTACATGTCCTACATACATAGGTATTGGATTAAAGACTATTTATGTTGTACAATGTTCGGGGTTATAACAATTTGTTGATACATCTTGCTTTTCATTCTAAAAGTGGACATTAAACAGTAACTCAACGAATAACATTAGTAATGTAGAATTTTTATAACAAAAGCTAGATAATGGTGGAAACTCTAGATTAGAGTAAGGTCAGTAATTACTTTATAATGAACTGTGTTTAATAAAGGTGTTTATTTTTGCTCTCAGCCATTTCAGTCAATGTCCCTCCAGAAAAGAGGAATCTTGTCAGACCTGCTGCAGTGGTTTTGGTTCTGCTGGGTCTTCTCCTCCTGGCTGTAGTTGTTGCCCTGGTGGTCCTGTGTAAGTTTTCCAAATTCATCTATTGATAACTACGGTTATGATAAATTATTTAAGTATATGTAAGTGATCATTCATGTTTGACCCTTGTTGTGACAGTGATTCAAGACAAAAGTCTCATTGCCAACCTGACCAGTGAGAGAGACCAACTACAGACAAACTACAGTGAAATGAATCAACTCAATCACAACCTGACACAAAAGACAAACCAGTTAGAGAGAGACAAAGAAAATCTCACCAAAGAGAGAGATGAACTATGGACAAGTTACAGTGAAATGAAACAACTCAATCACAACCTGACCAGTGAGAGAGACCAACTACAGACAAACTACAGTGAAATGAATCAACTCAATCACAACCTGACCAGTGAGAGAGACTAACTACAGACAAACTACAGTGAAATGAAACAACTCAATCACAACCTGACCCAAGAGACAAACCAGTTAGAGAGAGACAAAGAAAATCTCACCAAAGAGAGAGATCAACTACAAAAGCAGCTCGGTGAGTAGAAATATGAATATTGATTTTGATTAAAAGTATAGTTTGATTTTTTGGAAAATACAGTTATTAACTTTTGAGCCAAGAATTAGATGATAGGATCAATACCACAGTAATGTATGGTAAACATAAAGCTGGAGCAGCAGCTGGTTAGCTTCATACAAAGACTGAAATCAGGGAAACTTCCAAAATGTTGAACTATTCCTTTAATAAGGTTTTTATCGTAGACACTGACAGATGGATAACTCACTGTACAGATATAAAAGCTGAGAGTGGTATTTCTGCTTGATGCTCTGTGTTTTGTCTCTTGTCTTGTCATGAGGTTACCTGCAGTATTGTGACTGAAACATATTGTTCTGTGTCATTAAACAGAGACATCATTCTGTCCTGCTGACTGGATAAGGTTTAACATCAGTTGTTATTTAATTTCTACCTCAAAGAACAACTGGGATGACAGCAAACAGTTCTGTGAAAATAAAAAAGCACATCTGGTGATTGTATCTGTGAAGAACAGGTGAGGTGAACAATAAAAGCTATTGTTGTTGACTGAGCTCTCTTATTTTATTCTCTCTTTAAAAGATGAAGACCAGTGTAGTAAAAGCAGGTTCCAGTCTTCTGAAACGCTTGAAAAGGGAAGTGCAGGGGATTGAATAAACAATATGAACAGGCAGGAGATGAAAACAGACCCAAAAAAAGAGACATTAGAAGCTGTGAGTATTATGATAGAATTACAATTCTGTCTTTTTAACCTTCAACCTTCATCATCACCATAAACCTTTGACTTGTCATGGTAGAAAAAGTACAGGTGTTTCTATAATAACATGAACAATGGCTCTGTTCTGTTCAAGTGTCTGAATAAGTCATGACAGTGTGACAGTGAGTCGTCATGAAAACAACCAGGACCCTGAAACTGAAGCAGATGAATGAAATTCAGCCGTCATTAATTTAATTTACACCTGTGATTTTCCTACTGTGACATGTCAAAAGGAGAGCTCTTTAGGTAGACCTGATGTCTTTGGAAGATCAGTAAAGAAAATATAATGATGAATGTCTCTCTGAAGTAGAGGTTTCTCAGCTCATTGAGCTGGCATCTGGATTGGTCTAAACTAGCCAAAAAGAAAAATATCTGGAAATGGGTTGATGGAACAGAATCACCTAGCGTAGATATTTTCAGTTTCTTATCAAGATTGTCCTGTGCTACATTCAAACTGTGCATCAGAACAGAGAGACACACAGTGTCTACTTCATTAATTAATCTGTATTAAAGTCCAGGACTCCCAGCAGTCTTAATGTGGCTCTGAAAACAAATCTGAACAGAGTTAAATCAAAATATTAAAGGACACAGAGGATGAAGAGATGAACTCTGCTGTGCTTTATATTTTGACCATAAAGACCTGGTGTGTGTCTAAGTTCTGCCTACAGTCAAACTGTGTGATGTTGATCATCCAAGATCTGACTCCAACTCTAAATTGCCCATAGGTGTGAATGTGAGTGTGAATGGTTGTTTGTCTATGTATGTTGGCCTTGCGATGGACTGGCGATCCGTACAGGATGTACGCCGCCTCCCACCCAATGACAGCTGGGATAGTCTCCAGCCCCCCGCGACCCTTAACAGATGAGCGGTATAGATAATGGATGGATGGATGGAAGATCAGACTCCCAAATCAAACAAATGTGCTCTCTGTGGTTGTTTATAGTGAAAGCTTCTTTAAAATCATAATAACATTATCTGAAGACACAGATATCAACAGTATTGATTTCGAATATTTTAGTGATGGTTTAGATTTTTGGGTGAGCAGTTTTTGTTCATCTCTAGGTACTGGGGACTGGAACAGCCGGATAATGGAGGGTCTACTGAAGACTGTGTTGAGATTCAAAACAAACATCCTGTTATAAATAACTGGAGTAATTTGAGCTGCAATAGAAAATCACACTTCATTTGTGAGAAAATGCTTAAATGATATCAAATTATTATGGTACTCTTGGTCTGTTTCCACATCTGTTTTGCTCTCACGTGTAAAATAACAATAACAAACTGTACATTCTCCTCGTGAGAAAGTACAACAGCATCTTTGTACTGAATTTTTCATAAATAAACTTCTGAGATCAAATACTTCAGTAATGTTATATTTTTAATTAATAATTAATGTTGTTGAAATTGTTTGGGTTTTTTTGTTGTTGTTGTTGTTTTAAAAAGCTAATAAATACATATCTCTAATGACCTTATCAACTGTATGACTGATTGATTTAGTACATATCATAATATTATCATTATCAAGATAGACCAAATGGTGTTTTAATGAAGAAACAAAGGACAATGAACAGCTAGCGTTGATATGTATTATTTATGGAATTTAATATGCCATCATGTCATTTCATCTCAGTTGTGTCCTTTGTTTCAGCCTCAACTCACTGTTTCTTATCTCTGTTTTGTTTATGATGATTTATGACAACCTAATTATTGAAACTCATATACTATTATTAACTTCCTGTTTCTAAATATGAAAGGCACAAAGTGATAACATTTATGCTAAAATACAGGAATTACTGGTGCAGCAGAACAAGAGTACATCAGGGTCATATGAGAAGAGTCAGAGAACAGTACTAATACAGGGATATCTCGCCAAGCCAGACTCCACCAAAGAAGGTTTAGGTTCAGACAGGAAGAATGGAAATGAGGCGTCTGTGAAGACATCGATTCTCTGTGACGATACTACCCAAACAGCACTGCTGGAAATTACCTCAGTACAGGACAACATCACTGAGGGACAACAGCAAAGTATCTATCTGTCATACTGTCTTACATGTCCTACATACATAGAGTATTGGATTAAAGACTGTTTATGTATTAGGCTAATGTTCAGGAGGACATAACAATTTGTTGTTATGCTTTTCATTCTAAAAGTGGACATTAAACAGTAACTCCAACGAATAACGTAGTATCTTAGAATTTTATAACAAAGCTAGATATTAATTGGAAACTCTAGATTGATGGTCAGTAGTGCTATAATGAACTGTCATTTAATAAAGATTTTTGTCTCAACCATTTCAGTCAATGTCCCTCCAAGAAAGAGGAATCTTGTCAGATACTGCTGCAGTGGTTTTGGACCTGCTGGGTCTTCTCCTCCTGGCTGTAGTCATTGCCCTGGTGGTCCTGCCAGCAAGTTTTTCCCATTCATCTATTCAAACCAGCAGTTATAGTAGTCTTTAGTATATAGTGATCATTCACGTTTTGACCCCCTTGTTGTGATGATTCAAGACCAAAAGTCTCATTGCCAACCTGACAGTGAGAGGGCCAACTACAGACAAACTACAGTGAAATGAAACAACTCAATCCTGGCTGACCCAAGAGACAAACCAGGGTTAGAGACAAAGAAAATCTCACCAAAGAGAGAGATGAACTGCAAAAGCAGCTCAGTGAGTAGAAATATCAATAATGATTTGGATTTAAACAGTAGTTAGATTTTTTGGAAAATACACTTATTAACTTTTGTGCTGAGAATAAGGTGAAAGGAGTGTTACCACTATGATAAACTCAAAGCTGAAGCTGCAGCTGGTTAGCTCAACACAAAGACTGAAAACAAAGACAATATAACAACTACAATGACTCTGTACTAATACAAAAAACCCTGCTCACTATTTAAGCTAAAACTTATTAATTACAAAGTTATTTTGGGTTTGTTACATTTGTACAAAAATCAAAGTGTAAAATCAGGGTGTTGTGTAACGGACAGGACAGGACTGGTAACAGTTGCCAAGCAAACAACAGAGACTCCAGTAAGTCCAATGAAGTCCTGGTTATTAAATACTGTCTGGATCAAATATAATGATATTTCTATTAATTGGAATTTGAATTGACTAATCCAATATCGTTTAAATCTATCTTTTTCATTTATTACCTTTTCTCCAGCTCACATGTTCATCTGTGTAAAATATTATATGTAGTTGGTGGTTACTTGTAAGTGGTTCAGTTAGGGCTGCATAATGTGTAAAATATCTACTTTGTGGAAATTGTTCCAAGTTAAGTTAAAAAGTAACCTAGATGAAAGCTGACTATTTCAGCCACTTTGAGTCTTGACTGTCATATAACATGTGACATGCACAAGATTACAGGACGGTTGAGACTCTACAGAGTGCTTCTACAAGCAGGACGGACTAAAAAATGTTCCTACACACTGATCTGACCTCTGTTTGTGTTTGTTGACTATTCCCTTAATAAGGTTTTTTTTGAAGCCACTGTTCAGATGCTGACAGATAGATAACTCACTGTACAGCATATAAAAGCTGAGAGTGGTATTTCTGCTTGATGCTCTGTGTTTTGTCTCTTGTCTTGTCATGAGGTTACCTGCAGTATTGTGACTGAAACATATTGTTCTGTGTCATTAAACAGAGACATCATTCTGTCCTGCTGACTGGATAGGGTTTAACATCAGTTGTTAGTTAATTTCTACCTCAAAGAACAACTGGGATGACAGCAAACAGTTCTGTGAAAATAAAAAAGCACATCTGGTGATTGTATCTAGTGAAGAGGAACAGGTGAGTGAACAAAAAAAAACTACTGTTGTTGACTGAGCTCTCTTATTTTATTCTCTGTATGCATGTACTCTTGTTTTAAAAGGGATGAAAATGTAAAACAGAAAACCCAAAACATGCTTCCATTCCCAAATTCATCATGTGGATATTAGGACTTTCAGTGTGTGATAGAAAACTTTGGGTGTTTGGCCTTTTAAAAAATGAAGATCAGTTTGGTAAATCAAGTTCAGTCTTCCTGAAATGTCTGAAAAGAGGAAGAGAGGCTGATAATGACTTCTGCAAAGCTGCTGAAGTGAATACATAAAATGAGCAGAGTAAGAAGGAGATGAAAACAGGCAAAAAAAACAAAAAACATTTGGTATTCAAAGCTGTGAGTATTGTGATAGAGAAACTTAATTCTGTCTTTTTAACCTTCAACCTTCATCATCACCATAAACCTTTGACTTGTCATGGTAGAAAAAGTACAGGTGTTTCTATAATAACATGAACAATGGCTCTGTTCTGTTCAAGTGTGAATAAGTGCTTAAACAGTGTGACAGTGAGTCGTCATGAAAACAACCAGGACCCTGAAACTGAAGCAGCTGAATGAAATTCAGCTGTCATTAATTTAATTTACACCTGTGATTTTCCTACTGTGACATGTCAAAAGGAGAGCTCTTTAGGTAGACCTGATGTCTTTGGAAGATCAGTAAAGAAAATATAATGATGAATGTCTCTCTGAAATCTAGAGGTTTCTCGGCTCATTGGGCCACAACATCTGGATTGGTCTGAATGACAAAGAAAAAGAAAATGTCTGGAAATGGGTTGATGGAACAGAATTCACCCACGCGTAAAGATATTTTCCAGTTTCACCCTCTATTGATTGTCACTGTGCTACATTCAAACTGTGCATCAGAACAGAGACACACAGTGTCTGGCCATTAATTAATCTGTTAAGGTCCAGGACTCCCCTTGGTCTTAATGTAAACAAAACAAATCTGAACAGAGTTAAATCAAAATATTAAAGGATTTACAGAGGATGAAGAGATGAACTCTGCTGTGCTTTATATTTTACACAAACCATAAAAAGAACTAATTATTGTGTCTAAGTTCTGCCTACAGTCAAACTGTGTGATGTTGATCATCCAAGATCTGACTCCTGAATGAAACCAATGTTCTGTGTTTATTTATGTTTAATGTTCCTTTAAAATCATAGTAACTTGTTTTGAAGGTACAAGTCACAGATATCAACAGTATTGATTTCTAATATTTTAGTGATGGTTTGGTAATGGTTTTTGTTTATCTCTAGGTACTGGGGAAACAATCAGCCAGATAATGGAGGACGTAAAGGTTCTAAAGGTGAAGACTGTGTTCAGATTCAAAACAACTGGAATGATTTAAGATGTAATAGTGAATTACACTTCATCTGTGAGAAAATACTTAAATGAAATAAATGATTATAGCACACTCTCTGTTGATATATCTCATTTATAATGATTTGGAAAAAAGTATTATAAATGATGTTTCAAAAATACCAAAAATGCAGTAATAATTTCAGTATCAATAGACTTTATATCAGTGGTTGAATTGAAACCAGGGACATCAGTTCACTCATTTCCAGTCAAAAAAGAGGTTACGGTGAAACATTTCTAACTGTGCCAAAAGCAGCAGAAACATACTTTTTGAGCACAGATTTTATATCTTGATAGCTTTCTTATTCAAATTCAAAACACTAGTTATACCCCAGGTCGGTTTGGTGGCCTGGATTCTGGAGTGTTCTATGGAGTGGATGGGAGGGAAGGTTCTGTTTGCTTTCATTATTATTGTCATGTTTTCTTTTCCCTTGCTTTATCTTTTTGTCTTTTTATATGATGAGCTTTTGGTGATGTATTGCTGATTCTGATAATTAATATCAAAATCAATAAAACTTGATCACAAAAAGTGGTTGCAGTAACAAAACTGATTCTTTTGCCATTTTGTTTCATTATTTTGTAAACATCACTGAAATATTTGTGCCCAAACTTTACACACGTAACTATTTTTAAGCCATATCTTTAAGTCTTAGTCTAATATTTTGTTCCTCAGCAATAATAATGTAGGCTACACTTAAGCAATATTAATAATAATAAATATCCATATTCTAAAAAGCTTTACTGCTAATTTCCCAAATGTAGTGGTTCATTTGTAAGTTTATCATTTTCTATTGAATTAAAAATTTCCCCCGTTTTATAAAAAGTATTTAAAGAAGGTTGAGGACCTGATTATTTCAGCTGGATATTTCCATCCATCTTTGTAACTGCATGTGCTGCACATCAATACCAAAGTCATGTAGTTTGGTCACATATTAAAGTCTCTGCATAACACAGTCTTCTGTGTGGTCAGGTGGAGGATGGATGGAGCTTTGCTGGGGATTACATGAAGTTACCACTGTATGTAGTAATAGGAATGATAATGAGATAAGTGGTTCCATCCCAACAGGAGTAACAAAACCAACAGGGGGGAGAGGGAGGTGTTAAGAGCTCTAATTATGCAATGTAAGTTAAAACACCTGTGTGGGTGGACTGTGGGTTTGCAGGAGCTTTGATACTGGAGTATCTGAAAGGAAATGTACAATACATGTTAAAACACCTTATAGGACTTTTAAAAGAAACATTCAGACACATTTTTCTGGGTGGAAAACACAGAGGTTTGCAAATGACTTAACTTTATTTCATGTAAATTGTAAACCTATATATTGTTTTAAATCTGTGCTCAGCATGGGAAAAGTCATTGTCATCACAGGGTTATGTCACGTAGAGTCATGCAGCCCACTTATTGTTTTCCTGTCTCTGTTTTGGTTTATTTACTGTGTATTGCCTTTTCACTTAACAATAACCATTATCTCTAGATACTGATTACAACTCAAATGTCACTGATGATCAGGTGGATTTAGAGGGAACAAGAAGATGCCTAAATGGTTCTCAGCTCTGACTTCCTGTTTGCTGTTCTTCCTTTTTATACCATCATCAGCCTGAGTTTCCAGCCTCAGACTATTATATCAAGTTTAAAAACTAACCTTTTTCTTAAGCTTATGAGTTTTTTTGATGTGCAGTAGCCCTAACCCACAAGAGAAATAATGTCAGAGCATGTATACGATGAGCCGGGCATCGCCAGGAAGGTTCACTGTGATCAGGACGACAACGAGAATATAGTGGATATCTATGTCAGTGCAGAAAGCCTGAGAGTGTATGACAATCCCTGGGTGGAGAGCATATCACCACATACACCAAGACCTGCAGAGGGTCCACATCCAGGTATGGACACAACAAGATCAATAAGTGTGTTTGTGCAAACACCAGGGATGACACAGATTTTGATTTTAATTCCCTGATTTTTTATGTAAATTTTTCTGTGTGAATTGGTTTGGTATTTTGGCAGTGTGACATTTTAGCCTCTAAACATATGTTTTACTTGAATTTTCTTGTATTGTATACATTAACATATACCCACATTTAGTGTTACACACATTTAATGTATTTTAATAGGTTATAGTATCCTAAAAATTCTGATCCTGATGTTCTGTCTTGTTTTTTTTTTTTTTTGTTTTTTTGTTTTTTTGTGTGTAAGTGTCTTTGGTCAGTGTAAACTCAGTAAGGAGGAGTCATGTCAGAACTTCTTCAGTGTTTCTGGGAGCAGCATGTCTTCTCCTCCTGGCTGGAATCATTGGCCTCGGAGTCCAAAGTGAGTTTTCTTAGTAAGAGGAGAGAACACTTGAGATGTTGTTGATTTTATAATGATTTTAAGAATATGACGGCATGTGGGAATATTCAGTTCCTGTTTTGTTGTTCACTTTGCTCCAACAGTGAATAAAAGCAAAACCTACTGGCTCACAGAGATAAGCCAGTTATTGGAAGTTAACGCTCACCTCAGGGAAGCAACAGAACAATTAACAGCCAATAACACTGAACTTAGCAAACAAAGAGATGAACTGTGGAAGACATTTTGTAGTAAGTCAAATTTTACCTCATATATTTTATCATCTTTGTTCACTGATGAAGTATTGACTCAGTTATTGCATGCTTGGCTAGTCACAACAGGTGTCTGTATTCTGAGCACTGAACATGGCTTTTTTGTGTAAGGGCAACATTTTGCATTTAAAGCTACGAATTAAGCGGCTGGTTTGGCTCTTTGCAATAAGAAAACTGTGATGGGAAAGGTGAAAGCTAAGTCCAGCGTCTCTCCTTTCTGTCTTTAAGACAAAACACAAAGGTCTGGACAATGTAAGAACCTAGACTGATCTAAATATCCCTGATATGAGTGAGTGGGACAGCAGTGACCACACAGCAGTAAGTACTGGAACTATTATTTTTCAGTGATTTCTTTTACTGGGTAGTATCGTGTCATCATAACAGGCTTCCTAGACAAAAGGTCAGAATGTGCAGTTTTGATTAACTCAAACAGTAAACAAGCGCATGCTTCCTGGTGCTTACAGATCACAGTGGGCTCAGCAACACAAGTGGAAAACAAACAATTAAGACGTATCGTACATTTAACGTACATTAAAGATAAAACCATATCAATTCCTGCGCAATGCTGCAATTTCACTGTATTGTAAAGAACACAAAAGTACAAAATATGCAGTTTTTAAGGGTCTTACACTAAACTGAATACTTCCAAAGTAATTGTCATTTTCATTCCTCTGTCACTGTGAATATAGCAGCTTAACTTATTTCTATCTGCGCTTCTAAACTCCTGCTGATGTGGGGTCTCTCCATTGGGTGCACAGTGTCATACTGCACAGTGTCGTACTGCAAGCGTTTTATCAAATGCTGCATCATTCAGTCATTTTAGTCATTGTGTTTTTGTGATATTGCACAAAGAAATTACCATTTTCAAAATAAAGGAGTAGATTAATAGCCTCACTACTCCATTGTAAAAGCTGATGAATTTTAAACAAGGATTTTAAACATTGTTATGATCACCTTGTGTGTTGCTATTATATTTAAAGAAAAGAGCATATGTACTTTAAATGTAGTAAAAATGAATACTTTTGTTTTGTAATTTTAATTGTGTGAAATGTCTAAGTTTTTTTTCTGTCCCTGCAGGTATCAGTATGTCTCACATCTTTAACCTCAACCAAATGAAATAAAGTATTGTATCAGAAGGTGACAAGATGAAGAAGTTAAAAATGTTCTTTCACAGAAGAATTTTCTGAACTGAATGCACACCATTTCTTTTCCCAATTAATTGTGTTACAAATAAACATGTACATGATAGTGTTATATTGCAGAGCTGAGTCAGCGGCTGACTTAAGGATGTCAGCCGTCCTTTCTACTGGACCGAAGGCATCAGGTGTACAAATCACAGAGCTTTGACACCAGAGACTGTTGCCTCCTGCATCACACATGTTGTTACGTTTAGGGTACCTCTGTATAAATGTAGCTGATAATACAAATTGAATTGTATTCTGACAAAATAAATGTCTGCATCTTTTTTTCTCTTATAAGTGATGAATAAGATTTTGGCCAAGTCCATTAACACGCACAAGGAATATGGTTCCAGTCATGGGTCTATCCCAAACATCATAGATGTACATCATATTTGCAGACAATACACAATATACAAGTAATATACAGACGCGAAGACAAATCATATATATAAAGTGCCAGTCTGTGTGGTATTGCAAACAACAATGTATTTGCATCACATATGGGAATGAAATAGTGATATGGATGAGTTTCGTTATACTGACAGGCATTTCTATTATTTTGTTCACATCATTGTCAATGAAGACAAGCCAGTTAAGATATATAATGCATTCCAGTTCAAGAGCATCACAGGCTACAGCCTCCAAAAATGATTATTAAGGTGAATCAGCACTTCTATGATAGTTTCAACAAAACCTGAACATTATAAGCTGCATGGAGGAGGATTTATTGCAGGACTGTTGTATTAGGCTATATTGGTTTTTAATCGCCCAACAAGATAGATAGGCTCGGCAGCTAGAGAGTTATCTGTCACGTCGTCTAATTAAAATATTCCCGTGAATTTTTCTTACTTTAGACACTGACAGGGCTGGACAGGTCACCATCACGTTCTGTTACTGAACACCTGTGTACGGAAATAAAATAGTACCACAGCGGGTGCCACGGTGTGACGCGCATTGATACAATGTTATCCGCCTGAGCTGACCTCACATCCGTCTCTCCAAACAGACTTTTGTCTGCCGGCATTTTCTTTTTACTTTCCCCGTGTCGACTTTAGCTCGTAGATTCATTTCCTGTTTTGTTTGCCGGCTAACGGGATCCAGACGAAGTCCGTTTTGTCCCCACGATAGCCTGCTACACAATGCCTGGATTTTCAGACAGAGATCGTGGCAGAGATAGAGGGTAAGTCAAGTGTCAGCTCCGGGTTTCTTAACGTTAGCCCGGATGAGCAGCTTAGCAAACGGTAGCTAGTGGCACTGCTGTCACAGCTGTGTTTTCAAAACACAGCCATCGGTATGCCGTCAGTAACTGTTATTTAGCTATATTCGTGTATGAAAATGTGGAGGGGGATATGCTGTCTGGCGTCCCTGTATTGACTTGACGTGTGTGTAATATTCTCCGATCCCCTGCCGATTAGAGGTAAAATGGCAGCTACCGACGGCTCTGTGTCGGTGGCTCAGCGGTTTGCACGACAGCCTACTTGTTATCTTCCCATGTGACGCAATGGTGTCTTCATTTGCGGTTTTGCGATCTTGCCGATTTATTTTTAACGACCAGGCTGTCAGTAGTTGTGTCACCTCTTACCGGAGCTAAACTAAGCCCCTAGACGTCCCCGTTTTATCGTTGTATGGAGCCGGTAACGTTAAACTCAGATCGGTAATTTGACAGTGTAATGTAGCTGTGTAACCTTACTGGTGACTATCTATGCATTAGCAAGGCGATATTCAAGCAGTGTAATGTGTCCCTGTGTAAACTGTGTTGGGCTTGGCCACATAAACAATTTGTTGGAAACTGTTTACAGTGAGCGTTGATTAGAAAACACCGGAGATGCTCAGTGTTTGCATTTCAGTTGTTCAGTATTCAGTTCCAAGTTTTGCCTCTAGGGTATCAAGTATTTCCCTGTTTGGAGAACAAGGAAGTGCTTTTTAACTCCTGTCACAAATGTTTATTTAACTGTGCACACATTTAAAGACCCTCCGCCCCCTTTTATATGAATTGTTTATGAGGTGCTACAAAACAAGGAAGAGGAATTTAATCCAGGGAAGTATGTGTGTAACGCAGAGACCGTGCTGAATTGACACTCAGGTGATTTAGTACTGCATGTCTGTAAAGATGGAGGGCTCACAAGAGAGAGGTTTAAAAAAAACAGTAAAAATCAGTATGCAGAGACGTGGATGTTCTGACATTTAATCCCTAGTAGCATCTCTAGAAAGAAGAACGAAATTGCAAACAATAGCATCATCTTGTTGTTCAAACCACATTCAGATGGCCCCGTAGGCATCACTATGCATCATCAGGAATCTAATCTTAAACTTCACAACTGTTTTTCATAGGCTGAGTAGAACTAACCATGAGTAAGTCACTGACCTCCTGTGTGAAAGACTGGTGGGATTTTTCTTTAGTATCTCCCATCTCTGGTGGTAGTTTTATGTTGTGCTCTTTTACTCAAGGTATGGTGGAGGACCTCCTCGTTTTGGTGGTGGTGGAGGTGGCAATAGGGGTGGACCTCCTCCAGGAAAGTTTGGCAACCCAGGTGAGAGGCTGCGGAAGAAGCACTGGAACCTGGACGAGCTTCCAAAGTTTCAGAAGAACTTCTACCAGGAACACCCAGATGTCACCCGCAGACCACTTGTAAGGACGGCTTCTCACTTTTTCTTTTTTTGTACTGACATTTTGACTCACACACAGAGTTAAACAGTAAAGCATAACATTGGTTGTGGAAAAGATAAATGTGAATATCAAATCATTTAAAAAAAATTTCCTCTTCCAATTCCAGCAAGAGGTTGAGCAGTACAGACGAAGCAAAGAAGTTACGGTCAAAGGCAGAGATTGCCCCAAACCAATCGTAAAATTCCATGAAGCTGCATTTCCAAGTGAGTAGAAATCAGTGCCTTATCCACTGTGTCATTTTCAGAAACACTGACTTTCAGCAACTGAACTTGCATATCGTATTTTTTCAGGCTACGTCATGGATGTTATTGTCAAACAGAACTGGACTGAACCAACCCCCATTCAGTCTCAGGGATGGCCAGTTGCCCTCAGTGGCAAAGACATGGTTGGCATCGCTCAAACTGGGTCTGGAAAAACCCTTGCAGTAAGTGAATTGTTTTCCAGTTATGCTTTTTCAAACCATTTCTACCGAGCACAAACAAGACCGCTTCTGCTTCATGTACCACCAGTTACTGTAGATGTGGGAGGCATGGTCATCAGTGCGCTCTGGGTTTAGCCATATTTTTTTTACTCTGTATTTTTTATTCAGGTATTCTGATCTGCTAGACCAATTTAGTCATGGCATTCTGGCAGAAGCTTACTCTACCATTCAACTGGTGGACTTCCGGATTGAACAGAATGATCTTAATATAAACATCACCATTTAAGATTGAGAGTATTTAAGATTATTTTTTTGCAACTGAAAACACTGTTAACACCACTTAGCTGATACAAGAAACATACCCTGCTGATGTTGTGGAAATGGTTGGCTACTTGGCTGGCAGCTCTTGCCTTTTGGAAACACTGACATAATCTTGTGCATTGAGTTAAAGTTACATGTACATTTACATGTTACTTTTTTTTTGGTTGCAGTACCTTCTGCCTGCAATTGTGCACATCCAACATCAGCCATTCTTGGAGCATGGAGATGGACCTATTGTAAGTACATTTCGACATGAAGGGAGAGAAGATTTGTAAGTTATCACAGTTTGATAACTGAAGGCCCAGATGATGCCTAGTGTTCATATCATACTGATAAATATATTGCTCTGTGGATAGCTAAATATCCACCAAATGTTGTTGTAAATGGCCAGTATTATTATATTATAGCATTGTACATATTAGATTTATTTATTTTTTTTAATTGTATGCATCTTCCTTTAGTGCTTAGTGCTGGCACCAACCCGTGAGCTGGCTCAGCAGGTGCAGCAAGTGGCTGCTGAATACGGCAGGGCCTCCCGTCTCAAGAGCACCTGCATCTACGGTGGTGCACCCAAAGGACCCCAGATCAGGGATCTTGAGAGGGGTATGCTTACTATGTGATTTTCTAAGTGAATATTACTTAATTCATTCATCATTTCATCCAGCTCTTTGCCATCGTGCATTTGTTTTGATTATCTGTATCAAGGTATTTCAGTTACATATAATGTGTTTTTGCTGTTTTTCTCTAAGGTGTTGAGATTTGCATCGCTACCCCAGGTCGTCTCATTGACTTCCTGGAGTGTGGTAAGACTAATTTGCGTCGTTGCACTTACCTGGTGCTGGATGAAGCTGACCGCATGCTGGACATGGGATTTGAACCTCAAATCCGCAAGATAGTTGACCAAATCCGGGTAAGTTGTGTTATTTCCTTTCACTTGGCAGACATTTGACATTTCTGAGAAATTGTCACACCACCAGTATGACCACTACACAACAGTTTTGTGTATGAGAGAAATAAGTTGAAATCAAATACACACTAATAGAAATGGAACATAAACCTGTCAAACAACCTGCAAACAAAACTCAGGCTTCTGAACTCACCCAAATTAACTGTTATTGACACCTAAATGTCCAACTGGTGCATTCTTAATTTCTTCAACAGTTCAGTGAATTCAGTTAATTTAACTTTGAAGTTGCCAAAAGGTGTTACAAGTCCTTTCCCCTGTCCTCACCAGCCAGACCGTCAGACCCTGATGTGGAGCGCCACATGGCCTAAAGAAGTTCGCCAACTGGCTGAGGACTTCCTGAAGGACTACGTCCAGATCAACATTGGAGCGCTGCAGCTCAGCGCCAATCACAACATCCTACAGATAGTTGATGTTTGCAGTGACATGGAGAAGGAGGACAAGTCAGTAGACGATTTCCACCTCTTTATCGGTTTTAGTCAATCAACTGGCATGATGAAGAACAGTTTTGTCTCAACCTTGTTTTCTCTCCTCTCTGTCAGACTGATCCGTTTGCTGGAGGAGATAATGAGCGAGAAGGAGAACAAGACCATTATTTTTGTGGAGACCAAAAGGCGTTGCGATGAGCTCACCAGGAGGATGAGACGAGATGGGTAAGGATGTCCTCTTCTGTCCCTTCAGTGGATGTCTTTTCCCTATATGAATCCTTCTGTTCATCTGTAAACATTTTGGTTATGTAAGAGTGCTTTCTCATGGCTCCTGCTTGCCAGTGTTTAATGCTCAATCTGTCTGTCACAGGTGGCCAGCAATGGGAATTCATGGAGACAAGAGCCAGCAGGAGAGGGACTGGGTCCTCAATGGTGAGATTTAATAAATCACGTTGCTAGTTAAGGTTTTAAAAAATGATTAATCACGGTCACAGGTTGCCCCGTAATTCAATTAAATGCTGATTCTCTCCCTTCAGAGTTCAGATATGGCAAAGCTCCAATCCTCATTGCAACAGACGTGGCCTCCCGTGGCTTAGGTCAGTATGCCATTGAGTAGCAACCCTTTCTTATCAGTGTTACACTTATTTTAAAGAAAGTGGTTTTGCTTTCTTTAACTTTTCTATGCATTTTCTGAGTTTTTCTCACCTTAAGGTGGAGTCTTTGTGGCAGGCGCTAGGCATGACAGTCCCAGGCCTCGAGAGGGAGAAGGATGACATATTGGAAGTGCTCAACTGGCTTGCCACCCAGTGGGCCTAGAGAGGTGAAAGCTCTTGTGTGCCAGTGATCTTCAAAAGGCTGTGTGGCTAAGCCTTTGTCCCTGATATGTTGTTGAAATACACACACCTGTTCTCTGTCCATGGATTTCACCTGACAAATGCCATCCAGCTGTTTCCAACTCAAACGTTTTAAAAAAAAAAAAAAAAAGTTATGCTTGATGCTGTGACTTTTGCCTTGCATGCTGTTGTGTTCAGAGAGCGCTATATTGCAAGTCACTGGTTTGAGATTTGGAACAATTGTTACCTTTCGGAGCTTGTATCACATAGCATGGGTGCTTGTGAGCCTGTCTAAGCTTTCAGTTGTTTTCTTTTCCCGTCAAAGTGCTGGATTTCTTGAAATGGAGAGAGCAGTTTGAAATATTTTGTCTCTGAAAATTTGATGAGACCTGGCACATGTGTGTAGGGGGTAGTGGGAACACCTAGTGAGAGGAGAAAGAGAGTGAGACAGCTCAAACCAAAGTTCCTCCCTCGCCTGCGTTTTATAGTCATGTCGAGACCTGCCAACGAGAGACATTTTCTCAAGTGAACACTGGCTTCTTGGAAGATCTTGCCTTGATGAGACTGATGAAGGGTGTGGGGGGAATTGTTCTGTGCTTGCTGAGGGGTCCCACAGGGTTCAATGGTTAGGCCTTTCATGTTTTTTGAAGGGGCCCCTGTTCAAATTAGTACTTACTTGGTCTATTTTGTCTTGGCAAGACGTGCAGTGCGGCCTTTAATATCAAGCTTCTTTTGAGAGTGTACTGGGAAAAACGGACCTGCAAAAATGTACCACTCAGTGGTCCTATATTGGCACATGAGGACGCCCCAGTGCATATCGTGGCCCAACTGCGTAGAAGCTCCTGGATGTCACTTGACAATTTGTGGGGGATTTCGCTGCATTGGGAAAGGACTAGTGAATGCATACTCCTTTATGGTAAGACTTAAATCCATTTTTTTTGTCTCCCTTGGTAACATAAGGGAGAGTGAATGTCTTTCCGATCTTTTTGATTATGGTAAGCAATTGGAGTGTGCATCGTTTCTCTCTTCCCACAGTAGTATTCCCATGGAGTAGATGTGTTCACGATATCATGTTGTTTTTAACACGTTTCCTCCACAGCCTAACGACCACTTTCTTCCCCCAGCCTTCTCAGTTGCTAACTTTTCCCTTTGATCTGGCTGTTGTGGTGTGCAAAATCCTGTGTGGCCCTCCATGTTTTGTTTTGCCACACTGCAACACTTTCACAGATGTGGAGGATGTGAAATTTGTCATCAATTATGACTACCCTAACTCCTCCGAGGATTATATCCACCGCATTGGACGCACAGCCCGAAGTCAAAAAACGGGCACAGCCTACACCTTCTTCACCCCCAACAACATGAAACAAGCCAGTGACCTGATCTCTGTGCTCCGCGAGGCCAACCAGGCCATAAACCCCAAGCTGATCCAGATGGCAGAGGACAGAGGAGGTAAAATGCACAGGCAGAATTTGATGTATCTGTCTCTTGTGTGTTGGTTATTGATTAAGATTTCAGGGCTCTAAAGGGCACAATTTATCTCATCAGTGTCTCTTAGTATTGCTGTCGTGTTGTTGTAGGTTCACTGTATTAATGGTCTGAACCCACTCTCTCCTTTTCTCTCTCTCCTGTCCTCATCTCATCCAGGTCGTGGAAGGGGGGGAAGAGGTGGCTACAAGGACGACCGCCGCGATAGGTATTCTGGGGGTGGGAGGAGCAACTTTGGTGGTAGTAGCTACAGGGACAGGGACAGCGATAGAGGGTTTGGCAACGGGCCAAAGAGTGCCTTCGGTGGCAGCAAGGCCCAAAATGGTGGCAGCTATGGAGGCAACAGTGGCAACTCTAGTGGTAGCTATGGTAACAGCAATTATAGCAACAGCAATGGACAGGGTAATTTTGGTGCTCCAGCAAACCAGGTGGGTGCCTTTGGTAACCAAAGCTTCCAGGGCCCCCCTCAGTTCGGGGCCATGCAGAGGGCCGCTCAGAATGGCATGAACCACCCGCCATTCCCGTTCAACTCTCAGCCACCACCGCCACAGGCCCAACAGCCACCACCCCCACCACCGATGGTGCCCTACCCCATGCCACCACCCTTCCCACAATAGATATGATATACGCACAATATATGGGAACCAACATGATTTTTGTTTAGTCTTGAAATCTTATAGTATGATGATGATGATGATTATTATTATTATTATTATTATTATTATTATCCTTTGTACTGTTTAACTTTGTTTTGCTTACAGCAGGGTTGGAATTATTCAGTAAACCCAGAGCATTAAATGGAGTCTTAGACACGTCTCCTATAGTGCAACTATGATTGCTGCACTTTTCCTTGACTGTTTTTTGTTACATTCCTCAGTAATTTATTTTTACTAGGTAATGCTGTGTTTTAAGTTTGTGGTATGTTTAAAGTGATGTTAATGAAGACTATATGAGCAGTAATGTATCCTTTAAACAAAAATGAGAAATGGGAACCTGAAGTTGTTTCTGTGCTGTTTGAGTTATCATGGATCAGTGCTCTGAACCTGTTTCAATCTGTTAATAGCCTTGATACTAAATACAGAGGTTGTATGAGAGTAGGTTTCAAGGCAGAGGAAATAAAAGAGTAGCCACACAATGCTAAATATACAACAAAATATCTCCAGCATTTTTTCTAAATAATGTAGGCAAGGTTTTAGAAGAGCACCATTTGCTACTAATATATTCAGTTCATCATGGTTTTATAGATCATATTTTTCTTTGTCCTTCTGTGATGTGATTCGCCCTGAGTTTTGCCCTCATCATTTCAGGTTCTGAAGGTACCAGTTGGCTCCAGCACAGACATTGGCAGAGGAGCCATCAGAGCTGAATGGCCTAGAAAAAACATTAATTAAATAAGACATCAGTGATTGTTTGAGAGGAAAAACAGATCAATAGATAAACCAGAATAAGTATTTAATCAGAATCATTAGAAATGCATCAGTCAAAGAACTGATTGAATATTTATCTGTTTTGGTGGTGCATGCAAGAGTTTTCTGGGAGGCTAAGATCTCAGGCCTGGGTATCTTAATAACACTAACAGCGCTGAATGCCAAGTAAAGCGCGTCCTCCTTTGTAATGAATACAATTGTTCATTAGAGCAGTTCATTAGTGATTAGCGTGAACCTGCCCTGTATGTGTTCTGTGTCATTGCTCAGGTAAAGGATGGAGATGGGAGTGCCACCACTGTGGTGGCTGTGTGTGGAGAACACTGAGAGTGGCCTTCAGCCCCAGAGAGACACCACCATCAGAGAAATTGACACATCTCTGAGATTAAGAACTTCATCCCAGACATTTCATGCTGACAAAATCTGACCATCAATTCTTTGGACACAAAACCAGACATGCAAAATTATTGCACATTCTGCAAGGCAGGGATGTCCCTGTGGAGGAATATTTCTGCCAAACACAGCATGTAATGAAAATGGAATCTTGGTTCAGTGTATCCAACTGGGAGCTGTGGGGGATGTTTTGCGTCTTGTATTGATGATGGCGATGATTTGCACCTCATCTTAAAGGAAGATACCATATACTACTGGTGATTGGTATTTTTCTGGGACTGAGATGTGCAAGTACAGTTTGAGTTCATGTGCACACACCCACTGTGCATATAACACCCCATCCCATAGGGTGTGTAGCGAAGAGACTCGTACTCATCCCTATGTCTCCTTTCAGCACACATCAAACTTGGTGGATAGCTCCCGCGTTTTAATCTGTGTCATCAGATCTGCCTTTCCAGCACAGTGGTGTCTACATAGGAGGAGGATTGGGACAAGAAATGTCTACTCTATTAAAATATAAGGTTCCTTAATGTTTTTCTTATGCCTATATTAAGTGTCACTATCTGATTGCTACTGACTTCATCTGAATCTTGAGGTCATTATTCTGCCCCAGAAAAACTGCAAAATAATCACACTCTAAGAACCATCATATAGCTAAAAATGTAAGGGCTAGTCACCTGCATTTCATATATATAAAGTATGTCTGTACAACAGGGACTTTGAACTGAGAAACTAAATAAGGCATTTATAATGTCCCACCAGAACCAGTTTGTTTCTCAAATATAAGGATATAAGGAATATATATGATACCATCATAGTTTTGAAGTGGCAACATATGTTTTCCTTTGATTTGTTGTTGTGCTGCCCTCATTATGACTATATATTTCTATGTAACTATAGAGGATGAGAGAAAAGTTGCCAGTGAAAAGATTTCAAGTATTCGTTCATTCATTCTCAGTGGAAGCCTACTACTTCTTCTTGAACAGATTAGTCTCCACAGTTGAGTGGCTGGGAAAACCAGTCAACTAAATCTCGCGAGGTTTGAAGCGTAGTTTCACTTGACCCTAGCTCTCCCTCTGACCAGCATGTGAGTGCCGCTTTAGCAGTTAGCATCTAGAGATGGCTGCAGACAAGCAAAACGAAGCTAAAAGCTCATGGAGAAAACAAAGAAAAAATTTACTTTGACGGAGGACTTGGACTGAGAGTATCCTTCAGCAATTGTATGGGGAAGACGTTATTTATAATTTGCCGCAGCTAATTTGTGATAGGCTGCGAAGTTAACGTTAGCTTCTTAGCCAGCTCTCGGTCAGCGGATAACGTTATTAGGGCGACGTGTCACCAGCAGTAAGGTCAGCTCCAGACATGGAAAGTGAATAGGCCTTGTCATGTAAAGTTTTGTCAACTCTAAGTGACACATTAAGCAATTATGAATGCCAGTTATTGTGTGTTTTATGCTGTTGATTTACCTGCCTTAAACTGTTTGAACTCTCCGTGTTTTAGTGCTATTGAGCTCAGAACTGTCTCTGTCTGAACATCCAGTGCTACGACTGACAAACCTATTCATTACTGCGGGTGTGAAGTAGGTTGTCCCTTAACACTGAATCGTAGCCCAAATCACCATGAGTCTCAGTAGCACACTTGCATGGAGATCACTAGAGATATAGGTGAGCTGAGTCCAGTCAGACATGAACCACTGTAACTGCAATTAACTGGACATATCTGCTCAGATATCTCAGCTGAACTGTCCAGTTAGATATAGAAACACCAAGTTTTTCCTTCATCAGAAGACAATCGTAGACCATATGTTAACTTTCTCTGTAAATTGTCATTTAGCCTCTGTCAGTGTCATTAGTTTTGTTTAATTCCTTGTGTATATCACAGTATTTGTGTTGGAGACTAAATTCTTGTTTTATGAACTGGGAGTAAGCCAGTATAAAATCATGGTTCACATGAGACTGCTGATGTACAAACAGCTCATTTAAACTGTGACATACAATGAATAACCACTTTGTTACCCACACCTTTACACACCAACTCAGTCTAATACTACCTTTTTAAAGTGTATAATGTTCACTTTTGTCTACTCCATTTGCTGAAAAGTATCACCACTAACTACAGCCATAATCATACACACATGCTTGAAAGTACACCTCTATGACTGTAGCTACATCTGAACATGACAAGTGTTGTAAAGGTAGAATTAATGGTAGAGCTGGTGTATTGGATCAGACTTTACACACTATCTTCAGCTTCAGACTTCAGCTTTTTTAAATGAGCTAAAATAACAGGTAAAAGAGCTGTTTAATAATGTAATTCCCCTACTTTGTGATTATGTCTGCAAATATTATTTTATTGTGTTGCCTTACCGCAATGGTTGCCTTGTCCATCAAAATAAACAGAGTTGGAAATGTGCATTGTTAATTTATGGTGATATAAACGTCTTTGTTTGATCGTTTCCAGGGGCTACTGCTCCCGCAGACTGCGTCGCCTGCGCAAGACTCTTGGCTTCAAGATGGGAAACCGACACAAGTACATTGGGAAGAAAGTAACTGTCGAAATGCTTTCTGACAACAGGTGAGGAACTGATAGTCTGAGTTGGACAATCATGTGCAGTAAACTGGTTGGTGTCATGAAAGAGATTCACAGAATTACCACATACACACAAACTGTGTGTCTGATGTGGGATAATAAACACACAACACTCACGAGTCTGGTCCATTAATACTCAAGTGTCAGGGTATTATTCCATCTCCCCCCTCAGGTATCTCTTGCTGGTTTTGATGGAGGCAGAGCGTGCGTGGAGCTACGCCATGCAGCTGAAGCAGGAGGCCAATACAGAGCCACGTAAACGCTTCCACCTGCTGGCACGTCTACGAAAGGCTGCCAAGCACAGTGAGAAGCTGGAGAAGCTCTGCGAAAGCCCCCGCGTTGATGCCAAGACCAAACTGGAGGCACAGGTACTAAAGACAGAGTCACCTTCATGTGTATAGAATAAAGGGTACGATACTACAGTTTCAGAGGTACAAAAGTGTCAGTGTTACTGAAAGTAAAACTCAGTGCTTCAGCCACTAAAAATAACTTATCTTCTTAATTTTAGGCCTACACTGCGTACCTCAGTGGCATGGTGGAGTTTGAACTACAGGAGTGGAAGTGTGCCATGGAGGCTTTCAACAAGTGCAAGTGAGCATCACTACCTAAGCACTATCTAAGTACACTGGCAGAATAAGTGGATGTGTGTTTGTTATCTATGAATTCTTTTGCCTAATGGGAAATATAAAACACCCTAATTTTCGTCTTGTCAGGACCATCTATGAGAAACTAGCCAGTGCGTTCACAGAGGAGCTGGCAGTTCTATACCGCCAACGTGTGGATGAGATATCACCCAACATCCGCTACTGTGCTTACAACATCGGTGAGTAATGCACACATACTGATCCTCCTCAACATAACTGACAGCCACATTAGACTCACCAAGGCATCCTGAGACATTATCCACAAACTGCACATGTCCCAAAGTTCATATCTCCCTTCCCTCACACACACACACACACACACACACACTGTGTAACAGGACTTCTTTTGTCCCGCTCTGATTGCAGGTGACCAGAATGCCATCAATGACCTGATGCAGATGAGACTGACAGGTGGAGGAGGCGGCATGATGGCTGAGAAACTGGAGGTGAACATACAGAAGTTGGAAATCGTTATTAGTGGTGCCTAATATCATGTTGGAGTGGGCATTAACTGAAATTTAGATGGAATATTCATAGACAAAATCCAAAGATGTCTTGGCTCATGTGTATGAGAGAATCCATGTTTTTTAAAAAAAAAACAATTTCATGTGTCTTTTTTTTTTTTTTTCTTCAGGCCCTGATCACTCAGGCAAGAACCAAGCAGGCAGCCACCATGAGCGAGGTGGAGTGGCGAGGGCGGACGGTGCCCGTCAAGATTGACAAGGCCCGCATCTTCCTGTTGGGTCTGGCTGACAATGAGGCCGCCATCGCTCAGGCAAGTAGCTTCTGCTCTGTAGAGTTTAAGTCAGCCATTGATTTGAAAGCATTGTGCCTAACACTTGATCTCATTACATGCCAACACTAAGAATTAATGTGGGGAGTGTCCCCAAGGCCTAGTGGTCTAAAGCTGATCAGTGTTATTCACTTCACCTGTCAGTGGTATTAATGTTGTGGCTGATTTAGCTGGTTAATGATCTCCCAGAACTAGTCCCAGAACAGAAACCATCCCTGTCTGACTTCCAAAAAGTGTGGGGGAAGGGAGGTTTCAACTTACACGTCATATAATGGCATCTTCCATGGTGCGATTCCAGCTGGGGACTGTAGTTGCATGTCATTCGCCCTTTTTCGTTTTTTCGTCCACTGAGAATCCTCACTTTCATTCTTACCTGCTGAGCCACCACATGGTTTAAATGATCAGTTCATGCTGCATCAGAAGGCAAACCAGTGCCACCCCACCACTCACCACCATCATGTGACACCTGCAACTTCCCAGCAATAGAGCTCTGATGGCAGTGTTTTATTTGTTGTGCCGGCTCAGACCTTTGTTCCTCAGTTTCTCATACCTGCGTGTGCTACATGTCCTCAACTACTCTCCCAGCACATCCTTTGGCATTAAGGTGTCAATTACACTCTGCATAAGCAACTTGAAAAATTTGGAAGCGGGCCCACAGCCTCAGAACACATTTTCCTTGTTAACAGTCCAGTTCCTTTAATGTTCAGTAGGTGGCTCTTTCCTCTTTACTGTGTCACATGTCCCCCCGAGTGTCATCACAGCTCATTCCTCCTGGTTTTTCTGTGCCTGAAGGCTCAGCACGCCCTGTGGACACACCTGTCACACCCACAGTCACTCAGGTCTCTGGCATGCAGCCTCTCTCATCGCACAACTACATTCTGCACATTTCAGCCCACACGTAAATACAGGACAACACCCAACAGGTCCCTTTTGGAGCTCAAGTCATGTTTGAGTTAATAATGGCTATGGCTAAATGTATGGGAAGCCACCACGAAATTGGCAATAATTATTGTAGTAAGCTTGGTTTCTTCTTGTCCTAGATTACTCAGTTGAAATCAGAGTATGTCAAACCAACACCTTAGGCTTCCCTCTAAGTTGCACCTGATCCTCAGCTCTCTGCCTCTGAGGACAGGAAACGCAGTGTTTGGCCACACATCAGTCCTAGTTCAAGAGCTCCGTCAACACCTACTTACCTCTAATCGCTGTATCTGTTCAGCCCTCCCTCTTAACAACAGGAGATGTTCAACAGGTTGAGTTGGTTGCACTAGGCGTTGGCAGGGTGTTGGCACAGGTGTGTATGTATGTAGTGCCACTACATAACATCAGGCTTTATGGTGGATGAGAGCAGCCTTATGACCCATCTATTGTCAATTATCACTATGAGGAATTTTCTCATAACATTCTTCTGTGTCTGAAGGGTTTTCTGCCTATTAAAAGGTGAAATACTATCACCCAGAGCAGTGTCGTCATACTTTCACAAGCGCTTCAAACAGAAATAATCCTGTATCAGCATTTCCTCTGTCATTAATCACTGACATTTTCCCCTCTTACGCTAATCCCATGTAGCCACTTTTCAACACGAACATAATCTGTCCTGCAGACCTCTGAGAATACCGCAGAGTAACACAGGCCCATTGTATGAGTGTGGCGATGAAAGGATGCCGAGGTGAAGAACAATCCTGTCATTCACAAAGATCTGAACCCTGAAACTCCAGAGTGTCTGATTACTGATGAGTTGTGTGCAGGAATGTATCAGCAGCCTGCCGGGCCACATACCTGCCCCCCCCCCCCCCGGTTTGCCACAGTCACATTCCTGCTTTAACTGTTGCTCTTTGTATCAAACTACTACAACTTCCAAATGCATAAAATATTTTTGTCTGCATGATTAGTGCAGCTTTAATCAGGCGAAAGGTAGTTGTGAACTTGTGTGTGTAAGTGTCATGAGTTCAGATATTGAGGCCAATGTGTCTACTGTTTTGTGTTTATTTAAGGTCTTTTTGATGTAACCACTTAAACAGCTCCAAACACTGAAGTTCACAGATTTTCATTTAGGATTTAGATCTCATAGATCTAAATCAGTGTTTCTGTTGTGCAGACAGCTAATGAGGAGACCAAAGAGCATCTGTATGAGACCCTGTTGGCCGAGTGCAGAGACACCATCCAGGCTGTGAGAGAGGAACTCAAGAGTGAGGCGGTAAGATTCACCAGAGTGAAACGTTGACATACTCAGGCGAGGGGGGAGGTATGTGAAGTGTCTCGTTTTTAATTACCTAGATGTCTGTCTAACAGGCCAGAGTTATGTATTCCACTTACAGCTTTACTAACAGGTAAGATATGTGACATTAAAACAGGAATGTGAAAATGGGTTGTTTTTTTAAAAGTTGCTTGTCTTTGTAGAAGCAGCGAGAGAGGAGCTCTGATGCAGACAGTGGCAAGGTGTCCAACCTGCAGTTTCTGCACAGGTAAAAGGAACACTTACACAGACTTCAGCCAAGACATGTATTTGTACTTGTAAATTCTGTATTTCAACACGGTCGCTCTGTCAGAATAGACGCTCACATTGTAAGGTTGCAACTAACAATTTCTCTATTAGTGAGATTAGTGACAGTGGTGCCTAGTCTTCCCATCCCCTGCTTTTTCTCCCTGAGATTTATTACTTTGGTAAGTGAAAAGTAAATGTGCTCTTGTCTCCTCTCTCAGTTACCTGACCTACATCAAGCTGTGTACTCTGGTAAAGAGGAATGAGAGCATGGCCCATACTCTTCAGGCCAAACTGAAGGAGCCTGAGGCCGACGAGAGCAAGAGAGGTCCCCGTCCACAGGACCTCATCCGCCTCTATGACATCATCCTGCAGGTAAATGTCTGGACGTTAAATATATCATGGTCTTTTTAATTCTAAGTTTCTGTCTGCATGTAGAGTAGTTGTTTAAAACGTTAAAAAACTGTTGTGCTTTCTCACAAATAATTGTCCATAATAACAACATGTATGTCAGCCAGTGTAATTAATTTAAACTTTGCTCCTGTGTCTCAAATCTCTGAGTCTCCCACCACTTCTCTAACCCTGTTATGTCCGTCCTTCTCTCCAGAGTCTGGCTGAGCTCTCCACCCTGCAGGGTCTGGAGGATGACCACACCTTCCAGAAGGAGGTGTCCCTCAAGACGCTGGTCTACAAGGCTTACAGGTCCGACATTTCTGTCTTGAAATGCTTCAGCTTCCTCTTTTAATTAAGACTCAACTTGTACAACAAGCTGTAAGCATCTTAATGGACAAATCTGCCAGGTTTCAGTGTTAGTGAGGCAGTTAATATGCAGTTAATGCTGCCAGATATTAGCCTGATATCTGTGCGCCCACAATGCATTTCTTTATCAGTAGCTGCTCTCTTGTAGTCATGCCGTATTTCTTCTCAGGTGGCCACACATAACATTTTTTACAGAAGTTCCTTTAAACGGACTGCAGTCTCTTTTTGTTTTTGACCTCCTCACTATTTATGGTTTTGTGTTATGTTGTATTTCTCTTCATTGTTTGATACGTAACTTTTCGATACATTAATACTTACACTCATGTTGTTAATGTTGTGTTTCTCCCCTCTTTTCTCCTTGCAGGTGTTTCTTTATAGCCCAGTCTTACGTGCTGGTGAAGAAGTGGAGCGAGGCACTGGTGCTGTATGAAAGGGTGCTGAAATATGCCAAGGAGGTCCAGTCAAAGGCCAAGAGCCTCAACAACAGCCTCAAGGTTGGTTACACATATAAACACTCGAGCACAAAGTAGCCCCGTCGACCCCACAATTTAAAGAAATTGTCACAATAGCACGATCATTAATATCCATCATGAATTTCTGTAGGATCTCCCTGACGTTCAGGAGCTCATTGCCGAGGTCAGCGCTGAAAAATACTCACTTCAAGCTGCTGCCATTTTAGGTGAGGACACTTTGTGAACTGCCAGTTTTCTAACTAGCTTTTTTATTTATACCATATGAGAACCTGTGTACAATCCTGAGGAAATATGTTTGTGTTTCAGACACTGATGAGACTGTTGAAGTTCCCTCTCAGCAGCAGGTGAAAGACAACACGGTAAGACGAGAAGAACGAGAGACACTCTACACCAATGTAATGAATGTCCTTTAAAAGTAGGTTCGTGTGTTGATGGCTTGGTTGATATGTTTCTCACTCCTCCATCCAGCCCCTCTGCGACCGTCTGGAGACCTTCCGCCTTGACCCCACACTCGTAGGAAAGCAGCCCAATTTGGTCCAGTTCCCCCCTGACTTCCAGCCAATCCCTTGCAAGCCCCTGTTCTTTGACCTTGCTCTCAACCACGTGGCCTTCCCACCGCTGGATGACAAGGTGGAGCAGAAGGGCAAGGGCGGTCTGACCGGCTACATCAAGGGCATCTTTGGCTTTGGCAGCTAAATCAAACCCCAGGCTCTGGCCTCCACACGAGAGCCGCAAGGCCGCCCCACAAGCAACCAGACTTGGGTCAGTTGTCAATTAGAATAATTTCAGTTACTTTTAACGTTTGATTTGTGGCGCCTAAGTGCAAGGTGAGTGGAGTTTGCAGTTCTGAGCGTGGGTTTAGATGAAAGAAGGATAATAGAAAAGTAATTGAATCGATTTGAAATAGCAATATGACCCAAGTCCACCTGCCACCTTTAGTAATAACATCAGGCCTCATGGGTTCCTAGCATACCGACTCCCTCCTTAATTTGAGCTACGGAGGAGTCTGTGGCTTTCATGTTTTACAGGTTACCATGCCATGGTCTTGATGCCTACAGCCAAGTTGTTAATCTCACAATCTTGTCAGAGTAAACTATGCCACTTTGGCATCACTAGTAATTTTTTTTCCTTCTTCAGTGTGACATAAGCGCCTTCATTTAATTAAGTTTCTTTTTTTTCCTTTTGTGTGTGTTTCAGCATTGTTTCTTAAAGCTAAAACTTACAAAGTGCAGTCTTATCTCAGCACCTGTAGTGCTCATGAAATACCAGAAATAATCCTGTGACCTGTAGCTTAACAAACTGAAGCCGATGCATTTATCAAATGTCATAGTTTCAAAAGGCTTCAGCTGCGTCCCATTTCTTCCCTTCACCTTTGCTGCAGTCTCTCCTCTTTTTGATCGCACATTAATGTATGATTCAGAACCTCTCTCTGTACACCGACAAGTCAGCCCACCCTGTCATCCTCCACGTAGAGTTTTTTACCACCGCAACCACAACACCTCGCAGACGGCTCAAGAAAAAAAGATACACTACAGGCCGGTAATGCAGCTTTAAAGTGGATATGATGATAAGCTCCTAAAAGGCACAAGTAGAAAAATATCTAGACGCTTTTGTTCTCTGTCTTTTGTGATTGGTTTCTGATGCGTACAAGTTATGTGTGCTGTTATGTTACTTCTTCAAACAGGAAGACTGAATGAAGACGAGTTGTGGGAAGAACTGGGATAAAGCTAGAACGATTTAGTCATATTAGCAGGATGATGGAAGACAAAGCCATGAATCAAATGTTGTTTGTCTTCAAAAAAAAAAAGAAAAAAGAAATTGAGTCGTTTAATGTTTTAATTTGTTAATATCAGCATCAGCTTGCACTGGTCATACTTTTTATGTTGTTCTTTGTGACAAGGGTCCAACTGCTTCAACTCATCTAGATGGAAGTGCAGAACTCTCAGTTTTATCACCCCACTCATATTTAGAAGTCACGTTTTTTCTATAAAAGGGCCTGCTGGCTGATGATCATGTTGTACCAACAATGAGATGGGAAATTGCACGTGCAGCTCATTAGACTGTAATTAATTCCAGTAATGTTTTTATTTTGACATTTTTATTTACATTTCAGCTTAATTACTGTCGTAGGACAGCGGTTAGACTTTCAGGACTGGAGGGAGGTTTTAGCAGCCTTTTCATTCATCACACCACCACGCCTCTTTGTCCATCATCAGTAGGACTACACAGTTTCCATCACCAATTACATGTCTATACAGAAACGTTAGAAAAATCTTTTGTTATTGGTTGTTTGCCAGTCACAATGTGGATTCATGTCTTCTTTCTACACCAAAGCCACTCATTTCCTCTGATCCTTAAGGGACCTGGTTTGCCTGTGATAACTGGTGAAACTCTAGCTGGAGGACTCCGTTTCCATGTCACTTACACAACATTTGTATACTTTTTATTGTTTTTTTTCTTCTCCCCTTCAGTGTTTTATGTTAAAGTAATAAGGTGGAGGTGCTAGAAATAGTTCCAGCACTGTACCTCGAACAGCCTGGAAAACAATTAGTCATGATCAATAATTGAAATGATGAGAATGTATGATTTGATTTAGTTTCCAGGCCTATGATTAAAATATATTTGCATCAAACTCTGTTTTCTTGAGATTCTTCTTTGAAGTCACTGACATTAGTTTTACCTGTGGTCCTAGTTATTTCAGAGATGTCCAGAACTGCGGGGAAGTAAAGGGTGAGTTTCTGTGAAGTGAAGAGGTGTGTGACACCTGCACCACTGTTTCGGGTGTGGGCGTGTTACTAGGAGCGCGTAGGATGCCTTAGCAGGGTGTGAGTGTGTTTAGGATTATGTTGTGTATATGCATTTTCATAAGTATGAATAATTACAAAGGTGTGTTTGTTACCTAAACACAGCCTGAGATGCATAGTGCTTTTTTCTGCACGTTAACATCAGATTCACAATTTAATAAAGTGTATTTAATTAAAGGTATTTACTCAAACACCTACACCCCACACACACACACAGCATCTCTACGTGATTCCTTATCTGCTGCCTGTCATCGCTCCTCTGCATACATATCTTTGTCACTCCAGAAAAACACAGAAATGTGCTCTGCTTGAATGGACTGCAGAGATTAGTGCTTCTCTGCAGGAGGAACCCAGAGATACATACATTATTGCTTCCAGTCTGCTCAGTGTTTTTATATTTCTTTGAATCAGTGGACTCTCACCTTGTCTCATCATTTTGCTGTTGTGAGACAAGATGAAAGACATGGAAGTAAATAATTTCACAGATAAGAAAAAGTTGCGTATCGTTGACACTTGGATATCCTTGTTAGATTGTTGAAACAAAAAAGTCCAAGGGACAGTGAAGGCATCAAAGCTTTTTAAGACTTCAGATTTACTTTGTAAACCAGACAACCATGCTCTATTTGTTTTCTGTGTGTAGTTAAGTGAAAAAGACTGACACACCCTGACTGTGTGTCTACCTCTGTTGGTTCCTCTCAGCTCAACAGTTAGGAATTTGGTGGCATGCAAATAATTTATTGCCATGTTTATTTTGCCATTCAAACTATGAAAATGAACTGATCCTCATAAATCAACAGCATCTCGACCTTAAACACCTGAAGGACCAGAGGGCTTGACATCTATTTTTACAGTTGTTACAATAGTAGTGTTTGTCACATGCTGATATTCTTGTGTAATGTTTCCCCTTTTCAATTTTGGGACATTTTATTATTCAGTTCATCTTTTTAGCCATGTTAGAGATGTGCCTCGAGAGGATGACAATGTAGGTCTGTTGATCCACCATTTTGGTCCAGGCTGAAATAATTCTGCAGTTATTGGATGGATTTCCATGAAATTGTATAGATAATCCTTGATCCCCAGAGGATCAACTGTAATAACTTTGTTGAACCTCTGATTTTTTCATCTACCAGTATCATCTGGTGAATTTTCAATTGTCCAGTACTTCAGTGTATTAAACACCTGAGAAACTACTGGTTTCCTCAGCATCAACTGTACTTTACTGCTAAGTAGCTAATGTTAGCAGCTCACGTGCTAAACTAAGATTGTGAATAAACATTAGCATGTTAGCATTGTCACTATGTACATTATCATCCTAGCATTAGCATTTAGCTAAAGTACCACTGAGGTTTACCTCCACAGAGCCACTAAGCATGGCTGTAGACTCATAGTTTGCCTTCTCCCTTTTTGTCATCCCAAGGCTCCATATCTGTCTGGATCAATAATCTCTTCTGCTGAGGATTCAGTGCCTTGTTCAATGTATAACAGACATAATTGAAGCATTTGAAAGGACCTCCTCATTCCTTTTCTTTCCTGAGCCGAGACATTTGGACATTTGACATCAGCAACAAAGTTTGGAAGTTTATGTACGTTCGATCAAATTAACCTGTTCGTTATTGAGCGCAAGGAATGCTCGTCCGGAGAAACACCAGGTGTTCTTTGAGTTGCGGCCAGCCGTCGGACACAGTTGCACAGACGGATCATCGGATTCAAAAGCCAGGTCAGCGAGATTCGAGTGTTTGTCTGCTCTCGATTCTTCATTATTATTCACGACTTTAATGTGCCAGGTTTTGCTCAAATGCGTGAAAGCGATTACATCACGTTCTTCATACCCGTCTTCGCTCGATGACCGTCAGGCTCGATAAACCAAAGCCACACACGTCATCAGCGTGCATACCGTCGAAAACAGTTCGACCAACAGCCGCAAGCGAAGTCTGCCATCGGCCTCAATACGTCACATCGTCAATGACAACACGATCCACGCCGTAATGTCCCTACGCAAAGATTCAGCATGAGTCATTCAGATCAGGCGTCCGCAGCACATGGCGAATGCAGCGGGCAAAGCTGCAGCAGAGTGGGGAACAGAAGTTAACATTTCTGATGTGTCCAGTCACGTTCTTTCAAGGCACCAACTCGTTCAGAAAATATACTAGCTTGCCGATTCATTGCGGTTACAGCTTCCCGAACACAACACAAATGACGTTATTGTTATTTTCGACCAAACATTTTTGCCGTTAGCGTTGCCGAGACAGAATCATTGTCGCTTCGAGCAAGAGAAGTCAAACAGTCGATCCAATGATAAAATGGTGCCTGGTTTCAACACGATATCACGGTTCAACTCAGCCGTCAACGGCCTCAGGAAAGAAAAGGAATGAGAGGTCCTTTTCGAAATGTCAATATGTTCAGCCGCCAGTCATCGAACAAGCAGCATCGAATCAGCAGCAGATTACCGATCCAGAGCGAGCCCAAGACAGTGGAGCATTACAAAACTGGCTGAAAGTTCGGCTGAAACATGCTGGGGCGGTTTCGGTGAGGTAAACTCAGCGGTATTTTCAGGCCAATGCCACCAGACGATAATGTAATAGCGACAATGCCAACATGCCAACGTTTCATTCGTTCGACAATCTTGTTTGAAGACGATTGCCAACATTAGTCACCACAGCAAAGCATGTCGACGTTGCGGAATCAGCAGTTTCGCGTTTGTCACATCAGCATTGACAATTGAGGTTTTGACCAGATGGTTGCAGATGAACAGAGAAACCAACAGTTGGCTGTCGATCTCTGGGACCGCGACATTCATACAATTACGGAACCATCCGTCAACCGCAGGCCTGAAGCTCAGCTCGACCAGGCCGGACCGTCATACTCCACAGTCATTTTTCGAGGTTAATATCTTCAATACGGCTAAAGATGAACCGAATACCAAATGTCCGTGGCCTCAGAAAAGGAATATTGCTGACACAAGAATATTTATTAAACATCATTATTGTAATAACTGTAAAATAGATGTCGTTTCTTCTTCAGTCTTCGGGTAGAAGGTTGATGTTGTTGATTTCATGAGGACCGCCTCAACAGTTAGGAATTTGGTGGCATGCAAATAATTTATTGCCATGTTTATTTTGCCATTCAAACTATGAAAATGAACTGATCCTCATAAATCAGCAACATCTCTGACCTTAAACACCCTGAAGGACCAGAGAGGGGCTTGACATCTATTTTTACAGTTGTTACAATAGTAGTGTTTGTCACATGTGATGTTCTTGTGTGTAATGTTTCCCCTTTTCTCAATTTTGGGACATTTTATTATTCAGTTCATCTTTTTTAGCCATGTTAGAGATGTGCCTCGAAGGATGACAATGTAGGTCTGTTGATCCACCATTTTGGTCCAGGCTGAAATAATTCTGCAGTTATTGGATGGATTTCCATGAAATTTTGTATAGATAATCATGATCCCCAGAGGATCAACTGTAATAACTTTGTTGAACCTCTGATTTTTCATCTACCAGTATCATCTGGTCAAAATTTTCAATTGTCCAGTACTTCAGTGTATGACCAAACACCTGAGAAACTACTGAGTTTCCCCTCAACGTCAACTGTACTTTACTGCTAAGTAGCTAATGTTAGCAAGCTCACGTGCTAAACTAAGATTGTAGACAAGGTAAACATTAGCATGTTAGCATTGTCACTGTGTACATTATCATCCTAGCATTAGCATTTAGCCTAAAGTACCACTGAGTTTACCTCACAGAGCCACTAGCATGGCTGTAGACTCATAGTTTTGCCTTCTCCCCTTTTTTGTCATCTTAAGGCTCCCATATCATCTGAATCAATAATCTCTTCTGCTGAGGATTCAGTGCCTTGTTCAGTAGCTAGTAACAGACATAATTGAAGCATTTGAAAGGACCTCTCATTCCCTTTTCTTTCCCTGAGCCCGAGACATTTGGACATTTGACATCAGCAACAAGGATTTGAACCATGTTGTCATTAATTTAGCTATTTAAAACCAAACCATTTTATCATTGAGATTGACTGTTTATTCCTCTTGCTCAAAGTATTTAATCATGAGAAGGACAATTGGTTCTATACATCAGCACAGCATTTGCTTAACAAAAAATGTTTAGGGTCAAAATATAATAACGTCATTTGTGTTGTATTCGGGAGCTGAAAATACAACCACAATGAATCAACAAAATAAAGAGTATCTGTTTTTCTAGACGGTTGGACGCACCCAGAGAGACTGTGTGACTGGACACATCAAAAATGTGTGCTCTCTGTACTGTTCCCCACTCTGCTGCAAAGAAAGCTGCCCCGCTGCATTCCTCGCCATGATTCCCTATTGTTGATATACTGCAGAGAGACGCCCTGATCCTGAATGACTCACATGCCTGTAGATGCTACACATGGGACATTGCAACGTATGGAATCGTGTTTAATCATTGACATTATGACATGTGCCTATATATGAAGGTATTATGTAACAGACTTCCTTACTGGCTGTTGGTTGTCAGACTGTTTTCCATTGTTGACTGTACACACTGTGTGTGTGTGTGTGTGTAGCTTTGGGTTTATCTGAGCCCTGGCTGAGGGTCAGCATCAGGGTGAAGATAGGTGTGAGCAGGGCAGGGTGAAAGCGCTGTTATCAAATCCTTTTCACACATTTGGTCTTAAAGGCCTAACATTTAAAGTCATGAATAGTAATAAGAAGAAATCAGGAAACGAAAGACAATAGAGAAAACACTCAAACCTGTTCTCAGAGCTATCACTTTATTTTAACTTTGAATCCATTAGTCCATCTATTAGTCTTTTAATATGTGTCCGTGCTGGCAACCGCAATAGCTCAGGAACACCTGGAGTGAATTTCTTCAGATTATATCAAACATTCACTTGCACTCAAGTATGAACAGAGTTGAATTTGGTGGTCAAAGATCAAAGGTCACACGTTTATAACTCAAGAATTAATTTGCTAATTATGACAAAGTTTCACCCAAATGTCTAATGGGATAAAATGGTGAAGCGATAACATTTTATATCCAAAAAGTCAAAGGTCAACTTCACTGTCACGTCGTAATGTTCTCAAAAATCTGCTGGGTTGAGGATGTGAGTGAAGCATCCACCTTTTAGAATTTGTAGCTTCTTTGCAGCAACATCCTAGTTTGAATCATTGTCCACTGTCTTGGCTAGAAATTTGTTGTTCATTCATTCATTCATTATCTATACCACCTATCCGTTAAGGGTCACGGGGGGACTGAAGCCTATCCCAGCTGACATTGGGCAAGAGGTGGGGTACATCCTGGACAGATTGCCAGTCCATCGCAGCAAATTTGTTGTTGTTGTTTTGTTTTGCTTTTTGCCCAGTTGTGTTTGGGATGGAAAATCACACAAAAACACCTGTTGTTCTGCAAAACATTTCTTTTTATATTTTGTGCCTTTATTTGTGACAGTGGAAAGATGACAGGGAACAAGGAGAGAGAGAGAGAAGGAGGCACCATATTGAATCCCAACTGTATCCAGTGGTGTTTTGTTTACTTGTGAATACCATTTGTACAAATAAGTGTTTTGTTTCACTATTCTCTGCAGGAATTCAGTGTCCCTCCAGCCCCATGAATTATGCATCCATGATAATCCAAGGGATTCGAGAGTGTGTCAGGGCCCCGATGAAAAAGAAGGGCAGGACCAAAGGCGAGAGGAAGGGAGAGTGCGTGGAACAGGTCGGTCCGGTCTTCCTCTGCAAGGTGGATGTCTGGGCAGTGACACACCTGTTAACCTGTTTGGGAGGAGCCGCAAGTGCTAAACACTGCGCTGACGTGAGTGTGTGTATGTTTGAGTGTGTTTTAGAGGATCCAAAGGGAGAGGAGAGACAGAGTGGGAGCCACAGGGAGAGGAAGACAGAGACGAAGAAGGACTAAGAGAGAGAGAAAGAGAGATTTCTGTGGGATCTCTGCTTGAGCTCCCCCCCAAAGACCACCAGGATGTTTAAGAAAAAGGAAAGTACCAAGGACAGTACGCTCAAGGTCTCGGGCAAGATCAACAAGTGAGTTTTTTCCTAGAGGACTTGAATGCATGTATGAATGTATGTTAAATGTGTGTGCGTGTGTGTGAGGTGACACTGTATCTCGGTCATGTTCCCCCTCCTCCTGTTCTCCCTGAGCCGAGCACTGTGTCATGTTTCCTATGTGTGCCGTTGTCCTTTTTCTGTCCGTGCATTGTAGCTGGGCTGAAGTTTTCAGTGCAAGTTTGCTGTTGTTATCCTCCACTGATTTCAAGTGCTGAGTTATGTCAGGGTTAATCCTCTGGGATGGCAAAAGCCTTTGGAGGTGTTTGCCAGACTGTTAACAGAGCCTGAGGTCAGGTTTACTTTGTAAATAGGAGGTGGGACAGTGTGCTTTAGGACAACAGGTGAAACCAGTGAAAATGTGTTTATGGCTAGACGTGAAAGTCACACAAGATGAAAATATCACCAGGTCTTTTCAGCCTGCTTCTCAAGCACTGAAACCCCCAAAACTGGGACTTCATGGGTCAGTTTTCCCCAAAACTAAACCTAGTTTTAGACTTTTGTTGGTGACAATGAGAAAAAAAACACTATCCTCTGTGTGTGTTGATTTAAGTATTAGAGGATGATCAGGCAGCTGGTATTCATTCAGACTTTAGTGTGTGTGCCATCAGTGCTGTTTAAACACCAACACACGTTTGACAGTGAAGTGATTTTTCAAAATAAGACTTAAATTTGGCAGGTGGAGCCAGAGGGCTGCTTGCATCCACATTAAAATGATCAAAAAAGTTTAAAACACGCTGTGTAATATGTAAAATGAACGATGAAGACAACAAGAAGCCAACAGTTCATTCAGTGTGAGCAGCTTAAATTAGCTAAATGTGAAAAGAAATCTCCAGAGCCAGAGAACTCTGATCTTACAGAAGGTGAAGAGGGTTGATGACGACCCTAACCTTTCTGACGCAAACTCGCACTGAGGTGATTTCAATGACATGATGGCTTTCAGTTCAGCTGGGTAATAGTTTTGTCCCTTTTGGACACTGATGTGGTTTGACAGGCAGGTGGTGACCAGCCTGTGGTTTCACCTTGCCCCTGCCCTGGACATGTTGTGTGTCTGCTGAGGTGTGATGAGGGCTGGGCTCAGCTGGTTTCTTTCTGTCATGTGGGCGTTGGTTCCAAACTGTACTTTATGGTGTGACACAGGACATGTCACTCAGGTCAGTTGGCCGTTGAGAAATTTCCATCACCTATTACATCAATCAAGACAGTGTTGAATAGGGCTGTGACTAATGATTATTGTCATTATCAATTACTCTTTTGATTCATTTTTCAAATAATAGATTAATCCTTTAGTCAGCAAATCCACATCAGTTTTCCAAAGCCTAAGGTGATGATTTAAATTTTCCAATAGATATTCAACTTTTATCAATCATCTATTTAAGATTATATAGACCAGAGAAAAACAGCAAATTTCATAAACTGGAACCATGTTTGAATGAATGAATGATTTGAATGATTAATTGATTATCAAAACTGTTACCAAGTAATTTTCCATCAGTTGACTCATGAATGAATCATTTTTATTTTCTGTTGGTTTGACACCTGCAGTGTTTGACTTTAAAGACTAAGCCTAATGTCACTTTCCAGGTGAATGGCTCAGGATAGGAAATGTAGAGAAACATCAGTTATAATTGGGAAACGACATGCGTGTGTGTGTGTGTGTGTGTGTGTGTGTGTGTGTGTGTGTGTGTGTGTGTGTGTGTGTGTGTGTGTGTGAGCATGTGGATGCTGGTACAAATGACATGATGAACATAAGCACTGATGTCTGAGGATCCCCTAGGCGGCCATCTTGTTCTGCTGGTGTGATCCGTCCAGTTACATCACAGGTTGCTGGTGACACAGTGATTTGATAATGACACTGCTGCGTTCAAGGTCAGCTTCCTCCCACTTGTCAGAATTCAACATAATTGAATTTCATAGTCCAAACTGTGACCTGGGAGGAAATGTGAAGCCATATCAGGGAGTGTGATCTGTGATCTTGCAACTCACTAACTAAAAAAAAATGATGGCAAGCCCTTCTGAATTATGTGGGTTATCCAGTTATCCCACTTTCAGGTCAAATCAGCCATAGCGGCTCACTGTTTGGCTTTGCTGCAAACAAACAAAATACTCATTCTTAAACCATTTATTTTATATTGTTAATTCTATTTTGATCAGAGAGCATACTTTGCCACTGAACTTTGCCATTTAGCTCAAACACAAAAGCTGACACACACGAAAAAAGCAGAAGTCATTCTTAAACAGTTTAACTAAACAAGGCTCTCCTATATTCAATGAGGAGGGTATACAGTATACTTCCTACACAATAATGCTGTTTGCAACTCTACAACCCCAAATCAGAGGAAACACACACTATTAAACACATGTGACCACTCACCCACGCAATCACAGGGATGTGTAGGTGTGACCTGTCATTCAGCTCCTTCACTGTTAAGGGAACAACAGCTTCACTTGACAAGATAGGGGAGGCAGACTGACCTCTGTTACTTCTGTCATTCATATCCTCAGTGACCTCCTTCACATCCAGCAGATGTAATAGTAAGATGTAATGAAATCCAAAAAATCAACCACGTGTCACAATCAAAAGAACAAAAAAGTCCTGGTCTCACTTTCATCATTGTCCTCGATGTTTACACAGTCCACCAGCTTTTACAGAGACAGTGTATTCAAAGCCTGCCATAAGGAAATATTAGAAAAAAAAGAAACAGAATTTTATGAGCAAACGACTGATCCTTTTTTACCGAGAACACGCAAGGAAAAGACGAAGTCAAAAAGGAGGTAAAAGCATCACACTATCATAGTGTTTCACATCATATTGTTTCACTAATCCACGCTCTGTGCACTCTTACGATGGGTCCTTGTCTTTTTTTATGCCTGCAGAGAGAGCAATGTCTCCTCACCTCCAACAACTACATTTTTGCAGTTTTTCTTCATATCTGACCATGGTGATTCAAGTCTTACGCAGAAGATTAAGATAATGCTCACATGTACTATGTGCACTGTGTGTGCAGCACTTACCTGTTTCTCCTGCTGAGTGAGCAGGAATAGGGAGGCCATCGTCAGAGCGGCTGCAGAACCAGATCAGCTCACACCTCAGTGAGTCAGTGCAGGAGGGACATGTCTCCATATTCCTCTGTTGCTCCATCACTAAAGAGCTGTGTGAAATGTGCGTTTAGGTTGTTGTAAATCTATGTTATATGACATTTGCTTGTTTCCTCCCGAGGGAGACGTGACTTTGTGCTCTGAGGTGGCTTTGGTATGTGGGTCGAATAACCTGCGAGGTGGTGAATGGTTTGCTGACATTCTTAGGTTTGGTGTCAGCGGCATTATTTCATTCTTTGCAGGTACAACCAGCCCTGCTGTGTAAACTCCCAGGGGGAAGAACATGTAAAACGTCATGCCACATTTTGATTTATTGTCAGTAAAGAGACTTGAGATTTGTTTCCCCTGGTGTTTAAGAGCAATTTGTAAGTGAATTAATGTGTAAGCAGTCATGTGGAAACCAGATTTTTTCTCTCTCTCTCTCCCTATACATATGTATATATATATATATATATATATATATATATACACACACACACACACACACACACATATATATACATACATATATATGTGTGTGTGTGTATCACCACATTAACATTTGGACTTCACAAGAAATTGGACTTCTGAAAATTCAATAAATTTAGTGAGAAATTCAGCTCCTCCTTAAATGTTTAAGATAGGTTTCTCCTTAAATGTGTTGAAGCTGTTGAAGGAAACTTAATTTACCGTAAGAGAGAAGACAGAAAATAGTTCTGCTGTGTGTGTATTAACCAATTTACCACAATTTTTACATCAATAAAAAGTCTGCAAAGCTTCCTTATTGTCCTCCGTTCATAACTTTTAATCTAAAAATTGATCACTAACTCATTATTTATTCAAACTCAGAAGATCTTAAACAAAAACCCTCTTTTATCTCGACAGATCAACATCATGCTGTTATTTTCATCCAAAACCTTAATTTTAAATCTTTAGATTTTTTTGACTCCATAACTTTACATGGAGTCTTTTATTCAGTTTTATGGGTGTAGTTCACCTCACGGTGCCAGACAGTGGAATCTCCTCCTCCTTTTGTCTGTCTGAGGCATCGCTTTACCTTTTCTCAGGCAAAAGCCAAGTGTCATCGACAGAGAGCAACGCCAGCAGTGACAAAGGGAGTGACAGTCACACTGGAATTTTTAGCATTTTAAGAACGCTTCGGGTGTGGCTCGGACGGTGAAACAATATAACCTCACACTGACCCTACGCCATCCCAGTGGCCCTGACAGTGATTTGTCCAGTTGATCTTGATAAACAGGCATCAGTCATCATTTTTAATCAAGACCATCTTAAAATGTGTATTGTCCTTAAACTAGTCTTACAATATGTTTGGGCCTTTTAGTTCATATACAAAGCTGTTTATGTGAAGTTTGTCCAGAAATCTACACAGGCTCTTTTGGTATTTTTTCAACAAGAAATACACAAAATCGAGGAATCGAGATATTCTGAAAATGTGGTTTCATTGGGTGCTTCTAAGTTTATATTTTCAAAATCAAAGTTTGTGTGTGTGAGTCATCCTGAAGTTCATTTAAGTTCAGGAGGCTGTTTTTTGCATTTAAATCATAATCAAGATAACTCATCCCATTTAGAGAGGGATTATAAAATATGAGAGGGGAGGACTGAATTGATTTTTGATTATACACCATCTGATCAGTGCTTGTGGTTTAATCTGTGACCTTTTCTGACCCCTTCTCCATCATCTTTGCAGGACCCAAGCCAGCAGCTTGGCCTTGTTGATCGCCCAGATGCAAAAGAATGCCGACCAGGTGGAGAAAGACGTCCTCCGGGCGGAAGAGCTGCTGGCTGTGGTGAGGACACACGAAGCCATTTGAAATGGCAAACACACACACTAATAATACCTCTTTCACTTTCCCCCTCTGCCCTAAATAAAAATTCACCCCATCTGTTGTCTATTTCTGCCAGGATTTTGAAAATGACAAGAAAGAGCTGCCCTTAAAGCATCAAAATGAGATCTCAGACAAGCTGGGCGAGGCTGAGGACCTGCTGAAGGACCTCTTCCTGGACGTCGACAAAGCCAAGAAGCTAAAACACCCGCAAGCCAGAGAGATTGAGAGCGAGTGAGTTGTCACTGAGTAAATACAACACAGAAGAATTACAGTATAGCTGCCCCACGCTGAGAAGGGTGGAGCCGCCTCAGAGCTTTTTATGAGACTACACTGACTATACTAAGGATATAACAAAACAAAGCTGTGGCAGCATACAGAATGGTTTAATACGAGAAATAATGGACAAAATTAGCTCAAATTAAACTGGATTAAATTTCCCTATCTGATCTTTTGAATGTCGAGAACAGCTTCAGTTGATTGTGATTTCCTACATAATCGGCCTCTATGGCAGATCAAAGTGGTCAACACAAAATAAATAAATAAGACAACGTTATGTATCCCAGCAACTGTTCTATTCCATAATGCGTCTTATTACATATTCTTTGTCTGTTAATCTGAACAAACAGGGCAGGGCCACTCATGTCACTGACTGCACCTACAATAAACTCTATTATAAAATAACTACTATTATAAAAAGCAGGATTAAATAATATTTTTCATTAATTATTCATGTGAGTCTCTTTGTTTCTCTGGTGACTCCAGCGTCATCCACCTCCATGAGCGCTGGTTGAAGGACTGCTCCTTCTACCGTGACATCTACGAACAGATTGACGATGTGTCGCTGATGCCCAGAATTGACTGGGGGCCTATTTTCAACCAGAAACAAGTAAGTATAATGACAGTTGGGGCAGTCTGCTTAAATTACTTTGTATATTCAGGATTGATGTTATTCTTTGAGACAATTTTCTATATTTTTCTGATTGTTAACACATTGTTAACAGAATAAACAAGTATTGTATGTGTATCCAAAGTATGATTTATCTATTCTCATAAATACTCAATACCAGATTAATCCTCCACTGAAAATAGTCTCAACAGATGCACTATTTACTGGTGTTTTAGTCACATTTGTTAAAAGCCACAGTGCCCCGCTGTGTTAGAGACTTTTTTCAAAATGGTAGCACATAATTCTAAAGATTTACATCGTCAGGAACAAATGACCTTTGGGCTGAGAGATACAGACATGGTAGGGAGGTTTAAAAGAATTAAGATATGAAAACATGATAGAAAAACACCAGTCTTGGTATGTACTTGCAGTACATACCTGTGGCTTCCCTACAAACCATCAGCTGTGCTTTACAGGCTCTCACTACCCTGTAATAAACATTAACCAAAGTTAACAGCACAACTAATTACAGAGCGCCTCGTCCTGTCAGACTTGCCCCTTGGTGGTTATTTGCATTCCATTAATAATGTTCCTTGTGTGTGTGTGTGTGTGTGTGTGTGCGTGTGTGCATACAGAAACAGGTGAATGCGGAGGAGTACGGCCCCACCATGGCAGAGCTGGAGAAGCAGATTGCTTCTCACAACATCGTGCACAAAGAGATCGAGGCCTACAACTCGCAGCTCTGCGTCAGCTCTGCCGGCAGCAAGGTGAACAAACGTGTTTATATAAAAAACATTTTGGTTATCATTTTGTTCTCAGTGAAAAACTGTTTCTGGCAGCCTGTAAGACAGTTTGTTATTTTGTCTTTTAGGAGAACTACACAGCCCTGAAGAAACAATACAACAATCTGCTGGTGAGTTGAGCTGTTCACACATAATAACAATTTGTTTTTACTTTGATTGTGTTTGACAGCTATCATGTAATAGTATGGACCTATTTGTGTTAGATGTAAATGGAAAGATTTACACAACTTTTGTAGATTATCCCCCTCTTTTTCCAAACTGATATTCCATTACTTTGGCAGTCCTTATATAACAAGAAATACAAAAACTTAAGGAAGCCAAATGCTCTCAAAATACAGTTTCATTTTGACTTTGAATGTTTGCACTTTCAGACCATGTCAAGTTTCACTCACTGTTCTTTGCCTTTTTCCCAGGACAACTCCAAGTGGCGTCGCCACTACCTGAACAGCCTGTACGAATACATGCAAGGCAGTAACAAGGAACTGGGTTTCCTGGCAGAGGAGCAGGATAAGATCAAGAGGCAAGACTGGAGCGACCGCATGGTGGACCCACCTGACGTCCGCAGGCAGTACGAGGTCAGGACTGACGAGTTGTTAAGTCAGAGCAGTGAAAGATAACATTCTTGGCAACACATGAGTCTAAATAATGAGATGGTGAATGATCTGATATGTTTGTTCTGTGCTGGGACGATGAAACATAAGAATAAATAACCCCACTGATATTATTTCAATCAGAACTTCAAGAACAACAGTCTGCTGTCCCACGAGAACGAGGTGAACAAACTCCAGGATGAAGGAGACAGACTCATTGAACTGAAGCACCCTGCCAGTGCCACAATACAGGTACACGTCATACCCCAGAGGCTAAATCTCTAAATCTGTAACTAACTTCAAATTTTCGTCACATGACATTTTCATTACATAATATTTCCAGGCTCAGAGAGATGCTGTGCGAAATGAGTGGCAGAAATTCCTCAATCTCTGCATTTGTCAAGAGACACACCTGGACAATGTGGAGGAATACAAAAAGGTAAATATGGAACAGAATACATCACATTTTGTGACGGTATGTGTGGGGGCACGAGCATGTTTGTTTCTGTAGGTTTACACATTCAGGTTTTATACAAATGTTATTGTGCCATTTTCCAGTACCAAATGGACACTGAGCAGCTGTCAGAGACGCTGACCAAACTCAACAACAGCTTGGACCCCAAGTCCATCAGCAAGAAGAGCAACTCGGAGACACTGCTGCAGCTCGAGGTAGGAAGAGGAGAGGAGGGGATTAGTAAGAAGAGCTGAACATAATATAGAGAATAAGTTACTAAGGTGTATTTTCTTTCCTGACTGTTTCCCGCCAGGGGGAGGAGAAGGCTGTGCAGAATTGTGAACAGCTGCTGGCCGACCTGAGGAGACGCAGCACCAACATTGCTCCTCTGAAGCTGCGACGCAACACTCCCAACAGACCCATCACAGTGGAGTCCCTGTGTGACTGGGAGACAGATAAGGTGGAGCTTTTTTGTCAGACTTTCAGTGAACCAATTAAAGGCAGAGACTGTCAAATTCCACAGTTGAGATCCTTCAATTCAATTATGTTTCATTTCTAAACTTTTGGGCACGTGTTTTATTTGTTTTTATTGTGTAGGATTCTCTGTCAAGAGGGGAGAAGTTCACCCTGAAATCAAATTCAGATGAGAACTGGGATATTATATCCAATGATGGGGCAACTAAAACCTTCCCAGGAGTTTGCTTCCAGATCCCACCACCTGACCCAGAGGCCATTGACAAAGTGGACCTGTAAGTAATGCAAGGCTGTGTTATTAGGCAACTACAACAAATATTGGAAGAACATGTCAGTAATATTGTTCCTGATTCTACCTCCGTCCCTGCCTCTATCTCCCTTTAATTGATCAGTATGGGCAATGAACTGGAAGACATCAAGAAGAGAAGAGCTGCTCTGGCAGCATCCCTGAAGAATCACAAAGCAGATGTCTCCAGGTCCCAACAATCAGGTCATTGTCTATTAATGAAATCTTTAAAATATCCCAAATATATATGGAGTCATTACTTTTATATACCACGATAATTATTCACCACCAGTTGCACAGATTTATAGCCAAAGTCAGATCAGTCAATTAATCATTGCCCCCTGTTCCTTTATTCAGCCCCGGTGTCTTCTGCCCCACTGGACCCCAAAGTAACAGCCCTGGCTCAGCATCTGGACCAGCTGGACAATGACCTGGCCAGCGCTGAGGAGAGCATGCTGAGCCGCCTGCGAGCTCCACTCAGCCGCACCGACCCAGCTGGAGATCTGGCCAAAAGGCTGCGTGAGCAGGAGGTGAGAGGAATAAACTCAAACTCAAATCAACACTGCCAGTTTTAGCAGACAATTCATTTGAGCTGGTTGTTCTTGTTAGTACTGGTTGTAGTGGATACACTGAACAGGTTGCCAGGAATGATAAGGTTTTTCCAGAGGTGTGACACTACAGATGAATCAAAGAGGAACCCTGGATGATCTGATAAAACCCCAGTATTAATGAGTATCTGTATTTGTTTCTTACAGAAAGCTGCCAGCGCCCTGAAGGCTCTGGAGCAGCAGAAGCTGGCAGCGCAGGCCGACCTGCAGCCTCTGCTGTCCAAAGATCCCAGCGGCACCTCCTCTGCACTGCCACTCAAACTGAGCGCTGCCAACAACAAGCACGATAGCATCGCTGGACTCGCTGATCTCTATACCAAGAAGTAAGCAGATGTTTTGTTTGGGAAATTGCATATGTGTATTGGCAGTGGTGAAATGTTTTGTCTCCAATCAAAATACCTGTTTTAAATTATTTTCCTCAAATTGCAATACAGTAGAAAAAAGGCAAAAAAAGCATTAACACCTCTCATATTTTTACAGGTGTAGCACTATCTTTGTCAGATTTTGCTTGTGATCTAAATAATCAATACATTCATGTTTTCAGAGCAAATGCATCTCTCAACCTGGAGAATCAGATCAAGAAGGTGGATGGTCTTGTCTCTGGGTTTGAGAGGAAGCTAAGTGAAGATGGTCCAATCCCTGATGCGCCAAATGCAATTCAAGCCCGCACTGACGACATCCAGGTGAGGAAATCTTCACCCCCACATTCCTTTCCTTACCTCTGCCACATAAAAAGTACTAATATAGTTGACATACTATATTTCAAATTACATGCCTCCTTTGTTGTATTCAGTACCAGCGTAAGGCTGTGGCAGCAGCTCAGGATGACATGAAGAAGCTGAGTCAGGATCTGGAGACCACGGAGCAGCTGTGCAGCTCTCTGCAGCAGGGCTACCAGGAGTACTGCCCTGACATTGGGCGCCAGAGAACAGAAGTCAAGAAGCTGCAGACCCGTTATGCAAATGTTGCCAACCAGCTGAAGGAGAGGTGAGAATCAGACTGCAGACAAATCAGTCTGCTAACATTAGTTTACTTAGAATATCAGACTACAGTAGGTTTCGCTCACACACAGATATTAATTAATGAAAGCAGTTAGTTAAATTGGGGTTCAAAGAGTCACAAGATACATTTGAGGGGTTACAAGATGAAAGGAACGGAAATAAGTTTTAAAAAAAACAACAACATTATGTACATATTTTTGCTAAACATGCAGTTGGTCTTTTTGTCTAATCTTTGCTTTATTTTAGTGACAAAAAATAAAGAAAGAACGAAATAAAAACAAAACCTGAACTAAGACTAGACATTTAAATGTTAAAAGTATTGTGTTGCAGAGTTTTTACGTATCAGATTAAAAAAGTACATCATCTTGATTGAATCTTTTCAGAGAAAACCTCTTACAAGAAGCTGCAACCAAGAACCAGGAGTTCCAGGGCACATGCAAATCCCTCAACTCCTTCCTAAATAACCTGCCAACAAACCAGATAAACTACAATGATGATGCGTCACAGGTTGCTGCTAAGCAGAGCTCCCAAGAGGTAAGACTGTCTCCTGACCCATACAAGTGTAATGTGGAAAGTAAAGGATGGTACTTTATTTGCTGTTGTAGTAAAATAATATAATTATGTTATCATTTACTCAGTAATAAACTTGTTAAACATATCACTGCAGAGAGTGATGGATGACCTTAAGAGGAAGGGAGATGACATGGACAGAGTGACTGACCTATCTACAGACCTGCAGAATCTACTCAATGTAAGAATCAAATGGATCACAATACAATGCTATAAATGTGTTAAATAATGAGAGAACAGTGTTTAAGGCACTTGAAAAGGAAAATAAAAATTCCCTCATGTTACCATCAGAGGGAAAAAAAAGACTTGGAAATAGTCCACAAATAAGTGCAATGTGCAAAGTGCACTTGAACCTGACCTAATTCTTTGCATTTGTGCAGGAGTACGATACCAACGTTGATAAATACAACAGTACTCTTGAGGATGCTGGCACCACAGTTTCAAAGAAACCTAAAATGGCCACACTTGCTGATGCTGTTCAGAAAGAGGTAACATTTAAACTTTTATCATAATTTAAGTACTTAATATGTTTGGTTGGTACAAGTGGCTGATGACTCTTTTTCATTATAGGAAAAGGATCTGTCAAACCTTTATGCTAAAGCAACAGCTGAAAACACCCAACGTCAAAAGCAGATGGGCTTGGCTAAGAATCTCATTTTTCAAGTAAGAGAACAGGGAATGAATAAAACCTCTTGATTTGATGTTTCATGTTGTTTAATTTCTCATGTGCCCCAGTACAAAAATGTGTTTAAAACCAACTAAAAGTATGTGACCAAAAAAATCACCTTTGTCACTTTTTTCTATTGCAGAATGAGGAGAAAGTTCAATTGGTGGCGCAGCAACAAGTGCAGCTTGAAAGCCAGCAAAAGAGTGCTTTTGAGATTGATAGTCTGTTAAAAGAGCTGCAGGAAGAAAAGGAAAGGACAGCTCATGCTAAGACAGACCTGAGAACATTCAAAGACAGGATGATGTCACTGAAGAGTCGCAGAGGAGTGGAGCGCATTGAGGAGAAAGAAGTACTACAATACTACCGCGACCCAAAACTGGAAAGTGATTTGGCTGATCTGCAAAGCAAACTGCATGAGGAGAGTCTGAGGCGTAGCACCACCCATTCTGAGGTTGAGGCATGTAACAAGAAAATCACAAACCTGGAAGACACCCTCAAAAACACTCCACCCAAACTGGTGACCCGAGAGGTGACAGAGTTTGAGAAAGACCCTCAGCTGGACATAGAGGCCAGTAAACTGAGAGACGAAATAGCAAGGATGAGAGATGAAATTCGAGTTCGAGATGGGGAGCACATTCAGATGAAGACAGAGGTCTCAATTCTCCAGCAGAAGCGACCAACAATCAAAGAAAGGGTGGTTAAGAAGGAGGTGGTGAAAGTAGAACAGGACCCACAGATGTTGAGAGCGGTGCGAACATTTGAAACGGAAATCTCTGACGAGAACAACAAAATCAAGCTCCTCAATGATGAAATTTTCCAGACAAGGAGTCAGATCAATGCAATGGAGAGACTGATTCCTAATATCCAGCCAAAGATCATCACTAAGGAAGTGAAAAAGATTGAACAAGACCCTGACCTCATCAGCGAATCTAAGAAGATTAGAACAAACCTGGAGGAAGAGAGGATTGAAAACAACTCTTTGTCCAAAGAGGTGATGGAGCTCCACAGCCGTTACAGAGAAGTTCAAGACTGGAAACCAAAAGTCGAGGTAAAGGAAATTGTCAATGAGATTTACCGGATAGACCCAAACACAGAGGTGGAGATAATGCGGCTCAGGAAAGACATACAAGACTCCAACAAGCAGCGCTCTGATCTAGAGAGGGAGGTCACTCAGGTCACGTCTGAACTGAACATCCTTCGTTCTCAGAAGCCCAAGGTGGAGCTTAAGGAAGTTCTCCAAGAGGTGGTTAAGGAGGAGAGGAGCCCTGAAAATGAGAGAGAGATTCAGAGGCTAAATGATCAGATGAATCATTTACACACCACTTACAACTCCCTCCAAGACCAGGTGAGACTACTCAGGAAAGACAGGGATGAATGGAAGGCTGAGAAGTCCAAGATAGAGACAAAACTTGTCACTAGAGAAGTCATCAAGTATGAACCAGATCCACTGTTGGAGAAAGAAGCTGACCGCTTGAGAAGAGATGTGCGGGAGGAGGCACAGCTGCGGCGCACCATTGAAGAAATGGTGTTTGACCTGCAAAACAAATACATCCTGTTGGAGAGACAGAAACCTGAGGAGAAGGTGGTTGTGCAGGAGGTTTTGCGTGTACAGAGGGACCCAAGGCAGGTAGTTGAGCATGAGCGGCTCAGCAAGAGCCTGGATGAAGAAGTGATGACTCGACGTCAGCTAGAGCTAGAGCTGCAGCAGCTAAGAACTAAAGTGGAAGACAAAGAGAGAATCATCAGAGAGAGTGATGAGCACCAAAAGAGGATTCAGGCTGAGTCTGAACTCAGAGAGATCCGACTGCGCATTACACAGCTGGAAAACGCTCCACCTCCTGTTGAGGAAAGCATTGTTGTTGAGGAGGTGCTGAAGGTTGAGAGAGATCCAAAACTGGAGAGGATGACAAATGGACTTCGGTCAGATATGGACAAGGAAACCAGCGATATCCTGCGTCTCCAGAGAGACATCCGGAACATCACTCTAAAGCTTGAGATCTTGCAGAGGGAGAAGTCTGGTGAGAAGACGGTGTACAAAGAGGTTGTCCGTGTTGAGAAAGACCAGGCTGTCGAAAATGAGAGGGATCGCCTGAGGGAACAGGTGTCTCAGCATAAATTTGACAGACAGGACCTGGAGGATGAAATCAGACGTGTCAACGATAAAATCAACCTTCTGACGAGCAGCAAGTCCAGCAGTTCAAGAGAGGAGACCGCCCTCATTTTGAACAAAGATGCCCTACAGAGAGAGAAGGACAACCTCACTCGGGAGCTCAGGACACTTGAAGCGAAGAGACATGACATCAGCCTGTCTTTCCAGCAGCAGAGCCGACTAATGAGTGAGAGAACACAGATGAGCAGGCAGAGGAGCCTTAAGATGGAGTCTGATGTACAGCGCCTGGAGAGGGAAATCCTGGACGAAAAAGACAAGATCCACCTTCGAGACAGCAACATCCGAGATCTTCTAATGAATCTGCAGAGAGAGGAGCAGACAGAGAAAAGGACCAAAGAGACCAATGTCTCCACAAAAATCACCATTTTGGATCCAGATACAGGCAAAGACATGTCTCCTTATGATGCCTACCTGCAGGGCCTGATTGATCGTCAACAGTACATTCATCTGCAGGAGCTGGAGTGCGACTGGGAGGAGATTACTTCTCTGGGACCTGAAGGGGAGACGTCTGTATTGCAGGATCGCAAGAGTGGCAAGCAGTACTCCATCAAAGATGCCCTGAGGGAAGGCAGGCTGACAGAGTATGATCTACAGCAGTACAAACAGGGCAAGATGCCCATTTCAGAGTTTGCCTTGCTGGTCGCAGGTGACAATAAAAAGCAACTCCAGTTCAATTCAGTCATCCCAAAGTCCACCACAACAGTCAAATCAGCTCCCCCAGACCTCTCCTCTACAAAAGAAATCTACCCAGTTGCTGGAGTAATGGATAGAAACACTGACACCTGCTTTACAATACGCAGCGCCACCCTGCGTAAACTGATCGACCCCACCACCGGCCAAAGGCTTCTGGAGGCTCAGGCAGCAACAGGTGGCATCATTGACATCAACAACAAAGAGAGATACACAGTTCACAAGGCAGCAAACAGAGGCCTCATTGAGGACAGTCAACTCCAGAGGCTACTCAATGCCCAAAAGGCTTTTGCTGGTGTTGAAGACCCCATGACCAGAGAGTGTTTGTCTGTGGGAGAGGCTGTTCAGAAAGGCTGGATGCCAAAGGACACTGCCATTCGCTACATGGAGGCACAGCACCTGACCGGAGGGCTGGTCGATCCCAACACCGGCCGCAGAGTAAGCATCTTTGATGCTATTGGGTCCAAAATGATCGACAGCACAATGATGAGGGAGCTGCAGGCCGAGACAACTTACATCAAGGATATTGTAGACCCAATCACAAAGGAGAAAATCAACTACAAACAAGCTCTTGATCGCTGTAAGAAAGACCCAATATCAGGCTTGCCAATGCTGCCTGCCTCCTCCACAGATTCTGGTTACACTCCAGTGTACAACTCTAAATATGCAAGATTCTAGAAATGTTTACAACATACTTGGAGTTATCTAGTCTCTGATGTGATGTGGTAAAAAAAATATACTATTAGATATGGGAAATCCATATGAAATCCATACATTAATTACAATGTACATTTTGACTCAGGAAAAGTCTTCTAATGCAAAGCCTTCTATCTAGCCAAAATGATTGCTGCTGAGTTGCCTTTGTTTACCAAGCATGTCTGAAGAGGGCATATGTTTTTTTGATTTAATTTAAAAACAGAGAATATAAATGCTTATCTTTGATATTATTGTGTTATTAGGGATACTGGGACATGGTGCAATGCTATTTACCAAGATTAATTTGATTCTGTATTATTCACGGGCTATCCTTGACACTGTTCACTTTAAACTCAATCGTGTTTGATACTTTATTAAGAAACAAATATCAATAAATTAAAATTATAAAGGTATGGACTAAGGAGTATGGACTCCCTCACTTTCAATGCTATGTAGTTTTTAGAATAAAAAACACAGGCAGGTATAACAGATGATTTTTCAACCTTGAGATATTTTACAACATATGGTCTGGCTGACTTTTACCACAGCTTAACAATTCATGCAGCTTTCAGGGACAAGTGTGTCAGGAGGAAGAGGGTGTGTTCCTCCATTGCTATCAAATGACAAATAACGGGCACCACTCCACCCAGTGTACATGACCATGTTGGTTGCAAATATCTGGGTAACATCTAGGTCACTATATGATTATATGGATGAGAAAGTAAGACAAAACTCAACAATGTTATGCTTACTACTTGGCTTTTTTTCCTCTTGAGACCTTTAAAACTCCTTAAAATTCTGAACAGCTCATAATGTTTGACCAAACTAAGGCTACAATTATTTTTATTCCCATCATCTACCAACTAGTCAATGCAATATCAGCAAATAATGAAAAATGACCATTACAATTTCCCAAAATGCTAAATTAGATCCTAACCATTGCTGGTTTTATGGTCCACAGCTTTGGCATACAGTCCAAGACATGTATAGCTCACTGATTAGACAATGCTGTGCATACTGTTCATGACCAATTTAAATGTATGGAGTTGGAAAAACAAACGAACAAGTACTTGAGATGACAACATGTGCATTTTAGTGCTTTATTGATTTTATTATTAATATTGTTACAACATGGGGTCGTAGTGCACAACCTGGTCTACATAACAGCCCAGACTATACCTAGCTGCTAAAAAGTATCCAATACGTAACCTAAGAGACATCTTTATAACAGTCTGATCCGTGCATTGTGCTCAACAGGAGTGTTTTGCAATTATACCTTTGCAAGCAATTTTACATCTTTGCCATTTTAAACACATACATGACATAGTTACTGTAACAATACTTGTAAAAAGTATTTTTGAATGATAGAACACCATAAAGTTACATCAAGAATGTTAAGACTGGTAATTTTCATCATATGAAATGGATGTCTGTCAGATGTCTGAATTTCGAGAGAAAGAACAAAAAAATAACAAAAAAAGGCATCATATTCATAAATCATGGATCCATAAACATCTACTTGGTTCATCAGTGACCGAACTTGAAACCCCCATAATCAGTCCTTTAATTTGGGTTTTTAATTGTCAAACCTCTGATAAAGTGCAGTTATGGCCAGACACTTAACACTTAACCAAACAGTCTTTAAGTTCACTGGAGCTCACATAACAGCACTCCAGTGCACCTTGGCAAACAGCTTAAGAGCCAGAGCTGGAGTCCTGACAATCAACGAACACCCTAGGAAACTTGATGAATGAAGTTGCTCAGGTTGCATCTGCAGGCTGTGCAGGTTTAGCCTGCTTACATTCCCTCTCCCTGAAGAAGCTCCTCTGCTCATTGATGGCTTTCTGTAGAAGGGCGATGTTTACACCATCAACACAGTTCAGCACACGGGCACGAACCATCACACCAACCCCTGTAAGACGAGGAGATGCAAATAAAGGCATGCGAATGAGGCACTGAGTCCTGGATGTATTCAAATGAGCCAAGTTATCAAGAGTTAACTAAATTAATGACAGTGAAATTTAAGTAAAGGCAAACAAACACATTTCTAAGTTCTATTTCAGCTAAAGCAGAGTTATATAGAAAAAAAACCAAGCATTTAATGACTTATCAATGAATGAATAAACAAGTAACTGCTTAATCAAGTGTGAATCCCTGTGAATTTAGTATCCAACATTTCAATTTGCTTCTGTTTGAAAATCCTAATAAATTATCCAACATTTTCCAGTCATCAGAGGTCATAAGATTTTTCCTTACCCTCAGTATTTTCTGTCTCACCCAGAACTATGTACTGAGCCCCAATTATTGGGTTAAAGGGCTCCACAAACAACGTGTGGACAACCACATGGTGCTCTTTTGAAGCATGTTGAGCTGACAGTGTAGCCCTGGACTCCTCAGGCTGATAGCAGACAAGCCTAGAAAACATTTACAAGGTAAACTGGTAAGCCAGGTGATACCATTTAAACTGTTCTTTTTTCTCTCTCTGTAAGGTGTATTTTGATTTGTTTGAAACACATTTTTCACATTTTTATAAACTCTTTAATCAGGAATTGTTTTGAATTAAGCAAATCCGTTTCAAAATAGAAATGCTGTTACACTGTCACAAATAAAAACCCACCTGCCGTATGTTCTCACTGAACCTCCTTCCTTCACTGAGTTTATTTCCCAGGGGAAATGAAAAACTGCAGCTGCGGGAAGCATCGTAGTACAAAAAAAATAAAAAAGAGACAAAAAAAAGCGGCACACTGTTAAAAACAGTGAGCTAATGTGAGTGAACTGTTGAGGAAGAGCACATACTACCGACATAGACATATGTCTATGGCTTCCGGAATATTTGTCACATGACCCGTCAGTCTCCGCCCCCCTCCGGACCCCTCTGCGGCTGCGTCAGGAGGAGGTCGTGTTAGTAGAGTCCGTCAGGTTGCAAGAGAAGGTGGTTATACAACACTATACTTATTACAGTTTTTCATAATAAATACTGTTTTTAAACCTTATACGCAACAATGAATCCCGATATTATAAAAGAGCGGCAAAATGCCACTTTTGACGTCGAGAAACTCACCAACATTTTGGACGGGGGCCCAGAGAAGACCAAAAGAAGACGAGAAATTGGTGAGTTTGAAATGTCTACCTTGCCCTACAAGAGTTATTGTACTCGTAACTGCCGACACTTCAAACTTAATATGATGGTAGAAATTATTATTTGCAAAGGCAAGAGTTTTGTGGAGATAAAGGAGCTAACCCAACAACGGTTTTTGTCCGCTGCTAGCTACAGAGATGCTAGCAGAGCTGTCCTCTTTTGCGACCACTAGGTAACGTTTTAGTTGTCCTGAATTGCACTAAACCTTTACGTTATTATGAAACATATCTCATCTAAGGTCCAATATAAGGTTGTATATCTAAAGTTGGGTATGTTAGGTTGGTGTCATATGTTCCAGTGGTAAATTCGGCATTAGTATCTTTAAGCAAGCTTCTTTATAGTAGTTTATCACTCAGTTGTTTTGTGTGCACCGATTATTAATGCCTATCAGTAGTTAGTGTTGCGTTTCCGTACCTGTTTCGTACATGTCGCGCTGCAGAGACTATGATACAAGTAGGCAAAACACAGCGTTGTCGGTAGCAGAGTATGTTAGATCAAATGTGGACAGTGTTTAAAATATCTGACCCCAGACTACCCGTTCTCCCACATCCCAAAGGTGTTATATTGGATACAGGTGGTGACTGGGGAGGCCACTGAACTACACTGAACTCATTGTAATGCTCATGAAACCAGTTTGACACGACTTTTGTTCCGTGACATGGAGCATTATTATGCTGAATTAGCCACTAGAATATGGATTCAAGCTGATGACACCCAATTCTTAACCAACCATCTGCGTGCCTCAGTAGACATTCAGATTCATCAAACCAGGCAAAGTTTTTCCAGTCTCCAACTGTCCAGTTTTGGTGCAGCCTCAGATTTCTGTTCTTGGCTGACAGGAGTGGAGCCCAAACCTTCTGCTGTTGTAGTTCATCCGCCTCAAGTTTCAAAGTATTGTGCATACTGAGATGCTTTGCTGCTCACCACAAGAGTGGTTATCAGAGACACCATGGCCTCTCTGTCAGCTCCAGCTAGTCTGGCCATTCTCCTCTGACCTCATTCATCAACAAGGTGTTTCCGTCATTAGAGCTACTGCTCACTGGACTTTTTATTTTCTTTTTTGCACCATTCTGAGTAAACTCTAGAGACCTTGTGCACGAAAATCCATCAGCAGTTTCAGAAATGATCAAACCAGCCTGTCATTTCCAGATCTATTACCAGGAAGTCAAACACAAAAAGCTGTTGATATGGTTCTGTGGGTGTGGAAGTTATGCCCTTCAACCATCCCACATTAACATCCTGGCCTGCATTGACTTTTTCATTGATCTAGCTCAAGTGGTTTATTTACTAGTGATTCATGAAAATGTGACAGCAAAAATCTCCCCAAGTTCATAAAGTTCGCTAGAACACACCACTGAACAAATAACTGATGGTTGTGATCTCCAAATTCTGACAACTGAAGGCAGCAGACCATGTATTTGGTCTAGAAATGTTAATTTAACAGCATTCATCTCCCCCAGCATCTCTGATTATACATGGATGTATACATGCTAGTAATCATTTGTTGGGAGTAGGGCTGAAATGATTAGTCGACATAATGGACGACGTTGATCATAAAAATTTGTCAATACGTCATATAAAACCAGAAAACCAGAGACTTTGTAAGAGGAATCATGTTCACTTGTTACTGCAATGCACTACAGGAGATGCTGGGGGCAGTGAATGTAATGGCTGCATTACTGTTGCAACGAGACCCCCTGCCCTCCTAAGAAAAGCAAAGTGAAAGTGTAAATATCAAAAGATTGTTTACGTTTACATTTCTCTCCCTGCTTCCTGAGGAGACAGGTTGACAACTCGACACGTTAAGAGCAAGAAAAGTTCCTACAAGTGTTGTAGGTCTCTGCAAAATGATAGATGGACAGACATCAACCCCAGACGTCAGAACTGTGAGATCAAAATATCAGTGTTTTTTTTTTTTCTTTTTCTTTTTTATACACGCTATCTGCTCACAGTGGCTGTGCTGGCAGGGAGAGACTAGCTCCAGTCCTCTCCTCTGACATCCTTATGTAGCAGTATAGACATCTAACAGTTTAGTTAGATAATAATATTAATATAATAAAGTTTTGTTATTTTTTACCTCAGTTTATTCATCAGTATTCAAAGTTGAGGGTTATGGGTACACACATTCCCAAATTTTAATAGGCTTTTGCAATATGTCTTTACTGCCAGTTGTATTGACTGACTAAAAGATACATATCTGATTAATGTCCATTATCCACTGTAGAGGCACTGGTTCTCAGCGATCCAGACTTTAAGGAGGAGGACCCAAACTTCCTGTCCCGCAGTGAGCGCTATGACCAGGCTGTTCGAAAAAGTGCCCAAATGATCCTGAAGCTCAGAGAGTATGGCATTGCAGACCCAGAGGAGATCTACTGTTATAAGACGTATGTGGTAAAAAAGTTGGCATGTGACACACACAGTCAAATCCACTGTTAGTCCCTTGAAGTGCTATTTTTCATTAAATTGCACTCTTGACATATTTAGTTTTTTTTTAAAAGAATGCTTATTGATTTGGGAGAACTGTGAATCATAATACCTGATTTCATGTTTAGCAGTTAAGTGCCTCAGGCACAGAAGGAGTGTACCTCTGCAGAAATACCAGAAGAGAAATTACTTCACAATTATACTACATTTAGCCTAAAGCTAAATTTGACAGTATGTAGTTATTGACATACATATTACACTTGTATACTTAATGACCAGGAGGATTTTTTTTTCCACCAGTTTTAGTGGTTTAGTTATATGTTAAACATTGTACAAGTTACACAGCTGTCCTATAAGCAGCTAAATAAAAGGAGGGTTTATGAACAGCGCAAAAGAATTGCTTACATTTGTCATTGGGAAAAATGTGTAGTAAAAACTGCAGCTTGACCAACGATGTGTTTAGCTGTTTGTAGCCTTGAGGCAAATAGATTGAGCTGGGGCAAAGTTCATCATAAGATTAAAACTGTGTCAGAGGCTATGTAGCTTTCACCACCTGTACAATGTGATACAGTTTAATAGATAATCCTTTCAAGAAATGCTACCTTCTATGGTCTGTGATACAGTGGAACGATACTTTTATTACATGTGTTCCTAAAGTCCCGTCACTAGACACTGACACTTAAAAACTCACACATAAAGAACAGTTTTCCTATCACAAGACTATTTGAGATATTGGTCAAACTTTCAGTGTGCTTTGTTTCTTCTGTTCTTCTTGTCTGTTTCATTTACACACAGTGGGGTTTTTCCACAGTCATTGTTTTAATTGTGGCTGCTTGTAAAAAGGATAGACGTGGATCACATTAACACCTCTTGTACTTTACTGCCAGTTTATCCAGTCCTAATGGTGAAGTGCTTCAACCAGTAGACTTTTTATCTTCAGATGATTTTGGTAGATAAACCTGGACCTCAGCTGTAAAAATCACATAGTCTCTCAGGGCATCCATAGTGTAGTGAGTCAGCAAATACATGAGTTACACAATGGCAGGTCTGATCTACAGTTGTGTATCCTGTACTTTCCCTTCACCCAGTATGGTTAATGGCAACCAACATGAGGCCATGGGGCTGCACTATGCCATGTTCACCCCGACCCTGTACAGCCAGTGTGACCAAGAGCAGTCCAGGAAATGGTTACCTCTGGCAAACTCCTTCCAGGCCGTGGGCACGTATGCTCAAACTGAGCTGGGTCATGGTCAGTCCTGGACTTAGCCCTTAACTTATTTACCTGATTGTTGTTTTAAGGCCCTTCAGATTAAATGCAATAACACAAATTTGCATCTGCATTTTAAGGCCCAATTTCAGCAGTTTTGAAACTCCAGTACCAAAAATAGTCCTATTGGTGATTTCTTGTATGTGTTTGACAGATCCAAATCATGTAGAAAAGTCAAAGTAGCTGCATGTATATTCTGACAATTGAGTTCATACTTAACATTTTGTCCTAACAAGAGATGTTTACACATCTAGCTGTAGATCTGTTAACATCACTCCACTAGTTGTTGTCCATTAGTTAGTTTCATCTCGTCTGTTCCAAAGTATATTCCCATCAACAGTAGTTAGCTCTACTGCTTTCCTACTCACATCTCTCTCTTTCCCTCTGTATGTAATAATTATGAACTGATTATGAAGCTTGTGTACATTTTGATTGTTGTCTCTTGGTTGCTTTTCATCTTTCTGCAAATGACAGACTTGGTTTCCAATAAATTTTATTCAGTAATTTAGTCTTAATTATCTAGTCTGTCTTTGTTTTGGCTGTTAACATCTCCAATGACCAGAAATTGTGCTGGTGTGTGAAGTAGGTGGTGTAGACCAGAAACTAAAATTGGTCAGAACAATTTTTTTTGTCCTTCTCTTGCAGTCTTGAATCAAAGGCAAGAGAAGCTACATTATGTGTTGCAGAAACATGTGGTCTGGGAGCCTGTAATGAGGCTGAGCTCTGAATGTCTCTTTGTAATCTGAGAAGCTGACAAATCTGTGGTGAGACAGAATGTAGGCCAAGCCAGCTATTGTTTGTTGGCTTTCTGTAGCAAAGCCAAGTGGATGTTTTTATGAATTTGTATTTCATCTGTGCGAAGCTAGACTGAAAGTTTAGAACTGATGGGCCAGTCTTTAATGAACACTTTGTTCACCTGTGTTTTGGCAGGTTTGAACCAACTCTGGGCCAAAGTCCTAGAGTATCACTTATGTCGTGACCTAATGTCCCCTTAACCACTTTTGTAGGGCTGCAACTTACAGTTATTTTCATTGTCGATTAATCTGGTGTTTATTGGTGAATTCCTGAAAAATTAAACAATTAGTCAGTTATAAAATAATTACATATTCATATTCTCCCATTCAACTCATTGATTAATCAGCGTGTCATGGCAGGTCTACATTTTTCTCATTCATGCTCTTGTCGTAGCTTGTTGGATGTTAACTTTGTCTGTGGTTCTACCAAATGGATCATATTGACACACTTGTTGTCTAAAATTAATGTACCTAACCATCATGTCTTTATTCAATCAAAAGTTCACCTCAACATTTTTAGCGGCGTTCAACGTGTTTTCAAACTGTCTCCAGACTAGTTGAACATCCAGGTAATGAAGAACAAGAAGTCAAATGTGACCACTTGGTGTAAAGAAATATAAGAGGCAGCCAAATCAGGAGTTTGTTTGACACAGAACATTCAGAAACCGCAAACACCACCAGCAGAGTCTAAGCTGAGAATTGGCTAGGAAGTATTGTAAAGTACTGTACATAACTGAGGTATTCAAATGCACACGGGACAGGGGGACGTTAGTGATGCAGCTAGTAAAGACAGATTTAAAAAGAATTAAAATGAGTTTTGAGCCAAATTATGGCCATGTGATCAAATCAATGGTTCTAATGTGCATGATAAGCTCACAAGCTGTTTTAATTTGTCTTTGTCACTTCCATCCTTACTGCCTGCTTGCACATTCTTCATCCTTATTCTCACTTATTCTTGATTTGAATCAACCCTGTGGGTTCCTTAAAATATTTCATCCAACGCTCTCTCCTCATATATCTGCACTTATGTTGATTTAAACTTTCCATAATGTGGACTCCATCAAAAATTCTCTATTCATCCCCTCCCCCCTTGCCTTTTCCACATTACCACCTGCTTTTCTTTTCCGTGCGCCCCTGTCCTACGTGGCCCTAGCTCCGTGCACCCTGACAGGCCAGAGCCCTTGGATCTCCATCTGGGGATGTTCCTGCCCACACTGCTCAACCAGTCCACCCCAGAGCAAATGGACCGTTTCTTCATGCCCGCCTGGAACCTAGAGATCATCGGCACCTACGCTCAGACTGAGATGGGCCACGGTAAAATGAACAGAGCAGTCCAAAATATCAGGCTGGTTTGCACAAGGCAGTGTTTTTGTTTTTTTTCCTCAACCATCAATAAACAGGAGTTATTTGCTTGTGTTATCTTTTTAGCATTAAGAAATGTTGGAATAGGTCATACTTTAATGTAGACTGATGCTTCTTTTTTAAATTTTGATGGTTGTCATATTTCTTTGAATAAAATATATGTTGATTAATTAGCACTAATTTATTTTCTAACATGGATTTGTACTAAACCTCTATTAATAACTCTCAGAGAAGGTTTATTTGTTTAACATGCAGATGTTTTAACATCCTGCCCATCATTTGTATTGGATATGAGTGAATTCAGTCAAGTAGGAAAGAATATAAAAGTGGGGAAACAGGTTGTAAAACAAAGCCAAGGTTAAGCTACTACAAGTTCATATGCAACCAAAATATTTATATATATTATAATATATTTATATTTATATTTTCCATTGCACTGTGTAAACACCACAGGTCAAATATTTGATGAGTTGAAATTGCTGAATTATTTACTACCCAGTTGACTGACTGAACAAGAGTGAAGTTATACAAATCAAAAGAAATGGTGGCCAAATGATTATGACGTACAAAATAATTTTCCTTGTAATTTCATGCCCAAATCTCTGGGAAAGTGTCTCTCACTAGCTGTTACACCCCCTGACCACCAGCCTGCACCAGATAGGCCTCTTAGACAAACAACCTTGCTTTTTCTCTTACCAGCCCTTTCTTATGTGTTCATAATAGAAATATTGTCTTTACTAACCATCTTAAATTGTTTTTATGTGTTTGTTTTTGCCTTGGTTGGGATCTGTTTATGGCTGCAGATCAGTGTAGCGGCATGCATTCCAGCTTGAATTAACCATTCAGACTGAAAAGTGATGAGGAAACCCAACACACACACCTACCTTTTGTTTTTTTTTTTTAGATGCAAAGTCCGAGTGAAAGGGATGCCATAGATACAGCATGAACTGAATCATCTATTTTTAGATCTGTCAAACACCTACATGATGCACTGCTTTGCTCCTTTATGTCGGAATTTGACGTCATCCATTTGATATTTCATTGAGGAGAATTCAAATACCCATTTGTGCAAATTTCAAACTCTCAAGGGCTGAACATGTTTTTTTAATCCATGTTTTGTTATGATTAATGCTAAAATATTCTGTAAGATTGATTAATTCATCTTCACTCTGTTCATGTCACTTTTATGTTAGTGGTTAGCTCTGTTCTTAATAATTTCAGTAGTAAACATGCTTGACAGAAGAATTTCTTAATGTCTGAGTAATCATTAATTTTTTTCTTGTCAACTGTGTACTTTGTACGTGTGTGTGTTCTGTGTGTATGCATTTTGTGGGCTCTGCTGTGTTGTCGGTGTCGTCTAGGCACACACCTCAGAGGGCTGGAGACCACAGCCACATACGATCCAGCCACACAGGAGTTTGTCCTCAACAGTCCCACAGTCAGCTCCATCAAATGGTGGCCTGGAGGACGTAAGTTCATTCACAGTTATGTGACCAGACAAAGAGAATTTAGTGATGAATTAGATTATTTGATGTAATATTTTCCCCAAGATGCTATAATGCTTTTTCTTACATTTGTCTTTCAAGCTGAGAAAACCTAACATTCAGTAGTTTTAACCCCGTCACTCTCTCTCTCTTTCTAGTTGGAAAGACCTCAAACCATGCCATAGTCCTAGCCCAGCTTTATACTCAGGGAAATTGCCACGGTCTGCACGCTTTCATCGTGCCCATCCGTGACATGAGCACACACGAACCCCTGCCAGGTAATCATAGTCTGCAATATTTCTGTGGATGTGGTGGTTGTGGTTAAGTCAGTCGTCATTAACTTCCTGTCTCACTTTCTCTGTCTGGGTCTTAATTTCACACTCCTCCCGACTTTCTGTTTTTCTCTGCCTCTCTCTTAGGCATTGTGGTCGGAGATATTGGCCCCAAGTTTGGCTTCAATGAAGTTGACAATGGCTTCCTGAAACTAGAGAACGTACGAATCCCACGGGAGAACATGCTGATGAAATACGCCAAGGTGAAGTGACATTAATTGAGAGGCATTGGTGTCACAAACCAGGCTGCATTGAGGTCATTGTTAAGCAACGTTTTAGGTTGATTAGATAGTTCTTGTTTTCAGTGTTATTATACCAGTGACTACACAGAAGGGCCATTGGTTTTTGCGTCTCCATCACTGCTTCTCTGTTTGATACTAATTTGTGTTTTGTTTCCCATATGTTAAAGGATTGTTGTTTGCATTCAACAGAAGAAGTACCAGTATTACTGACTTTTCCATTGCTAAGAAACAGTAATGTTTTATTTGTCTTAAAATATCCTGTTTTAACAGTGTCAGAATACTGTCAGTCTACTTTTTTCATTAAGTAATAATATATATATTCAGTATATTGCATCTAGAGTGTGACTTTTTCTTCTGAAGCATCTCCTCTCAAAATTATTCTGTCTCACCACTAGGTGGAGCCAGATGGAACCTATGTGAAGCCACCAAGTGCCAAGCTGACCTACGGCACCATGGTGTTCATCCGCTCCATGATTGTAGGCGAGTCAGCTCGGGCCCTTGCAAAGTCCTGCACTATTGCCATCCGCTACAGTGCTGTTCGCCATCAGTCTGAAATCCGACCGGGGTCAGTCATTATAAATGAATGTATAAATGTACTTCAGCACACAGCTCTGCATAGTTCATGGAAGTTGCAAGTAAAAACAAACGCATACTTAAGGTCATGCATGCACAAGTGACAGGGTTCAAAATTAGATTTTACTTCATAGCACTGGTGTTTCCAAGTTTTGGAAGTCGGGAGCACCAGAAACAAATGTTGTCAGAATGGAAGATACATTCATGTGAGAAAAATTCTAAAATGATAGAATGACAAATTGTAGTTATTGAAAACAAACGTAGTTATGTTTGTTCCACAAGAACACGGATGGTTTATACAGTAACAATATATCAAAATAGAATTATAAAGTTTACAACGCCACTCAGCACATGAAATTCATGACACAGTCAGTGGTCAGTGTGATAGATTCAACAGCACATGGAAACAACAGTGGCTTTGTAATGACTTGAACTCTCACCACATCCTCAAGAATCAAAGGGAAGTGCAACCTTTTATGAGATTCTCAAAATTCAAACCATTGTGTTTCTGTCCCACAGAGAGCCAGAGCCCCAGATCCTCGACTACCAGACACAGCAGTATAAGCTGTTCCCTCTGCTGGCTATGGCCTATGCCTTCACTTTTGTTGGCCAGTACATGAAGCAGACCTACCACCGCATCACTGGAGACATCAACCAGGGAGACTTCAGTGAACTGCCTGAGGTACTGACCGGGCATTACAAATGTAGGATCTGATCTAAGCTCAGTGATGAGTGACTGAGGTGATGCATAGTGACTGACTAGCTAATAGATAAGTCTCAGTCTGTCCAACCATTTTTGCAGGAGCTATGTGACAACCAAGTGTGCGGTACAAGCAAACACTTAGTTAACCATTAAAACTCCAGATAGGTTTAACACCTTCAATTCATAGCAGTCCGTTTTGTTATGGCACTGATGAGCTCCAAGAGCTGCAACTTCTAATTAATTCAGTGCCAGTGAAAACCTCAATAATCAGTATAATCAAGGTGATCAGTTATATATACTGTGTATATATACAGTATACAGTGCTTGTTAATCAACTGCTTAGTTGACAGTGACATAATTAAAATGTAAATGACATTCATTGTGAGGTGCAACAATTCAGCTGAAAGTCAAATATCTTAAGAAATGCCCCTTGAGTTTTTTCTGTTTGAACACCAAAGAGAAAGGCTAGAAGGTTTTCTCTTAGGTCACCACAGTTCTACACTGTTTCTGCTTTAATTCATTTTTATTGTTGTAATCTAAATGTTTACTGGAATACTGGTACATATAGCATGGTACTTATGGCTAAGTCTAGTTCATACACAAATGTATATGAATGTGGGCCATGAATCATTCCACAGTTTAAAAACTCCAGGGTCATATTCATTTGTCTGTTTGCTCGATGATCTTTTGAATATAATTAGACTTACAGGAACCCGTTTATACCCTCATTGCTCTTCAATCTACAGCTCCACGCTCTGTCTGCGGGTCTGAAAGCCTTCACCACGTGGGCAACCAACTCTGCTATCGAGGTCTGCCGCATGTCGTGTGGTGGCCATGGCTACTCTCGCAGCAGTGCCTTGCCTGACATTTACGTCGAGTTCACCCCTACCTGCACCTACGAGGGAGAGAACACAGTCATGATGCTGCAGACTGCACGGTAACTCATGACACAAAAATGTATGACCACAAATGTGACACCTTACATGGTCCACACTCACAGCTCAACAAGCACTCCACCTGCTGACACAAATACACATTAGAAATGCTTTTTTTATTGCCACTATGATGTCATTGTGCTTACACAGATGTTATTTTGCTTTTGCATTTTAACACTTAACCTTAAAATAAGTTATGCTTACTTCCTAAAGTTAGGAGTTAGTACAGGTGAATTCACATTTTCACCCATAATTTTTGTCACACACTATATATATATATATATATATATATATATATATATATATATATACACATATAGGGAGAAAGAGAGAGAGAGAGAGCAAAACAAAGAAACACAGACATAAATGTGTGCCCACACAGCAGCCCTACCATACCTCAAATGGCGACACACCCGCCTTCCTCCCACAGCACAAACAAACAGAGGTCACATTTTATATCCCTAAATGATAGCTGGTATGGCTTTTTTATCACCAGTACTGTAAAGGTCAGCAGTTCAGTTTCTACATTTCTGTTCTGTTCTTCTTGAGGCGATTTAGTTTCCCTGGCACGGATGTATGAACAGTTCTTGAAATGTTCAAGTACAGAGTGAGCTTGTACCTGAATGTGAAGTACACACACAAAGTCCAAAGGTGTTGTGAATGGGATTAATGAATAGGTTGATATATGAGACCAGCTGTGGATTAGATGTTAGTATAAAAGGGTTACACGAGGCTAGAATGGCATGGAAATGGGTGTTTGTTATGTGTGATTACTTTCAGTAAGACCTAATGGAGGTGTGAACAGTATTGGGTGTTGATACCAAACATATTCACAGTTCGTGTGTAACTTAATGCCTTTCATATGTCCCATAAACAACAACACTACTAAAGCTAATAACATCAGCTTTAGTTGTGTAGCAGTCTTTTTAAACTCATTTCACACTAATGACAATCATACAGAAAGAATTTAATTTGAAAAGAAAAAGACAGTTTTTAAAGTTTTTTTTATCAGCAGTAGCCACAAGAAATATTCCATTTGGGCATGACTGATTCTCATGATTGTAAACACAAAGAGTTCACTAGCTAGCTCATGCACCCATGTTAAGTTGTGTAGCCCTCACCTCACCTGCGTCCTCAACCTCTGTCTCTGCAGATACCTGGTAAAGAGCTACCGTCAGGCTAAGGACGGTCAGCAGCTGAGCGGCATTGTGTCTTACCTGAATGAAGCAGAGCATCGCAGGGTGCAGCCCCAGCCCGTCGCTGCCAGACCAACGGTGGTCGACATTAATGACCTGGCTAGCCTGGTGGAGGTCTACAAACTACGAGCTGCCATGTAAGAGATAAAAGCAGTAGAGAAGAAGTTACCTAGCTACTCACACTTGATCTGTGTTTTCATTTCTGGTTTATTTAATTATTTTTGATTTCAGCAAATAGCAGTTTATAACTGTAATTTTACATCGGCCACTAATGTTTGTTGTTGTATATCATTCCTTTGTGAGTGCACAGCTGCTTTGACACTTCCACCTACAGCTAGTGGTTGCAAATAATATGTTTATTTGTAAAAGTAAACCTAAAAAAACAGTTTGCATTCAGTGTTTGGATATTGAGTATCAGCTTAAATGCCTAAAATATAAAAGTGTTCCTAAAGAAAGGAAGGATAGAAGTTGACACACTGCTGCTGTTTGGCCAAAGCTTCAGCAGTTAACAGTAATTATCCTGATAGTCTTGCCAGTGTCTGCTGGAATCTGCTGTTCTCTGCTGTTGCCCATATTTCTGCCTTTGTCCTTTTCTCTGTCTGCATATGATATGCTGCCCTGATCATATCCCCGCATACTGTCAGCCTTAGTCACGTCTAAATTCATTTGGCAGTCAGTGTCAGCTGTGTTGGGAGCACAGACAGTGGCTAAGCCAGTCTGTTAGAGGGTGACAAAATGTGGTCTGCCAGTTGAGACATCAGTGGGATAAAAGGCAAAAGATGACTGCGTGCTGGCTGCAGTCATTTCTTCTGTGTTTCTGATAAGGCTCCCTTAAACATTTCCCAATTTCCCTTATTCCTTCCTTTGAAAAATATAAATTAGAATGATGATGGTCAATTTGTGAAACAACAATCTTATTCCATAAGAACAGTACCAGACAAGAGCACAACTATTGATTTTAGTAAAGTCAAAGATGAACATTTGTCAGCATGTTGTTAAAGCTGAAGAGATTTAAACTGTCTTTATGTTTTTAATTGATTTATATTAATGAAATCTTTGGTTAATGTAGATGATGTGTGTGTGTTTGCAGCCTAGTAGAGCTGGCAGCTAAGAGCATCCAGCAAGAGTTGCAGCGCAGGAAGAGTCAGGAGGATGCCTGGAACAACAGTGCTATCGACCTGGTCAGAGCCTCAGATGTAAGTTGTGTGTGTGTGTTTGTACATTTGAATCATAACCTTAGACAAGAAGTTGGTGTACTGTAACAAGCATGGCTAAAGCATTTCAGCAAACCTCTTAATGTTGACTTAAGGCCAGAGGTAATGTAAGCTGACAAATGTCTGGAATCAATATATTATTGTATTATCTTAAAGTTCACGTTTTTAAATGTTTTTTTTTTAATGATCATTAGGTAGTAGCTTGCAATAGCTGCTTGATGTCAAGCTCATATCCTGCTCATAGTCATCATTGTATTTCTTATGTTTCTTTTCCTCTCTTTGTTATTTGTTGGCCTGAGTCCCTTTCATTCATTTACATGTCCTCCTCTTTTTTTCTCTAGGCCCACTGTCACTATGTCGTTGTTAAACTCTTCACTGACAAGCTAGGTGAGATCGGTGACACAGCAGTACACTCAGTGTTGTCAACCCTGGCTCTCCTCTACGCCCTGCATGGCATCACACAGAACTCTGGGGACTTCCTACAGGTCAGGAAAATCATAACATACAGAAACAATATGGTCCACAGTCAGTGGTTGACCGTATTACAGATGGTACAAACATGTTGTGCAAATGTGCTCCAGTTATTTGCATATTCCTTGTATTTTTGGTTTCACTGTTTCCATTTGAAAATCCAGCCTCAATTGCTTCTTTGTTTCAGAGCTAACAAAATGGGATCTTTGTGTGTTGGATCTGTGTGTCTGGTGGCTGGTGTCTTTCTTGCTGTGTAAATAAAACACATTTAACGTTATTTTATCAGTCGAGCCCGGCAGTAACAACCCACTGCCTCCACTGTCTGTTTCCTCATTGCTTACACTACTTTTTTTTCAGGCTGGACTGCTGAGTGTGCCCCAGGTGCTGCTGATTTCTGTTCGTATCAAGGAGCTGCTGTCTCAGCTGCGGCCCAACGCCGTGGTGCTGGTAGATGCCTTTGACTTCCACGACAAGAAGCTGAATTCGGTCCTGGGACGATATGACGGAAACGTCTACGAGAACCTGTTTGATTGGGCTCGCCGCTCACCCCTGAACTCCACAGAGGTCAGTCAGGGTCATCAGAGGGAAATAATAGTAATGACAAATTATAATTATTGTACAGTCAAAGTTATTTTCATCTTGTAGGACTTTAATGTTTAAGCATTATATGACTGGGATATGCTGCAACAAGACAGTCTAGATAGGGTTATGTGAAATTTGGCAGTTACATAGATTACATGAACAAAAGATAAATTTATCTTAAATGGCTTTTTTTTCTTGCCCAGATTATTTAAGCTTAACAAATGCTCCACACCCTCGTTCTTCCACAGGTCCATGATTCCTTCCACAAGTACCTGAAGCCCCTGCGGTCCAAACTGTGAGCTGACCATTGCACCCCGATTCCTGGCTCTGACCCTCCAACTCTGCATATATAGGCACACTTGTAACAGCACTAACCCATCATATCAACACTTTGATGGTCTTCACTCTTGCCTTCAGCTGGTGCTTACCAGTCTGAAAGAATCTACTCTACTCTCCTTCTCTCTGAATCAGCCTCTCTAAAGGCCATTGTATACTGAAACGTTCTAGAGCAACGTAGACAGCAGGCTTGTCCTCTTGGGTGATCATGGTGTAAATCACTGTGGTAACGAAAAGGGTGTAAAACCAAGGGTTTTATCTAAAATGTCTAATGAATTCAATATTTTGAGCCCAAAAACTAGCTGTAAGAATGCAGATAAATAATCAAGTATTACAGGTTTAGATTGCCATGTTTTCTGTAGATTAATTATGATTTAAAGTTTCATGTTTCCTCATCTTTTCTTCACATTCTGCTACGTGCCTGATGGCTCCTCTGTGTGAGCCAGTCAAGATGGATTTGCCAATCTCTTTTTTTTTTTTTTCTCTAACAAGAACAGAATGTCATTATGAATGTTACATAACGTTGGACCGATCAAACCAACAGCAAAACCAGTTTTGGTCATTTCCCCTGACTACAAGGACCAATACGCTGTTTTAAAGACACTGTGCTGTTTGTAATAATTGTTGTTCAAGAGGAATTAATTTGTACATGACCTTTATTAATCGCTGTATGCAACCTTACTTCTTCACAAGTCTGTGGCAATCCCCTGACCCTCCTTCACCAGTCAATTGTGGTGTAATATGACTGACCTAAACAATAGCTGTGCTGTAGTTTTCACTGGATAAATGGAGCAGGAGTACACAGAAACATCAAGTGAAAATATAAAAATATTTCCTAAATGTTCTTATCTTATGTTAGTGGCTTCCTTCTTTGTAGAGAACAGTGGTTGCAGTGAGTCACAATGGTCTACCGGGTTTTTACGACGGAAAAAACCCTAAAATATTTCCAGTTGCTGTATTTCAATAACAAAGGTAAAACAATCCCAGTCCCCACCACCTGTCACATGTGTGGCTGTATATTGAATAACTGTGTCATACTTGACTGGTCTAATTCACAGATACTAATGTGTAGGTTACATGCTAAAGTGTACTCTGTTAATACAAGCTGATCTCAGTGCAGAGCTGAAAGGCCACTCAAGTACAATGTATGTGAGACAGTGGAATGATATGAGGGCTTTTTAATACTTACAGGGGATTAAATTTAGCACTTTTGGATGACATGTTCTAAAGTCCTCAGTTTCTGAGCATCCAAATGCTTTTGAATGTGTCTGTGTGACAGAAAGCTTTCAGCAGATAATGGTGCAAGGTGAAGTATGCTAAGTGTGTGAAAAGCACCTGTGAGGACAGGCAGTATGAATTTGTGATAATTACTGAGTGTTAAATGAGGCCACGTATGCACAGTATATGTGCATTAGTATTCCCCCTCCCTGCTGTGTGGGGTCATTATAAAGAAGGGTCACACCCCAGCCAACATGTGGATGAATTCTTTCTTCTATTTGTTTGTTTTCAGTCAAGCACATTTCAAACTACAAACTTTCAATAAATGTCTTGTTATTTTGCAGTTATGTTCAATTTCTACTGGCTGAATTATTCATATTCAAATATGATTGAAATGTATTTCTATATTAATGCTTTCCTATTTTTGTCTTTACAGTTTCAGAATTGGTGGATTTGTTCTCCTGGTTTATGTCAACCTGCAGTAGTTTATTTTTCTCTGTGAGCAGTCGTATCTACATGGTAGATACTGATGCTGGTGATTAAAAGTAGCAACACAATTACACAAATAAACTTTTAGGAGATTTTGTGACTGTAAAGACACTGATGAAAAGGAGGAGCTTTAATCAAAAGCTTCACTGTGAACTGTAAAGATGATTTGTGGGATAATTATGTGCCTGAGGAAGTTGTCTTTCCTTAATCTAACTAAGCTCATAGCATTTTATTTCTGTATTTACACAGACTTTTAATCAGTTGGTTTCTGCTCTAAGGACACAATTATCAATAAGGAATAACTAAGCAGTTTGTTAAGTATATTTGTGATAATTTGACGACATGTTTTATGGAATAATAATAATTTTAAACAATGTGATTTTAATGGTTGGTACATGATTTGACCTGTAAGTTATATTAATAAATAATTAAATAGAAAGTGTGTTGTGTTTTCTTTGTCTTGATCAAGCTTGAACTGATTTTCAAGCCCACTGAAGAGGTCCAACACTCCTTCAGGCACAGTATTTACATGCGTAAATACTTCCACGAGAAATATACTGAAGGAGATTTACATACTCACATAACAGCCACATAGTCCACTGCAAAACCGCTCTAATTTTTACTTGCGACATAAGATGGCAATGGGATTCTGATGCAGAAGTGTGCATTGTTGAATGTGGCTAACAGAAATACATTTAAATAAATAAAAAAGACAAGTTTCAGTGCTACATTAATTGGCACTCAACTGAGTTTTAGTGGAAAATCCACATAAATTGTTTTAAATGTCCACCGCTTTATTTAGCAAACAGTAATGTAAAAATTAGCATTTAGTCAAAACTCTATTTACATTTGTACATTTTATAAAACACGGATATATACTATATGTACTATACTACCACTCTTTTCACTCCTTTGCCCTGTAGTTTCCAGACACGGGAGCTGGAGGGGTTGGATCTGCGGGTTGGGCCGGGTCCAGCTCCTCTCCTCAGTGGGTAAGATAAGTAGTAACTCCGCCCCCCACCGCTCCTCCGTGGAGCTTCAGTCAAGGATGTTGGAAGAGAGAAAGAGGGAAGTAGCGACAGACTGGTGGACAGTAGCCTACAGTACCGTAGTACTTTGGACATTTACCCTCTGCAAATGAATAATAAGCCACTTATTTCTTCTCGGAGGTGAGTGAAACAAGACTCCTAAGACGTTACATTTGTTAGCGGAACGTTAAAGCCGTTAAAAGTTAACTGAAAGTGTTTGGATACATGGGTCATTATCGAGTTTTTTTTTTTTTGTTTTTTTTTAAATAAAAACAGGTGAATATTTCCAAATTACAGGCACAGGCAGTCAGATAAAGGAAATTTTACTTGTAGGTGTAAGCTCAGTTGAGTTAAAGCTTTTTAAAGAGGACAAACACCACAGCTAATAACAGTTGCAATGTTAGCTTACAACGGCCGTTTTCATCTAACGAAAGACGAGCCGCTGAAAGCATGCCCCGGCAAGCCCTTTGTTGCTCTGCCCGCCGGGACAAATCCAAACGAATACCATTATTCATCTCAAATTCCCTTCTGTTATTCACGTTAAGTTAATTATAGTCACCATGTGCCGTCAAATTCATTTGCTGTAACACCCCTCCCATGTGTTTTTCAAAGTATTTAAGCAGGGAGTGTCCACAAACGGTGTTTCCCTGGAATTTAGCGAGAAATGACAATTACTGAAACTGACATTTTCATCTGAAATATGACAGAAATAAACTACATTTTCATCAGAAAGAAGTGAAGCGTTTCGCTTCTGGTCTAGCCTATCTTTAAAGCACATATTTTTTCAGTTATATACAGAGGTAACAAAAATTAGAGACAGTCCAATGAGCCACTGATTTGCTGCTTAAATATTACTGCAAATACAAACATGTAAGTATGATTGCTCATGCTCATGTGTGTCACTGTCCTTACAGTTACCTCTCCACCTCCTGCACAAAGTTACATAATTCTGTACCATGTTTTGTTTACCAGCAGTTCTCAGATAGGTCTGTTAAGGATAAAACCTTATCAGATGTTTCTCTTCGGTCTGAGACAGAAGTATGTGTAGGAGTGTGACTAAAAACACCTGCTTTCAGAAATCTGTCAGATGAATGGAGCTGTCAGTTAATTTCCAAACTATAGTAAATGTAGGTCAGTGTTTCTCAGCACAGTTTAACCCACTTGTCACCAGGTATTGCAGATGTGCTGAATGATGGGCTGTAGTTGGATGAAAATAGTGTTGTAGTGCTCAGGGAGTTCAGGTGCCTGTTCGCTTTACAGTACTTTTTTTTTTTTTCAAATGAAATTCAGTGTGCGTAAGTTTCAGCCACCACCGACATGTTTGTACTCCTTCCATCAACATATGATTAATACCAAAATTATGCAGAACGTACAGTAAGCCCTCACAGCAGTGGGCGGTGTGGGCAAAATGATCACTGCAACAGTTATTGCAGCATTACTGTTGTGTTTTGTCTTATGATATTTACTAGTATTCAAGACCACACCATAAAAAGTATAAAATCATGTTCAACCCATAGATTTAAAACGTGTTTTAGAATGATAAGTGGAGGAGTGGTCGTTACTGTAGACGCATTCCTACAGGGGAAGGTGCTAGTAACGCATTGCTAATGAATTCAGCCACATCTTGTGAAGTAACTGAAACATTAAGGCAGTGTTACTTCATACAGATCAGTTTCAACACTGTAGGTCATGTTTAGGTAACTGTTTCAAGAGAACACTCACTTAGTTTTTCATAAGAAACAACAAAATGTCGGCCAGATTATTTGCTTGAAGCAGCATTAGTCCTAATGTTGCCGATACATGCCGATATTTCACTGTCCTCATAGATTGATTCAAAACTTAAATGCAGTGCCCAGTTAAAATCAACCCACTGTATTATCTACTGTACGTGCATGTGAATTTCCCATGCGGATTAATAAAGTATCTGTCTATCTATCTATCTATCTATCTGTATCTGTAAACAAGAGGAATCAGTGTGTAATGGAGTGGTATCTGGTGGCGTTTTCCATTGCAGTCTGTATTAGCATATCACGCCAACTCTCTGCAGATGTGAGGATGATCCAGAAAAAGAGGAAACAGGTTGTTGAGGCGTAGATGGCGGGGTGCATGTTGTACAACGAACAGCTACGCAGGCAGCAGCTGCATCTGCATGGTTGAACTGGCATGTTGTATGCACCAGCTGTGTACCTATCAATGAGTTAACTGACTGTACCAAGGACAACGGTGATCCAGTGAAAATCAGTAGGTTTACAGTAAGGAGACAAGAGTTCAGAGGAAGGTTTGGCGCTTAACCAGAAACAGCAAGCAAGGTCACATTCTTAATGTTCATGTTTCCAGAAATAAGGTTTTGTTTGTTGTTAATCCTCTTTTTAAACAGGTGTAGCAGATTTCTCTAGAGGTTTCCAGGTGGGGTCTGTTGATCTTCAGGGCCATTAATGGATTTCCTGACAGCTCCCTAGAAACTGTGAAGTGGTTTAATAGATTGATTGTTGCCTCTTCTGGTAGAAGTTAGAGTGCAGTAACAGAAGTGCATCTGCTCAGAGGTTTCAGTCTCTTTGTTGTTACCACCCCATTAGCAGCGCACTAATCCCCATTTTCTCTAATCATAGCAAAAAATAAAATAAAATAAAAAACATAGCCAATTTCACTATTCTTGCATTTAGTGTATATCAGCCTGTCGAAGTGTCACAATCAAATCCTCTCATCATTTCCCTCTGAAGGCTTTCCTTCCATGATCTTATCTGTTTTCAGCCGGTAACCCACAACACGCCCAGATATATTATAATAACAACCAGCTTCAGTAGCAGGAGTATAGAGCTGCTTGGCTAGGCTGCTGGAATTTTTTTTCCTGCACTCCCATGCCAACCCTCGTTCCACAGTGCATGACACATTATCTCAAAAATATTGGGACACTCCGGAAATGCTTTGAAACCCAGAGACTCATAAACCTTAAAAGGATTTCTGTGGATACTCCGACTTCTCTAGAAAGCTCAGAGTGATACAGACCATTCATATTTATTGTGGCATTGAAAAAAGCTAATTTCCCTCTGCGTTTCTTGCCAGATCCAGGAGGGGACAAAATGTCTTGACTGGAGCTCTGTCTGGCACCACAGTTAAGTTGTGACAGTACACTACTTTGTCTATCCCAGTTTTAACAGCCAAGCTGGGCTAGTTGACAAGAATTTCTCTGACAAAACCCTCAGAAGTTCGCTGTTTTGGGTGACACATCTCAGCATACACACGTCTGCACACACTTGTTGCACTAATGGTGGAGAGAAAAACACGACTGGGGTTGTAATACCTTGTTTTATGTATAGACACACTGTATAAACACGAGTTGATTGCGAGGAACTCTTGGACCAAGAACGTGGCTGTTGCTGAGGTATTTGTAATAGTAGCTCAGTGTTTTGCGGGTTTGGGCATGCTGGCTCTTGGAAAATGGTGCAACATTTCTGGAATGGTTAGGTTGAAGCCAAGGTTCTTTTCAAACACAATGCCTCGATAGTAAACTTGAATTATTGTCTTCAAATGGCTTTGAAATGGAGCTATTGATTTGTTTGAGGCACCAAAGTGCTATTATCAGCCAAAGAAGCGTAATGGGATTATGTAAAGAACCAAGGTTTTGTTTAGAGTCATGAGCAAGAGATATTATGGTTGGAAGAGAAGAATGAGTGGGCAGTTTCGATTTTCGCTCTGACTGTTTACAGGCACACAAACAGCCACCACCAAAACTCACACTCTCCTACACTTTCAATAGCCTTCAACTGAATAAGCTCCTGCTGGCCCTACACCCAACACGCATAGCAACAGTGCAGACAGTCCAAACTAGAAATGCTGTTCACCCTTCAAAAACGTGTGTATGAAGTTATCAGCTTTATGTCATTTCAGCGCCACCATAAAGGTTGTGAGTCTCTTAAAAAGGTCTTGGTAAAGACCTTCTCATTCTCAAGGTAGTCTGCCTTCAGCTGGCTGCTGGCCCACAAACTGTAAGGCTCTTTCACACTCCTTTCTGGTCTTCCATTTACAGCTCGGGGTTTGTCCAACAGCTCTGTTTTGTTTAGATGGATAGGATTCATTACAGAAACTTGATTTGTCAAACATGGAAATGGGAAAGAAATGTAATTTTCATAAGCAGCATTTACTTATGTATGAATCACACCACCACTTTGGATTGCTGTTTGCTAGATTTCTTTTAAAAAAATCAAAATAATCCAGATTATATCATTGACTGGGATAGAACTTTACATACTTGAAAATGATTTGACCATTTTATTTTAGTGCTCTTTGGGTTGAATCTCAAGCATGTAATTTTAATTCAACACCCTTTTGATGAACAGGTGTGATTGAGAAATTAATGTGACCACTAACATGTTCAGAATCTAAGTGGGAATGTATGAGATCTTATGTTCAGAACCTCCAGCAGACAAAACTGGGGCTCTGTCCCAGTTCTTCCCATAACTCTTGTTCCAGAGTCGCCCTCTGTCTGAGGTGACCTTAAAAAAGAGAACTACAAAGGTTAATGCTAAAATAACTGCACTGTGGCTCATACATGTCATAAAACACTGACATCACAGTAGGAACCACAAACTGAAAATGAAAACAAGGAATCGGAAATTTTGGACTGATGATGGTGCCAAATTAAGGGTCAGTGAGTCAAGAAAAACATCATGATTCATCTTCTGTGGACTGAAGTGTCAATCAGGGGGAAATTTTGACCTGACAGTAGCGTAGGAAGTCTGAGTGGGCGGGGGGGTTGGTGGTTACCAAAATAATCATAAATCATTCTCTGGAGACAATGAATATTCATGATAAGTTTCATGGCTGTTTGGACAAGAGTAGCATATTTTGTAAACATCAAGCAGACATAAAAGTCATGTGACAGGCTCATAAATATATTCCTCACTTTTACTTTTTCTTCTTTTTTTTTTTTTGACTGAATTTATAGTTGCTTGAATGAAACAGTACTTGAGGTCTAACCAAAATTCTTAAATGTAAGGTCTTCAGTTTTGATTGTAAATGCACTAGATCTCTTTATTGTTACTATTCTAGTTCACACACTGTTACCCACTTACAAATTTGCGCTCACGTAGTTGTTTGCACACTTACTGATTACTTAAGCCTGTGTGAAGATGTGAATGTTTTCTGAACATCATCACTTATACTCAGTTCACCCCTCACTGCTGTCCTTAGTCACACTAATGAAATCATTACAATTCCCACTATTATTCATCCCTGATGCTCTGACGCCTCGTGATTTTATTCACACTTATTCTGTAATCCTCTGAGTAACTCTACTGCTCTAATGGTGTTTTCAATATATTGCGAAGGTTAGGGGACAGTTATTACTAAAACCTTAATAACATTCATCTCATTTGAAAAGCTGTGCATGAATAAATGCAATTTCAAGTTTATGGTCCTCGTTTAAATTGTTACTTGTGGTGAACTAACAGTCGCATATGTTTTTGTATATGTCCCTATCAGGATCTACAAGGGAAGATGCACATAGAACTTGGTGGATGTTAAGAAGAAGAAGTGATGAGACGTTTATCGGAAGGTCAGTTCCTCATTTAGCCTCCAAGAGTTTCAGAATAAGTACAACATCAGCAACTGCTGTATCTACTGCAAAGTAAGAAGATAAAGTTGTTAATTTTAATCTCAAAATGACTCATTCAGTGCTGAATTGTATCAGTGTACAGAACATGGTTATCTTGTAAATGTAAATGTTAACGAATGCTGAAGTTGAAGAAAGTGTGAATAAGTAAAGCCACAGTTGGTCTGTGATAAAAGGGAAGGATGTTGTTGTGCAATATCACCCAGTGTTCAGGCCACACTTCCATGACGTGGTAAGTGATTACTACCCGACTCAAGGTTAGTATTGCCTTTATAATGTTCGATAATGAAAACTAAATATACCAAAATATCCTTTCCCCTGGTTACAGATTCCTGGCATGTTCACATAAAAGGTCTGCTTTGATAAATAAATTTAAGCACACCTGTTGCGTGTTTCCAAACGAACATTTGAGGTGTAACATTTGAAAATTTGATATTAGAATTGAAATAAATTATATTTGTTTCCACTTATTTCATCTTGTCGCTGGTGTGAATCTAGTTAAATCCTCACTTACATCACACTACATACAATGAAATGATTTACCAAGCAATAAATGACAATACTGATGGCTTGAGTGGACTACAGTTTAGTGAAATGATGGATCAAACCCTGGCTCAGTGGGTCTGAGTATTGATTATGAATATTAATTACAGTCTGCCTGGAGTACAGATACAGATACTGTTGGCCAGTTCTCTGAAAGTAATGATGAAAAATCCCCACCTCACAGCTCCCAAGCTCAGTTCAGATTTCCCCTCCAGGAAAACCCAAGTCTTTGTCCTGAGCTCTTATTTACAGCATGTCTCAAGAATTCTCTGGTCAGTGACGGGGCACTGGGGTAACACTTGGCAGTTGTTAATATTGGTTACTTTCACCGTCCCTAAAGTAGATTTGAAAAAATTTTACTACAGGTTGCTCTGGCGAGTCACGTAAACGCTTAAAATGGAAAAGCAGGAAAGACTGAGCTTGGCATTTGCAACACTTCAGTGCTGTGAGACACACCACACAGTAAGCAGCAACAGCATGCTTCTACTGTTGTGGAGGCGCATAGTGTAGTTTCTCAACCATTCCCCTCGCTCAGATGTGAGAGGAATGCCAAAAATACACAGCAAGCAAAGGTTTGGTTGCTTAAGCAACCAAACCATGTGTTTGTTTTATTTGAAATAGAGATTCGAAGAAAAAGATTTTTGACTGCAGCTTTATCTAAAGGCCCCATATTAATAATAGTTAGAATCCAATAAAATCTATTATGTAATTACTGATCATTGAATTTTACAATCAGCATGTGTTTTTACACAATCATTACTTTTAGATTTTCAAACAGTACAACCACACTAACGGTCATGTTAACGAGTTTGTGAAGCCAAGTCTGGAAAAACATGTTTGTCTAGTGCAGCCTACACGTAATATAAGTCACCTAAAGTGTGCTTGGCCCAAATAAAGTCAGTCAACTGCTGTGTAGAGCGTGTGTGGCAGAAAATGAAACATGATATCTTCCCCACACCCCTACACATGGGTTATGTATGGGGGTATTTACGATTGACTGCATTTGCAGACTGTTGCATATTTCCAAAGCTACACAGCTCTGATCAAATGTGCAGAGTCCAACCCGTCTTCGGGTTTAAAGGGTGACAACACCACCTCGAGCATCAGGCAAATGGGAATACACACAAGCAAACACAGTGACACATTCTCAGGGCAGAAGAGACTGAACCATGGTGACACTCTCTCAGAGGAACACGTGATTTCCCCAAACACAAGGGGGGTGGAGGTGGCTAACACATACACAGACCACAGAGAGGCGTAGACATGAAGGACACTTGTTGTACCATGTCATGTGATGACATTAGCTATGGATGATGTCACCACTCCTTCGTTGCTCTGACATGTGACTCTAGTATCTGTGACCACACTGAGTGAGTCAACAAATTCACCCCCCACATCTGAGGTTGAGGAATCACTGAATTGTGTCTCCTGAGGTCTCCCCTTTTTTTCTACAAGCTAGCAGGGCTTTTGTAGCTTTCCCTCCTCTTCCTAGCAAGCTTAAACTTGACTTGGTTTGATTTTTAATCTCTTGTCATTCCATTCATGGTTATAGAAACACAACTGAAGCATGACTATTACTGTATATAACTCCAAAATCCATTTGTTACATTTGAAAGTTAAATTTCATGTTGGCTGTACGTGGTTAGTGGTATGAGAGACAGTGCACAGATGGTTAATGATTAGAAATTATCTATGTTTATTTAGCAAACATGCCCATATGGTGCTGCTGCTAGCTTGCATGCCACCATTTCTAGACACAGCTGAGGAAAATCATGGTAATGGATTCAATAAAAAATAACCAATTAATTCATTCAAGATATTATCAACAGTCTGTCAGAACAGGCTCGCTGCATACCGATTGGTAAAATGGCCCATTATCCCTAACCTGCTGTGTTGAGGAAACCTTTTTATCTTTTTTGTCTAATTTCTCTCCTAACCGATGTGGTCACTGAGCAGATCACAGTAAATCTTAGTAAACTGTCTTACCTGTAGTGGTGCTGCTTTAACACTCACTGGTTGTTGTTTTTTTCATATTTTCAACAATAAATTTGTTCAAAGCTGTCTGTGCTCCAGCTTTCCCTGTCTTTGTTGTCAGATGCTCCACTTTTTATGTTGAAACTGTACAATTAGGGGTACTTGGTACATTTTAAATGAGTTTTTTTTATAAATCTCAAGTTTAAAACTGGGTAAAAAAGCAAACTCTGAAAAATAAAGTAAGTTGTTGGCTGGATTTAACAATAAATTGTTAACATGTTGAGGTTCCTGTGGGCTGGATCTGTAGTTTAAGACCTATGCTCTACATCATGACCCTCACCTCATTTCATTGTGAATAACTCTTAGAATGCCAAAGTGATATAGTTTTACATTATGTGTAACTTAAAGATTCGCTTGAGTTCTATTGATATCTGTATATTTACTTGTTGGCAAAATATAAGATATTTGCTGTCCCTGGTTAGAGCCTCACATAGGCTTGTATATCTCACTGTTATCTTCCCTCTGGAGAATATACTCTGCCGTCTGTCCCCATTAGTTTCCCTGTGTTGATCCTAACAACTGCCAGTCTACATTGATAGACTGTGGTCAGCAGCAGTCTCTCCACCGCTTGAGCACTCTATCCATTAGCCAAATTCTAAGCTATTTCATTATCTAAATGGATGAGATCCAGGCTCTACCCACTACACCGCTAAACCACAGGTTAGATTGCCAGTAGCCTCCTCTCTGTCTCAAGAGGACTGAATCATGCTTTCTGCCCAAAATTGAAACATTGAACTCACTTAATTGAAAACAAGGTTGGATAAAAGTGAAAGTTACTTCCCTGTTACAGTAAAGTTATTATTGAAATTTGGGGGGGGCAAAGTAAGTGACACAGACTATATGTAAAGCCCTGTCTAACCGTGTGTTGGCTCTGTAGTGGAAACTAGGCTATTGACTGAGGCGGTGTCAGATTTCTCTGCTGCTGCCATTCCTGCTGCAGACACCCAGGGTCTCGCATTGATTTTTTTAAAACCACAACTCCTGGACAACTTCAAGGCTTTCAAGACCGTAATTATGACATAATGGATGTGTTGGCCAAGGCTTGTGACATTATAGGTTTATGTCTGCAATGCCTTTGATTTTTCTGGAAATACTGTAATGCTACGAGACAATCTGAGCTCCAGGAATAGACTGGCTGGTTGCTCTGCTGTTGACTGTGATTGGTAGACTGGAAGACGGAGATAAGTAAGTCTGACAGTATTATTCTGTCCCTGAGCAGACGAAGAGACAGCTAATGAGTTATTGTATCGACTCAATAAGAAGACTGTGGATGTGATTAATGTGTTGTTTGTGAGGTCCAAAGTGTACAGTGTGTGCACACGTGATGTGGTTCGCTAAATATGATGTGTTGTTTGTAAACACTGACTGCAAGTCACCCCACTGCTACTGAGTGTTTTTGTTTTAAATCATTACGTGCACAGTGTGCATTAGCTGATAATCTCATTCAGAACAACTTATAATGAATGCAGACGTAGAACAATCTTCAACCACTAGATCACCATTATTACATGCAGTCAGCAGAAAGAAGTGCATGGCTGTTTTCAGTTCAAGCAGAGGAGGGGGACTGATATGGATTACTAACCACCTTGAGGGTGCATGATGATTGGAGAGCGCTATTGATCGCTGTCATCTGATGTCATCGGGTGTCATTCCCAACAGCTTAACAGCTGGTGTATCAGTTGCTTTTTCATTAGTGTTTCAAGTATTTACATTAGGTGCTGCAGTACTGACTTGACTGATTTTTAGCTGGCTAACCAGTTTCCTTGAACTATTTTAAAGTCATAGGTTGGAATGGGTGGCACTGTATGATGCTATATATTACATAATTATATAAAGTTTATTGCAAGATACCTATACCTGTAATGTCTCTCTGTGGGTAATTCTGCAGTAGGGCTGCTTTTGGCATTGTAAGTACATCATTTTTGCATCAGTGTGATAATGTTGGTTTGGCAGGTGTTTAATTCACTGGATTAGGCAAAGGCATACATGTCCATCTGCTTATTTTGTCAATGAATGCTTTCCCAAATGAATTTCCAGAAAATGCATCATAATAAACTATAACAATATAAAATCACAGATGCCATACACATTCGGTATATATTGCCCACTCCAGGTCTCTAGTAAATAAATAGTTACATGACACTTTCAAATTAAGTTTGAAATTTATATGTATAAAAAAAGAATTAACTCAAATCTTTAACCATGTTTGCGGTTTTGTTACCACTTTCAGTTCATTATCAGAGACAGAAATATATATTATTTAATTATTTGTGTGCATGCTTGTTTATTGATATCTTTAGGAACATATTCGCAGTGCTTCAAATCACAGAGGGACATCTGCTTCCTTTTCTCCTCCACCTCTTCTTTTATACAGTTATTACATTAGTTACAATCCATTGCCGAAGCACTTTGTGGCAGGCATGACAAGTTTGCTGTCCTCAATGTGATGCCATTTCTCATCAGCAGAGCCTTTTAAGGATCACTTAAGAAACTGGTAATCAAAAAGCAAGGGAAGTTGGCAAAGATGTTTTTTAAGCAGATTGAATTGGAGGAGATCCAGTTCCAGCTAAAGCAAGTGTTTGTTTGGATAGACTGTAATAGTTTCCTTTTTGAGTTATTGTTGAGGCTGTAAAGGAAGAAGGTGGGTCCACAGATTTTGTGTCTTGTGAGATAAGATATATTTTCACCCTGCACCAGTGATCGAGGCTACTTTTGGCAAAGCATTAGTTCCACAATGTCAACATGCATTCACCAGTAAAAACTGGCTACATGCTGTAGCAGTGTTAGTGAGATAATAATTAGTTTTATATTTTTTTCTGTAGAAATGTTTAATATTATCTGCCATCATCATTATAAGCATTATCTATATTATATATTATAGTCACAGTTTTTGTTTACTGTCAATTTTGCCTTGTCTTTGCAACAGTAATCCTGTTTAGTGATCGTATGTTACAAGAGTCAGGCTGTAACCTCGTTGAAAAATATTGAGTTTGCACCTGATTAATGCATTTGTATTGATGGAAGCATGTGATGTGATAATTGATGTAAATGTTAAAGTAAAAGTAGCTGGAATTTGAAAGGGCAGGTAAAATCTGTTTACTGTAATCTGGTTACATTTTTGTCTTTCTTTCTCACAGCAGCACTGTACCTAAGTATGATAATTGTGTAGAACAATCTTACGTGACATAAATGTTCCAATTATATGCTCATGATTTTCTCACCTCCAGCACTCTGACAGGATGGCATCACAGGAGGGAAAGGAGCCGCCTCCAAACGGAGGTCAATCAGATAGCCGTCTAAAGAGCAAGAAGCCGCCCAGCCTTGTAATAGCCATCCCTCCACCTGAGGCTACAATGTCCCACGACCCTGAAAAACGGGTAAGCTGACCATTTTGACCCAACCTGTCCTTCAGTAACTGGCCTCTTGAGGTCAAATGTCATTTCAATAGATGATGTGTTATCACAATAACTCACCAATCCTCTTACAGTGCTGGCGTTAACTACTTTCCCGTGCAAAGTTTAATTAAAGTTAATTTAAGGTTTTACAAGTACACTAAGCATGTTGAAAAGTAGACTACTAAATCAGGTATTGTGTTAGAAAAGAGCAAAGAGAGAATAAAGCTTGATTCAATCTGTATCATATAAATGTAGGCTATATGTCATTTTTCAGTGTTGCAGGGGTCTAAAAACATGACCTAATCATGCTTTAGTATGTGGCTCAAAACTGAGGTTCAAATCAGTTAATTAATTGATTTAAAACACAATCAGAGGGTTGAATAAAACCATGCTCAGCAATGATTATAGGGACTTGCAGAAAAGCTTTCGATGTTACCTAACATCCTTATAATATCCTTATTAGTATAGATACTTTGGAAGATGTCATGCCCTCTAATCATTTGACTTTGCTTATACAAGAGAAGTGAAAAAAAGATTTGGGGCAGTACATTTACAGTATATTTTTAAAAGGTCAGAAGGGTGTAAAACACATTAATGGGGAAGCATGGTATCCCTCTGTGCCTAAATTTGCCATTTGCTCGGGCAGGGAGGCATTTTGGACAGCTGTCTTGCAGTTTATGGGCACAAGGCCATACATTTTCCCCCTGTGGGCCCCATGCTTAGAACACAAACGATGGCATTTCAGCTACACAAAGCAGTAGGTAGTCAGAGTTTAATTGAGCATGCTACAGCTGTAAACTGTTCCTAAAGAGCAACTAGTGTAATAAACATGCAAATATAGTGTGAACTCAGGCATGTACTGTAGCTTTGTTGTACAGAAAAAGACAGAAAAGAGGAAAGAGCAGGAAGAGGCCCCAAACTCACCCCACTAACTGTGGTATTTCCATCTCCTCGACATATTTGAATAATATTGCATTTAAAAGTGCTTTGCTGCATCATGCACTGTAGTAAATATTGAAACTACCACATGCACATTTAAAAATGTTGTCATCATAAATTCAGGTTTTATTATTTGTAAAACCTAATGCATCAAAGAGTGAGGACATTTTCAAGGTCTTGTGTTGTTATTGTCAGTTGCCGCGTTTAGAGGAGGAGCTGCTTTGTGTATTTAGCCTGTCTGCATGACATGCATGGACTACATGATACAACACAATACCCATATATTATTATTTATTTATTTTATTTTTTTTTGCTTTGATCTGAGACCGACTACAATGCATAAAGTCATTACTTGTCAAGACCATTAGCCTTTACAACTGCAGAGTCACTGCAGGTTAAGACGATGGATTCTCAGTAGAATCACTTTACTAAACAGAGGAACACTGAACAGCTTACACAAGTAGGTGTTAAAGAGAACAGGGAGAGTGTTTTATTTTTTTCTGACCCTTTTAGCAATACCCAACTGCACAAAATATTGACTGAACACAATTGTGTTGACATTAAATGTGCACTTAATCAAATATCTCAATACTGGAACTTAGTCTTACCTGTGATCTTGATTATTGCAGTCATCACAATAATTGCCTAATTACTTTCTTAAGAGTCTTATAAATTGATAGTAATTTCATCCGAGATGTTCTTCAAGTTCTAAAGGGTCCTAATTAATTGTGTTTTATTCTGGTAATAGTAGTATTGTAGTCCACTACGTAGCACTGTCCCACCATTCATATTTATTTTACTACAACAGTTACTATAATGAAACATTATTTCACCTTTCCTCTGATCAGCCACTGCGACCGTCCCTGAAAAAAAGTGAGAGTGGTCGAGCACCAGGTTCTGTGTCGGAGAGCATGACTGGAGCCGGAGATGGAGGTGGCTTAGCCAGAGACAGACGGGCAAAGTTTGGTAGACAAACATCGCTCTCTCAAAGCATCCGCAGGTAAAAAGTCATGTGTATTATTGTTTTTGTCCATAAGATAAGATAATCCTTTATTAGTCCCACAATGGGGAAATGTTGCTTAACATTCAGGTTGCTAGTTAGAGTTAAGTCTGACAGTTTTTAATTAGTGACCCACAGTGGATGCATAGGTCTTGAACCCATGAAAGAAAAAAACAAGCTGCAAAGCACTCTTCTTCAAACTTTATAATACACGAAAGTGGTGTTCCCTGCAGGCCATTCACCCTAAAGAGTCAAAAAGTGCAGACACTGTTCCCCACAGTTCATTCACCAAAAAAATCTGCCTCTAATCAAGGACCCTTTATTGTCGGCATTCAGTAATACATCACAAGGGACTCAATGTTGAATATAGAGATAAAGATTGTATTTATATCTGTGCAGTATTCAGTGATATTCAGCATCTCGTTTTGTGAACATGTTGGCCAGTTTGACGTCTCACAGCTGAAGTGCAATTCACCACCACTGTGTTAAGCTCATTATCTTCTGACATAGCACAATTTCACATTGTTAAGATGTTACTAGAAAAACTGCTGCACACATTAGTCTGCTTGCTGCTGACTGTATTTTATGTGATACTGAGGCCACCCTCTTATTTCTGTACCTATAGGAATACAGCCCAGTGGTTTGGTGTGGGAGAAGACTGTGAGACCAAGCAGCAGGTATGGCACAGGAAGAGCCTGCGCCACTGCAGCCAGCGCTATGGCAAGCTGAAGGCCCAGTATAGGGAGCCTGACACAGCCACCAGCATCGACCAGAGCCTGGACTCACCAGCTGCACACAGGATGCCCAAGGTACTGTGAACAGAAGCGTACAGTTATCACTACGCTTCCTAATCCACACATTCATTCACATCCTGATTGAGATTTTATTCTACTGCATGAATAGGCCAAAATATCCTACCATGGAAACAGACAGCAGAAAGAAATAAGATGAGACACAGCAAGCTCTATGTCATGAGGTCTGTCCACTAAGAATTCACATTTCCACTCAATTTCACAGCCTGCCAAGTATTAACTCTTTTTCCACCTGTATGGTTTAATGTTCTGACACTGAGAGACTTCTCTGAGAGGATAGGAGCAAAGAGAAATACTGAGAGGAGGAGACTGAGGAGAAAATGTGTCTGGCTTTAGTAAAGCAGAGTGCTGTACGGTGACAGACGCAGACCATCTGTGTCCCAGATGAATCATGGCACTCCTCTCAGTCCGTGTCAGACAGCTCTACTCTACTCATCATTCACTCACTTTTTTGATCACATGTCTGTTTGCTCTTGTAATCAGTGATGAAAACTTCCAACTAGCGGCATAGTTTTTTTTTTTCTCTTACTATACACATGAGTGTCAGAAATGTTAATGTGATCTATCACTTCTCTGTATGCTCACTACCTGGAACAGGTAGGTTGTGGCGAAGTTCCTGTTAATGTAAGGACGTCACTCATGTTTATGTCAGACTGACTTTAATTACTGTTTTTGGTAGATTGTGGATCCCCTGGCACGGGGAAGAGCCTTCCGTTGCCCAGATGAAGTGGACAGTCGCTCCCCCAGGACGCCACACACCACCCAGGGGGTTCCCGTCACCCCGGGGGTCACGTCACTCAGCTCTTTCACCAGCCAGCGCTCCGGGTACAGCCGCTTCCCCAGGCGCAAGAGGGAGTCCGTCGCCCGCATGAGCATCCGAGCTGCATCCAACTTGCTGAGGGTGTGTAGGGGTACCAGAAAGCCTGTTTGTGTGTATGTGAGGGAATTATCAAAGGAATTGAGTCATGTTCTATTCTTTGAATAAAACAAAAGAAAAGCTATGAGTGCATAATATACCTTTCAATGTTTTTATCATTGTTTTCTTATTTCTAAGTAGAGCAGAACTGATCTAAGAAACATTATGCATGTGTGAAATCACTTATGTTATGTGCCATGTGTGTTGTCCAGGGTCGTAGTGGTTTGGCAGGCTCCCAGACAGGTCGCAGTTTCCCCAGGAGGAGCTTTGCCAGGCCCAGCTGGATGGATGAGGACACAGTGGACTCTGCAGATGCATCTGAGTCGCTCTTCTTCAGCAAGGTCAGCAGGCACTGTCTTAATCTTTCTGTTTGAAGCATTTGCAACAATTTCTCTCTTTGCCTCACCTTTTTTCGGACTTAATCTCTCTTCCTCTTCCTGAGTATGTTAGCAGTCACACTACTCACCACTTTTACACTTTTCACTGCTTATCTGCCTCTCTTATCAGCCACCTTTCTTCAGCAGCTACTTTCTTTCTTTCTTTTTTATCTTTGCTTCCTTCCTTCTTTGTCTTTGAACATATACAACATGTTGTGACACGCCAGGTCAGCAGCAGTGCTCTCTGTACTTTGGCATATATATTCTCATCTCACCTCATCTCTCAACATAATTTTCTTCCACTATTCTAGATTTAACAATATTCTCTCTAACCTCTTCTCTCTTTGTCTGACTACTCAATCATAGTCAGTTTTTGCTTGAAAGAATGCACAATCAATATAGCAAAAGTAAACTGGAAGCAAAAGTAAACTGGAAGCATGCATATCTAAGTAGTCATTTAAACATAAGAATGTTTTGACAGATACTACTTGGATGCTGATGTCCCTATATGTCTACTATATGTATACTATACACAACAGGAACCTGTTGTTTAAACACATGTAAAGCCTGGCCTGCTCATTAATTACTGCTTTCCCCTTTTTTCTTCCTCTTTCTCTGTGACCTACATTAACCACTGCCGCATAGGTCGATGCCCATGATGAGTTGTACTCAATGGCTGATGATGTATTTGAATCTCCTCCCATGTCAGCGGCTCCGTGTGAGCAGCCTGACCAGAAGTTCCCAAGCCTGTGAGTAAATACACAACCAAAAACTGAAAGGTCACTGAAACGCCTAAATGTAGACTGTAACAAAAGCAGAAATAACAAATAAAGCTTACATGCTTTTTTTTTTTCTTTTTTACTTTTTCTTCTCCATTCTTTTTCTACGTTTTTTTATTTGTCTCATCACTGTCCACCACTTGTGCCACATCCCCCTCTTTTCCATTTCTCCCCCTACCTGCCTGTCTTCATCCTAATTGTAGTAAGGACGTATCTCGGACGCCCAGGACGCCAATAGTAGTGCCCGAAAAGAGCCATCCTCGTCGGGGGGGTCGCATCGCCTCCCAAGTTAAGCACTTTGCATTTGACAAACATAAGCGTCAGTACGGCATGGGAGTTGTGGGGAAGTGGCTGAACCGGCACTACCGACGCAGCCTCAGCAGCAACGTCCAGAAGCAGCTGGACGACTTCCACAGCCACAGGTCGGGAATGAGAAGATGCTAATGTTCACTGACCTACTACTGAATAATTCACTGGCTTGAAAAGATTGACTTGTTGACCTCAGTCAGAGAGAGAGAAAACTAACCAGTGAAATCGGCTGCTTCACTGTTTCATTTAATTTTATTTTATGGGCAGTTTTTGTTTGACTGAAGCTATTTTTCTCCACTGTAATGTGATGTATAATACCATGACTGACAGTTCATCTATTTTACTTGACTTAATATTTTTTGTCTGTTGTGTCTTGTTTTTAGGCCTTACTTTACCTACTGGATCACATTTGTCCATATAGTAATCACACTACTGGCCTGTTGTACATATGGTTTTGCCCCTGTGGGGTTTGCACAACATTCTACATCTGAACTGGTGAGTGAAGGTCACTATATCTATAACTCTATTCACACAAAATATTGGTTGAAATATTGGTGGAAAAATCTCTGTTCATTAAGAGGAAAAAACAGGTTTACCTCTTAAAGACCCTGCCATCTGTAGTGTCGAAATCGCTGCTTATTGCTTCTTGTGAAACTGAGCATTACTACAAAGTAATGCCATTTTGATGCACGTACATCTTCTCAGTTAGTACATGGTTGTGAGCATTAAATATTAAAGTCAGTTTTTAAGTGATGTAATTTTTTATCTGAGCAAACACATGCATTAAACAAAAAGATGCATTAAAAAGACAAAATGTAGTTTTTTTCATATATTTGTCATATTTTACTCTGAATTCATCAGTTAACACTCAAATGAGTGAATGTTTCAGTACTTTCGTCATGTTATATGCATTTGTCAGTTACATTGCCAACTGTGTCACTCTGTCGCCCTCTGTAGGTGCTGAAGAACAAAGGCATTTATGAGAGTGTCAAGTATATCCAACAAGAGAACTTCTGGATTGGTCCCAGCTCTGTGAGTCTGTTTGCTGGTCTCAGTTTAGCTCTTGTATTACACTGTATTTGTTTTACTGTCCACTTAGATGGTCACTTACATTAGATGTTTGTCTTGATGTATAAAACTGAACAGCTCCATAAAGATCTGCTGTGATCAAATTGTAAAACACTATCATAGATAGTGTCCACATTCTCTGGAACACAAAAGAAGAGTCAAGCTCCATGAACACATATTTACAACTTGTTAAAAGGCAGAAATACTTGATGCCTGTAAAAAAAAAAAAAATGGATTTGAGTTTTGTGTGGGTTGCTTGCTTGTATATCTTTACAGAAATTTCCAACCTTTACAGGAGGACCTGATCCACTTAGGGGCCAAGTTCTCACCATGCATCCGTCAGGACAAACAGATAGTGAGTCTGATCCAGAAGGCCAAAGACCTGGAGAGAGAGTCTGGCTGCTGTGTTCAGAATGACAACTCTGGATGTGTGCAGACCCACAGCAATGACTGCTCCGTACGTTGGTTATTATGCACGTTCATGCTTAGCACACTGGGAACTGAGGCAAAGTGGCATTCAATGAACGTGCACATGCAGTTGCAACTTTAATTTAAAAAACGAGTGCTTCATGTTTCTCACATCTATAGCCACAGAGCAGAAGCAGCACACACTTGTTAACACATACTGAGACGTGAGTTTATGATCTGTAAGCTTATTATCACCTGTACAGTCATGCTAATTACTCACAACACACATTCTTTGCATAATTCCTCACACTTTTTTTTTTTTTTTACCATAATTAACTCTTCATAGATACACACTGAAAACTGCAGTTCCTCAATTTGACACCAACTCTGCATTAAGCAAGTTTTAAATGTAACAAAGATATTTTTAAGTTGTTTACTTACTGTGTATTTTTTGGTAGTGTTCCAAATGCTGCATCCTGCATTTACATAGTGAATACCAATCTGTTTATTTAATTGCTATGTGATCCTATGACGTAAATCCTACAACTGAATCCTAAAATAACTGTGCATGCAGGAGACACTGGCCACGTTTATTAAATGGAACAATGAGCCTGTGGACAGCATCAGCAGGTCCTCTGGTTCTGTCTGTCACCAGGATCCCAGGTGAGGATATGTGCAGTATGTGATTACTGTGCCACATGACATGTAGAGCACATCTAAGAAACCATAAAAATACCAAGTAAATCTTTTCAAACGTTCTTGTGTTTTCCTGTGTTGCATGTTGTGACCAGAGTGTGTGAAGAGCCTGCCTCTGCAGAGCCTCATACGTGGCCAGACGACATCACCCAGTGGCCGGTGAGGGGACACCACTGCTGATTTGGAAATTCATTTTCTACACCAGCGCCCACTTATTTATTTCCACAGAATATTTTTCCTATGCTACTCTGAATGTCTCAGATCTACATAAGATAAAATTTATTGTACAACTGTGTTATTGTTCATTACATGTCCTTCTCCAGGTGTGTACATATCCCAAGAAGTGGAACCACACAGGTTACAGACACATGGACTGTAACATCAAGGGACGACCATGCTGCATAGGAACTAAGGGCAGGTGAGACACATGGGCTTGCTGTTTGTTGTTTACTGGATTCAAGGCCTGCAGATATCACCTTGATCCACTGTTCCACTTTTTTATTCATGTGCTTGCTGAGCTGCCATATCATTGCTTCGTCATCTGGAGAAAAATTTTAATTGCATTTTGTTTGTCCTCCTGTAGATGTGAGATCACCACCAGAGAGTATTGCACTTTCATGCATGGTTACTTCCATGAAGATGCCACACTCTGCTCACAGGTAGTGTGTGTGCACATGTTCTGTTTGTGCGTGTGTGTGTTGGTGTGTTGGTATATTTCTGACCTCATGCACAACTCTTGCGCAGGTCCACTGTCTGGATGATGTGTGCGGCTTGTTGCCCTTCCTTAACCCTGACGTTCCAGATCAGTTCTACCGTTTCTGGCTGTCTCTTTTTCTCCATGCTGGGTACGCACCACACCCCTCACAAGCATCCTTAGACAAAGATTGAATTTCTAAGTAAATATTTCTGGACAAATTAAGATGGGTCTCTTAATGAATTAATTAATTTATTGTTTGTTGCTTGTTTGTTTCTCGTCTCATGGTCTCAGGTTGCCATGAGATATAAATGAGCTGTTTCAGCTGAGTCAGCCACTGAAGCATAGATGTAGCCACTGAGACAATCTTTAATATGCTGTGAACATTATAATGCTGAGTCTGTGAGCTGTTTCGGTTGTTTGCTATGAATGATTACAAAGTGTGGGTTTCATTATGTCAGCATCTTTCAGGATTCAAACCTAATGAAATATTTTTAAAGGAGGCCCCAATGCTCATGAGCTGTTCACTCACATGAGTACTGTAATACTTGGTGCTAATACCAGGCACATGGGAAATCCCTCAGGTCTACTTTAAAACAAACACACAAACAGGCCAAGAGAGCTTAATGACAACTATGCAAATATTTGCAGTGTGTGCAAAAATGCATATTTGATATAAAATGCAGTGGCTGAAATACCAGCAGACTGTACAGATATGTCATTTTTAGACTTTGTGTGTGTGTGTGTGTTTGTGTTTGTAGGCTTTTACACTGCGTGGTGTCAGTGGTGTTCCAGATGACCATACTGAGAGACCTGGAGAAGCTGGCTGGTTGGGTCCGTATCTCCATCATTTACATCCTGAGTGGCATCACAGGGAACCTCGCCTCTGCCCTGTTCCTGCCCTACAGAGCTGAGGTGAGCTATTCACATGAATACTTGCACACACTGACGTACACACTAACAAAAGGGATGCACACATAATTTGTTGGCCACATCATCTAGAAAGTGGAGCAGCATGAATACACTGTTAGTAAGGCGACATTAGCACCTCTAGCCGTGTCTTGGAGTAGTAGACCGACCGAGAGTCTGGACATTTCCTCCTCTGTGAAAACCATTCTTAAAAAGACAGAGCAGAAACACAATGCATACAGCCCTGAATGTGATTATACAACACTAGCTTTTCAGTATTATTAATTTCTATAAATATGTCTTCAAGGATAAACGATCTGACAGTCTGTTCAGTCAGGCTACAAATCTGAACTGTAGTACAATAATACAAACAATAAATTGCCATAGAATCCATTATTTATCTATATGTGTGTTTCCAGATATTAACAAAAAGGTTTAATTAAGTTAGATATATAATATTTGGGCGTGTTTATATGCATACAATAATTCCAAAATTCAGTGTAATCTAGTAATGTGATTGCAAAAACTCTTGGCTTCATATAATAAGTATTTTAATCATTTTTTATTCAATTATGTTATTATAGAAATTGTTTTGAAAATTTTGATCAAACAAGAAAAACTCCCATGTGTGAGACATTGGCATGCATCCACCTACACATTTACAGCAACTGCATGAGTACAGGTAGTAAGCTCTGCATATGCACAGCTACAAACACACATTCAGTACAGTATGCACACAGAATCTGTCGTAATTGAGCATAGACACATTTACAAACAAACATCTATATATTTTTTGTTTTCTACTACATACATATTAAGTGTCTGAAAAGGTTAAAAGGTTAAAATCAACAGCTTTTCTTACAGATGAGGTTAGAGTTTTGTGTCAGTCAGCAACAAGATTGCGTTACAGTGACCTTTGTGAGGATTGCCAGGAAAGCTGATTTATTTCTATTACTTACAGTAAGCACTCACACTTGACGCATGCACATATGCACACACTCACACAGTCAAATACACACATGTCATGCTGATCTGTGAGCTGTTCAAATGTCTGGGGTGTTAAGCTGTAAGTGACATGTGAGAGACAGACCTGAGCTCCTGCTCTTCAAAATCTTAATATTCCTTGATTTAATTAAGGACCCAAAGCTGCCAGCCTCATCAAACTGTCAGGCTGTTGTACCTGATGTATTGTTCTCTTCCCTTCTCCTGACTCACCACTTTATTTACACCTATTAGCTGCTACAGCTGATGTGAATATCCTGTAGCAGTTTTTGATGATGTTACAAAATGTTGATAGAGATGTAAAAACATTTAAACCATTTATATATTTCCACTGTGACTGTAGTTTGTCTCTGCTGCTCTCGCCCAGTGGCTTAGCTCAGCTTACCTTAACTAACTTACTGGAGGGGAGTTTCTCCTGCCAGGGATTATTAGAGCAGACTTGACTACCCCATCTAGAGAGGTCTAGAGGGGCACAGGAAACCTCATGGTGTTAACTGTGTAACTGACTGGAGAAACAGAGCTCAAGCTGACAACACCTTATGAGACCACTTAACTGTAGCTGAGTCAGTCCTGTGAGGAGAACAGTGTCATCCAACTCCGCATCAAGTACCCTGATCATCAAATGTTGTTGGTTTTAGGCAACAACATAACACTAGGATAGATAGATAGATAGATAGATAGATAGATAGATAACATTGATATACTTGAAACAGCTTAAAGACCATACTTTTTAGGTTGACTGTAGTTTTGTGTCTCTTGCTTTTAACTCATTTTAAATAAGATTCAGGTTCAGATTACTTTGTTTGTACCCATAGGTAGATTTGGTTTTCAGTGAATGAGTGCTCATACATAGACATACTTAAAAACAACGCACATCATCCATCTTTAACACCCATTTTCCAGGCGATTCAGACAATGACAGTCCTTACTAAACCAATCCTTACTGTCCAATCCTCACTAAAAAAACATTAAGACTGCACAAAAATAATGAGTCTGTAAAAGTAGTTAAAATCAATCAATTAAAAATATACATTGGACACCTGTAGCATCCCAAACTTCAGCAGACAATCAAAGAAAAAATATGTCACAGTATCAACAACCATGATATTTGTATATCAGCACATTAGATGAGAGCTACCTGCATGTGCCTTTGACAGACTGAGTACTTGATATTTTTGGGGAAACCAGTTATTTCCTTTAAAAAAAAAAAGATATGCTTGTGGGATTAAAGAGACAAATGAGAACTTGCTGATTATAAAGAAAAAAGATAAAAAGGTGAGAAAAGCTACCTTGGATATGTTCAGTTGTCACTTTGGTGTGTTCGACTAATTTATGCTGACACATGCCCATGTTCACACCTACGGGATATGTTTTATTTGGACATTACTATAGTTAATCCACTCTGTGATGTCCTGTCGGATGTGCTGATGGAAAGCTGAAGTAATCCTCTTGATATACAAGATTAAGTGTGTGTGTGTGTGTGAATGTCTGCTGAGTCAACTGCAGCTAATTACTATCTTAGGTGATGTCTGCACATGCTTTTGAAACACTCCTACCAGTTGATGTTCTCTTTTCTGTCTGTACTCCCTTTGTAAGTGACTAACAGTAGGTTCCTATACTGTACATACTGGGAGGAAATACAAGTACACACCAGGAAGTCCACTGATATTTGAAGCATGTAAATATTTATTAGCAGTAACAATGCCTCTGTCCTGTAACTCTATGATGTTTTCTAATTCATAGTGTAATGTTTGCACAAAACAACCTGTTGATCTGAGCAAATTACTTGGCGTGTGAAAAGAACACAGTCTGGATTACCTACTTTTTTATTGGCACGTCTGTTCCCCTCATTGTGTCGGTAAAGCCCACTTTCTCCTTTAAGAGATTAGCCTAATGCCATTGTGCAGTTTTCTTTTAAACAAAGACAATTGTTGCAAAGACTGGACTTGTCTGTTTGCGCCCCTAGTCTACACACAAAAGGTTCATCGCGGCACAACAGTTGGTCTTTCACATAATGTACAATTTTAATGGATGAATAAAAACACCTCAACAATGACACGTTAGATATTGCATCACCTAAACTTTTTAAACAAATAATTTCTGTATTTACATATGACAGATAATTAATGGAATGTGTGGCTGCTGTATGTATGTCTTGACGTCATTGAGACATCTGTTATCTTCTTCATAAGTTGACCCCAGTTGCTCCCATCTGATATTTGCATGGTGTGACGAACCTTGACATTAGAGCCAGAAATCCCCCTGCCCAGCTCTCCTAAGCGCTGACCGGCTCACAAACCAGCTCACAGGTCTTCACACACCAGGAATAACCAGAGGAAGCACATGCGTGCCACAACACAGGGCAGTCAAGCCACTTAAAGAGGCGGTTTAAGTGGATTATCCTTTAACTGTTGAGTTAGTGAGACCCTGTGGCTTGGGTATAAATGACTCAAACAACAGCCATAACTGGAATAATAATAATTCACACAGGTAAAGCAGATCTATAGAATATTAGAAGTACATAAACTCTGTCTGTCTGCTCCTAAAACTTTATAGAGACAAAGAAAAGTTAAAGTCTGTTTCATTAGCTCTTAAATCAGAATTTGATTGAATATCATTTGATGTCATGAGTCACACGTCTCTTGGTTGAAGTCAAGATCAGAGACTTTGTTAAACTTTTCATGCCAGAATGTATTAATAAAGTCCATATCACTGTACACACGTGAAGTGTGAAATGATTAAAAGGATCCACACATTTGAATGTAAATGCAGGCCCAAGACTTTCACTGTTTGAGGGTTTTTTGTTTTTTTTTGTTTTTTTTTCCAGATCTTTATGACTCCACTTCTGTGAAGTGTAAATGCAGATTATACATGTGTGACCTCCAAGAGGAATTAAGATGAGCACAGTCATCCAGTCTGGGAACATTTACTTAAGTAACTGTATCAGTACTATAATGGATAATACAAACATCCTGAACTAACATTCCAGTTCATGTCCAACAGTAAATCATTAGTGGGGTTGATAAGCAGTGGTGCCCGCCACCCCCACCCCACCCCAGTCACTGCCCCCTCTTTATGTTTTAGTATCTTCCATTTCAGCCAATGGTGAGTGATGATAAGCGTGCTAGGAACGTGTCGGCCTGCGTGTCTGGGGTGTGTGGGTGGAGTGCTGTGCAATGCTCTTTTCTGTTTGCAGAAGTTTAATGTCTTCACAGATTAGCCATCTGCCCCTGACCAGGCCAAGCCTCCAAACTCAGCCCTGACGTCACTCTAATCTGCTCACCTTTACTGCCTGACCCAGGGCTCGTACTGTAGTTCTACCCCAGAACTAGATCTAAAATTAAAAGAGACTGTGTGCAGTAAAGTCTTCATCTGTAAAGATGAACGTCTTTATCAAAGACCCAGCAGTTAGACAGACTGGCTCACAATGTCTTTAAACCTGTAATTGATGAGATATTTCTGCTTTACTATCAACATCTTTTGTTGTCCAAAAGGAATCAGTTAAATCAGGTTAACACATGGGTCCACTTTATGAGCCTGATAATCAGACTGAATTTGCCACTTTCCTTTCACTTCTCATCATTCATCACTGAATGAATTGGAGATGCGTGGAACCAGGCTACCACCCCGTTTGCATTTTGCAAGATACAAATCATGTAAATCTTTCCTCCAAACCTCACTATATTTCTCTGTGGCAGTATGAAAACAACATTAACACACCGGAAGTGTAGTCATGCTTTGCTGCAGGGAGTTGATAACTCAGATCTGATATGTATTGGCTCCATGTATGACCCCTTATTATCTACTAAGTAAGGAGAGTAGGTGCTCAGTGTTCAGAATACAAATTTGAAGTGTACATAATTGAACAACAATGCTGACAAGTAACATAAAGGTCACCCAAAAGCCCTGAGTAAACAGTAAGCAGGATGTATGCATTTTATCTACGGTACACAGCAGAGATTATGTGTGTAATGCATCTGTCCTGTGCTCAGTCATACATGTGCTTTAAGTCCTCTGAAGACAGTTCATTTTCTATCTAAGTGGGTCTTTCAGCTTCTTGTCGGGACTGGAACCAATTGGCCTTCCTTTGTTACAGTTGTTTTAAATGTAATTATTTGGCTCTCTCCCTTCAGGTGGGTCCAGCTGGGTCTCAGTTTGGTCTCCTAGCTTGCCTGTTTGTCGAGCTGTTTCAAGGCTGGCAGATGCTGGAGAAGCCGTGGAAGGCGTTTATCAAACTGCTGTGCATCGTCCTCTTCCTCTTCCTGTGCGGCCTCCTGCCGTGGATCGACAACATCGCCCACATCTTCGGTTTCCTCAGCGGCTTGCTGCTCTCCTTCACCTTCCTGCCCTACGTCACCTTTGGAACTTTTGACATGTATCGGAAACGTATCCTCATTTTTGTCTCGATGTTGGCCTACGTCGGGCTGTTCTCCTCCCTCATCGTTTGGTTTTATATTTACCCGATTAACTGGCACTGGCTGGAGCATCTCACCTGCCTGCCCTTCACGAGCAAGTTCTGTGAAAAGTACGACATAGACCACAACATTAACGACATAGTGCACTAGTCACAAGGCTCCTGATGAGGACCACAGTGTCTGTGCCACTGATCCACTAGCTTCTAGCCAATGACCAAATCAGTTGTTTCCAGGTCAGCTGGCCCTTTTAAGAACATGGTAATCATGTTTTTATTCCCTCATCAATGGACCTGGTCAGAGTTCATGTGATGGAACTGGATCAGTCTCCTCTCTTCAGCCTGCTGGTTTGCATACTTCTGTAAAACTTTACTCAACCTTTCTAATCCTCAGTCAAGTCTGGCACCACCTAGCATGTTAATTTGCTAATGGGCTAGGAGATCCTCAGAGTCAGAGGACAGGAAGAAATACTCAGGATGACAAAACTGCATAGAGCTGGGTAAACTGAAAGGAGAGGATCAGTAGAACGACAGAGCCGTCTGGCTCCTTCAGTTCATGAACACTCACATCAATCTAAAGAAGCCAAATGAGAGAAGAAGGCACAGGCATCTGCAGTCACTTTTCCCTTTAACTCAATGGACGGCAAGCAGCTGAGATGAAGAAAGACTGATGCCACAGTGGGTCATCAGGTCTCCTGTCGCCTCCTACCACTGATTCTTGTTTTCAGTAACACAGGGTTCAACACTACAAAGACTGTCATTCAGTTCCTCTGCCTCTCAATGTTTTAACTGTCACAAAATGCTTTCAGAGTATCTTCGCTCTTTTGTACGTATGCACTTGGCATGTCAGTAATCTTTGGAGTAGTGAAATGTTATGCTACATAAAACAAAGCGTTCCAAGTATTAACTGTGCAGCTAAAGTGACGAGTGAAATGTCAGTGGTTAACTAAGGTAAGATTTCTATCTAAAACCACTAGTTGCCTTAAACAGACTATGCCATTTTATAAAGATGCCTCATTGTACTTTTGCGTACAGCTTGTGATCAACTTACTGAATGACAATGAACATATTTGTGACCCTAACCTACCAAAGCAATTTCACATGCTGCTTATATATGCATGTTGTTTTCCTCAATCACTTTGTTCCCTGTATGTCACTGCCACAAACAACAAGTCCTCAGTCAAGCTTTTGTTTGATCATGTTTGTCTGTTAGCACGGTGGTGCCTAAACCATTTTGTAGATTTATTCTGAAAAGAATCATGGAAATAATATTTATTCTAGGAGCAATTACCTAAACAGGACTTTTTGTTAGATCAGAGCAAGTTTTTGTACTGTATTTTTTGACTTCATGAAACCGTCACAATCACATGTTTCACCTGAGCCTTAATCTGTTTGTGAAATATACTGTAAAAGGCTCAGTTTTTACCACTTAATTGTTCTCACCTTAACAAAAACAATGCAAGACAGATTATTTTAAACTGTTTTAATTGTAATGTTGCCACTGACATAGGATTTCCTCAGACAGACACATTCAGACTTAATGTTTTTTGTCCCCTACATATACACACATTTTTTACACATTTGTTTTTGTCTTAACCCTCGCAGCTGATTGTCTGGGCTGTGGTCCATGACCCACAGTAGACTGTTGCTGTTCTCATGGGTGACAAAGTGTAACGATATGATTTCAGAGGATGTGAAACCTGAAGCGAAACATTTCTCACATCCCATTTATCTTGTATCTTGGTTTGTTGTTGTTGAGTTTTGACCCCAGCTGTTGGGAAAGCCGCGGTCATGACTGTTGTGTGGAGGATTATGTGAATTACTAAATGGGATTACGTGAGTTAGTCTTATGGGCTGACTCGCTGATTATCTGGTGTTGTTGAAAACATGAGTTATTCAAAGAAACATACAGAACAGGATCTTTGTGAACAATTTAAACATTTTAACTGCATTTCAGTGGTAAAGGTGATGTGTTTGAAGCCATACGACTCTGCCCTCATAGGAAGGAAGTGAGCAAGGTGACAGTGATGTCCACCTCTATTTAGGAAAACCTATTTTCGGTGCCTTTTGACACATAAGCGTGTGAATCTTTGGTCTGAACCACAATAACCCACATCTTCAATCGTGACAGTATGCAGCAGCTGCTCTACTGTGTCTACATTGGGACCAAATAATCTCACCCTTATTTCTATTTAATGGAGTAAAAAGAGAAAGTTTAAAGTGAATTTCAGGTCATGGTGAAGGTACTGTTTTGTTTTTGCTTCAGTTTTATATGTGAAAATCTATGTGTGCTAAAGCAGTCATGTCAAAATAAATGCCACTCTAGTAATAATGAGTTATGTGTGTCTGTATGTGAAGTTTAATTTCATGTCGTTCCCACAGAGTTACCCACTGGCATCGCAACTCATTTTGTCCGTCATCAATTTCTCTACATTTTTCTTAACTTTTGAAACCTCTGAGAGCACAAATTTAAATTTTATGGATCTAATATAATGGTGTAAATGAAACAAGAATCTTGAAACCTCACCTCTTGTCACTACCAGAAATATTCTGATCATGTGATGCGACTGAAAGCTGCAGAGTAACTACTAAATGGCTCTTGCGGTGACATTGTTTTCTCAACTGCAGTTTCCAAGGTAAAGAATAGTTCCCAACTCAACCCTTAGGTCGACATGGGATAAAAGCCCTTCAAGTTCTCCAGAGAAAAAAGGAAACTGGAACGTCAGCCACGTCCATGAGAACAGTGCAAACTCCATCTGCTGTTGAAGATCATGTGATGAGACTGAAAGCTCCAGAACAGCTGCTAAATGGACCTCGTGGTGAGACGTGTTTTCTCAACTATTCTAACAGCTACTGTGTTGCTAATAGATTGTAAATGAAAAGACCTAAAAGCAGACATGCTAGAAAATAAAAGCTTTATTATATTAAGAACAGAACATTACTTAAAAAAACAAACATTTGTCTTGATTCAAGACTTTGGGAGGCAGAGGTGGTGAATGTCTACGAGGGAGAAGGCCAGAGGAGACTATCAAGGAGAGATATTTAGGATATCTAAATACACTGATTGCACATAGGATTTTATGTGTACACACAATACTCTCAGTTATATTCTGTTAAAGGCTATATTTTGCTCTGTAAAACACGTTAAAATACATCACATACTGTACAACCCTTACAGATTTACAGTGTTTACAGTGCTGCCACAGGTTTTTGTAACAGCCACTGATAGAGACAGTCAATACATTCACTCATTATCTGACACTCATCTGCTGATATCTCCTCTGTGGATGATTTGATCTCATGGTCATTGAAGGTTAGTTTACTTTGGCATGTTTCTGTGTAGTTGTACTGTTACCACAGCTGTACAAAGTGGAACACCAACAGTAATCTTCTAAAGCAGCTTTGAAAGGCATACTGTTCATACAAAACTACAAAGAACACATTAACAATTTTACTACATTGACTAAAAAATGGCTTTTGGCTTTTTATATGAGCCATAGGCCAGGTTTAACTGGTTAAATAACAAGTATAAAAAGAGGGCAAGAAAGAAAAAAGGCAGCTGCGTTCTAACAAATATGATAATAAATGTCCAGCATTTATCATAATAAAATGGTTTCATACAAAAAAACAAACTGGAATTTGAAGTTAGGCCTTCTATTCTCTCAGGGCTTTGCTCTAATGATTTGGTTTTTAAAATGCAAATCAAGATTTTCTTTTAGTTTCCAACAACTTCTCCAAACAGATGTTGTTAGCAGCTGGATGACAGCTCCTTGATTCCAGCTCTCTGCAGACCCACAGTCCGAACACACCATACCATACTGTCTGCTGATCAAGTCTCACTCACAGTGGTGATCACTGTGCCGGTCGCTCATGAAGCTGCTCAGACGTCCCGTTTCCACGAGGGCGGGGTGGGGGGTGGGGGGGGGTGGTGGTCACACCACCGCCTCTGATAACCAGAGAGAATCCATATGAAGTCCCTTCGTCCTCAACAGCCACTGTTTCGCCGCATGAAGGCGTGGCCCCTGACTGGGTAGAACATCTCGATGAAAGTGAGGGGCCCCACCGTGATCTCACTGGGGCCCTGCACCTTGAAACCCGACTTCTGGTAGAAGGGGACCAGGAAGTCCTCGCACATGAGCACGGCGCGGCGGACATAGGGCAGGCACCTGAGGTACTGCAGGTAGCGCCACATCAGGATGGAGCCTTTGCCCTGCTGGCGGAAGGTCCGGTGGACAGCCAGGACGTGGATGTGGACCGTGGTCCCGTGAGGCTTGTGGAGAGTCAGGGCGTCCTGTGAAACAGAAGAGGAAGAGCAGAGAGATCTGGTAAATACTTACACGCTGCACCAGAAAACTGCAAATGACACTTTTTAATTAGTATATAATATACACCTGAATCCAAAACACTGAAAAAGTCCACGTTGAGTCCAGATTTCTCACTGCTGTTTGGGCAGTGGTCAAAGAAGTACAAATACAACAATATATATTCAAAAATACACCATTACAAGTACTAGTCCTGCTGTAGTAAAAGTACAGAAGTATTATCAGCAGTGCAGTAATAAGTACAGTAAATGTTCTCAGTAACCACCTGCTGTTGATGTCTATATTTCATAAAGGGAAACCATGTAACTTCTAAAAGCAGAAATAACACATTCTTCCTCTTAAGGGATAATAGCTGAATTCATAAGCAATTAAACTCACTCTTGTTTAGTTCACTTCACCCTGGGATTTTTCTGCTACAGCCTAACTTGGTATGATGTGACCAGTAGCTTATGGTCGCTAATTGTAGCTAATCATAGCAAACTTTTGATAGACAGTGCTGTATAACATTATTGTTTTCTGACGTCATGATTTTCTGTATTAATGTACTACATTTAAACATTTTCCATTGTCTCGTACCACCACAGCAGCTGCTGTTCAGTGAAAGCTCAACAGGAATCACTTGAAGCTCTGATTCACCGCTTCTAGTGGAAAGTCAAGTGCGTGCACTTGCCACCAGAATCATATTTGAGCAAATTGAATGTGTCTCAGTCAATGGATGTGGGATGCTCTTTTCCTGTGTACTGTGGGTTTGTGATTTGGAGTCTCGAGAGAGCTGACACACACTGATCTTTGAAGCTTCACAGATGCATCAAATATCTGGTTCGAATTTGACATACTATAACCTCACTATATGTAATTGCTCTTCCTTATCACACGTACAGCCTCAAGAGTATAGCACCTCTCTATTGTAATTGAATAAATGAGAAATAAAACCTTTGAATCTTGACATTTTGAATCTTATACAAATAAATACATTTCAGTTTTGTTGCAGCTCAAGAATGTTCCAAAAATGAGTACAAAACCAGAGGCAAATATATATATACCTAATATATACCTGTCTATCTGGCACCATGTACTACAAAACTGCTCAATACTTCTTTTTAAGCTTTTCAGTCTTTAAGTGGTATTTGAATTAGAGGCTGTAATGTCAAAACTTGCTCTCATCAATCTGTATATTTCCAGTAAGACTTAGGTGGATCCGTGGAACATTTATCCCCCACCGACTGAGTTTCCAAACACATTCTACCATAAATATGCACTTAAATCTCTTCTGTTAATCTCTTTTGAACCTTGTTTTGCATCTTCCTTGCCAGTCATCCCGAGGTAAATCACTGTCCAGGTGCTCGGTCTTACCATGGTAAGCCTCTCCTGGTCCCACAGTGAGCCGATGATAAAAGCCACCAGACGTCCCTCCTCGAACCAGCCAAGAGACAGCTCAGGACAGAGGGTGAGGAAGTGACGCACCTCGTCCAGGTGGAGAGGACACTCACCGGACACTGAGATGAAGGCTGTGTGGAGGAGGAGGAAGAGGAGGAGGAAGAGGAGGAGGAGAGTCAGCGTGATCACAACTAAAACTTATGCATTAATAAGAAGTCAGCAAGTGAGCAGGATGTTTCCTACTGCACTGACCAGCAGATATGTGAAAATGTGATGGATACAGCCTTCTAGTTCACAGTCAAGGATGTTATGAAGGTTAAAGGCACCTGAACTTATATCACCTTTGCATATAGGAAAGAGTTAAAGCCCCATATTTGTGGCGGGCAACACACATTAGAGATAAATGTGAAGAAATCATCATTGGGAAGGAGAGAACCTTATTATTTTCTGTAAATGCCATTTGTAATATAATAATGGATGTTAATTTGCCCCTAGACTTAGTATCATTGAGTGTAAGTTATCTTTAAATCAAACATGAGCTGAGGCTGCTGTTACATGAGACTGAATGCCTTCCCTGTGAAAGAGAGAAAGCGTTCCTGTGCGCGTAGCTGTGCAGTGAACACCTGTCCTGACGTCATCCAGAAAACCAAAGCAAGTGATAGGCTATACGATTCAGCAAAGTAAAGTACAAAGAGTCTGCTTACCTTCTCTCTCAATCTCAAACACGCTTATTGCATCCTCCGGGCTGAGGGAGCGGAACTCGCTGGCCGGCAGCGTGTGGCGGCGGCCCTGCGGCACCGGGGACCGCATGTGGACCGGCTTCATGAACGGCACCGCGCTCACCACCGACATGGTCTTTGTTTTCTCTCCAAACTCTCTCAAAAGAAAAAAAAACGGATATTGCGCTGAGACTTTCTGCTGCTGGCCTTTCCCTAAAGACGAGCGTCTGCTTCTCTGGTCCGTGCGTAACAGGTCTGCGCGTGAAGAGTGAGCAGAAAGTGGCGCACGCTCAGTATTTATACCCTCGGTGCGCATGGGGTGGTTGGTGGTTGGTGATAATCCCTGAGGCGAGTTGGAGGACCAAACCCTCCACGCCCCCGTGGGTAGGTTGAACAACAATAAACATATTTAGTTGGAGGTCAGGAGGGATATCCGTGTGTTGAGAATTATCCTCGTCATGCCTCCATCAGACCCCGCAGTAGATTTAGATCATGTGTTGGAGTTGCCATAACAACACACGACCAAGTTACCATCACTAGGAGGTGTAACGCTCGGTAAAGTGACTCACCTGGGTTACAGAGCGGACGGTGGTCATGCTGAGATTAGAGGGAGCTATTCTGATTGGTTGACCGTTATAATGTCGGTGTCAATTAATGCTGTCACACCGAGGAGAGTGGTGCTGCCAAAGCAGGCCATCTTAAGGACTTATCACTCTTCATGTGATTTCTCTGAAGGAAACTTTCCATTGTTCCTTTAAGTCGACTCCACGATTTTTCCACGCTTTATTTTCCAGATCTGTAAAGAGGATTACATGATGTGTTTGTCACCTCTTCTGTGTTTAAATAAGCTATGGTAAGATTTTTAGAATTCCATTTTATTTTATGGACAGTTGTTGACCTCTATAGCCTTTATTTCTCTCAGTATGCGCCCCACTGTTTTCTAATCTGACACAATAGCAGCAGATCTAAATGATTCACCGTTAATTTCTCATATGTAATTTGCGTTTAGTAACACTGACACCAAGAGCAGGTGAACTCCCTAGGGTCACAAGACCGGGAGTAATCTCCATCTCGAGATAAACACTGAGCTGAAATTGTACAAAGCTTTCCCTGGTACACACTTTTAAATTTCTAAAAATATGAGAAGGTTTCCAATACCATCAAGTTTTTTTTTAAGTTAAAGTTTCATCAGTTGTCCCAAACAATGCTCAGCCCTTTACACACAATAAACTAACAAAACCACAAGCCCAAATTAAAGACATTAAAGAAAAAAAAAAATTAAAAAAAGACTCTGGCTATGCCTTGTTGTTTTAGTTTAAATACTGTGGAGTTAAACGAGGACACCCAATTTCACCTCTCTTGCTTTTGCCCTTTTGAACAGATTGAAGCTACAAATATAACCAGTCAGTGTATTCAAATTAGATTCATTAATTAAGTAGGGGAGTGTATTAAAGCCTTTTCACATATTTATGGACAGTCTTTAAAAATCAGAAGATGTGTGATACCAGTCAAAGATGCAGTCAAAAATGTATCTTGGTGTTACGTCTCCCAAAAGCCATACAGTGTCCGCCTGTGTTCAGCAACTCTGAACAACTAAACCTTTATTTTGGAGTTGTCTTCATGTTAAAGAACTTTGGAGCAGGATTACAGAGTTTCTGTTGAAAAAAATAGACTGTTTACCTCAAAGAAAGAGACATGTTTTTTGTCCATCACATCAAAGAGATACTGAATGTGTTTCACTGCTAATCTCATCATCTCAGTGGAGGCAAACCATCATTTAGTTTTCTTCATGAATGAAACGTCTATAAGAAACCTACCTGTTTTCAGTCAGCTGGCAGTGTTTTTGGGTGGGAACATGAAAGAAGAAATGGATAAGTATGAACTCTGCATTATTAAATTCTGTTTTCAGGTGCATTTCCCCTTTAAAACTCCCTCATGCACACACACAAACTACTGCTCAGTTATTTTATTCATTATTAAACAATATCAGCAAACACAGACACCTTTCAGCAGCCTGACACAAGTAAACATCTGACAAATACACTACATATATGACATTAAATGACCATAAATACAATATATATCAATAATATGTTATTAAATATACAATACATACATATAGGTTACATTTCCTGTATAACAAAATCTAAGTATGAAAACAAATTCTTTTATTCTTCAGAACTCTTCATTATACTAAAATCTACACCTTTTTTTTGGTGTTTGTCTTGAGGAATCTATGTCTGAATTAAATTTTATGAAGAAGACGTTTACCTTGGGGAAGATTTAGAAATTGTTCCTTTGTGAATGTGAAATTTTACCAATTAAGAGCCTGAGATTTACAAGAAAACATAGAGGGTTGATTGAGATGTTTCCTCTTTACTGAACATAAATCCCTGTACACCTGTCCAAAACTTACCTGAACCACAGATTGTTGTGGCTCACACTGCCGCTCAGTGGTGAGGGAGCGTACTGCGTGATGACGCCCTCACACTGCGCTAGTTACGTCGCTCTCCGTGGCGACGTAAACACGTGCACTTCGCTGCTTCCAGGTTACTGTTTTTTCATTCCACCGTCATCCTCGCGCTCCAGCATCACTTTCTGACAACAGCAGCGATGGCGGAGCCCGTAGCATCGGATGCGGCAGCAGCGGCAGCATCCCCGAGCCCAGGCCTCTCTCCCGCAGCCAGCCCGGGATCAGAGCCTCCATCTATGGCTCTCTCTCCCACGGCGGACGGCTCCCAACGGCTGCTCTTCTCCCACGACCTGGTCTCCGGGCGGTATCGCGGCTCAGTCCGGTTTGGCCTCGTACGGATGATCCACGGCGAGGAGGATTTTAACTCAGATTCGGACCTCGACGATGGCGGAGGGAGACGCGGCGGTGGCGGCGGTGGAGGAGGCGGAGGAGGAGGACGAGCCCCGTGTGGTTCGGACACTGAGAGCGCCGTGGACACCCCGAGTCGGCCTCTCGGTAGGGGATTTGTCCGCGTCCAGTGGTACCCTGAAGGAGGAAAGCAGGACATCAGGGAGACAAAGGTACCACACCACAGCTAATGTGTGAACTGTTTACACTGAGCCCGACACGAGGGCTGCTCTGTTTTCACTGCCTGTTGTGCTGTTTGGAGGAAATATGTCGACTTGCTAACCACTCGGGAATGAGGTTCATCTAATCCGCCTGTCTTAAAACGTATAACCCAGCTCGCTAACTGGCTAGCATTCAAGCACACATGCTAACTAGCAGTTTAGCTCATAGCCTCATGTCACTCAGCTGGTGCTGGCAGGCTAATCAGGCTTGTTCCACCTGACTGCGTCCAGCTAGCCGCTGTTACATCAGATATACCCGCCTGACTGACCAGGTAGCAGCCCTCTGTCTGCACTGTAGGTGTAACGACAGGCTTTGGCAGGTGCAGGTCCCTGCTAGCAACCTTATACCTATTGATTAGCCCATCCTCGACACAGTGTGGTTCCTCAGCTGGGTGTGACTTGGCCTGAGACCAAGCACTGTCAAAACATTTTATGTGATAGACCAACTAATTATTATTTACACAGCATCCCAGATACACCTGCATCCAGTTTCAAACCAGTCTGACCTGCCATCTTCAGTGACAGTGCTGGGCACACAGATAAGCAGAGGAGAGTTCAGTGTTAACTTGTGATATTTTGTCAGTTTTACCAGTAATGTCTGCACATGTTCTACAGCTGAAATCAGCCCTAAACACATTTCAGCAGTAAAATAATTTGGTATAAATGACAAACATTTGCTGGTTCCATCTTATAATTTCTGTTGTATATCATTACGAGTAGAACGTATTTGGATGTTAAACTGTTGGTTATATGAAATAAAAAAATATTGGTGATGCATTGAATCAGCATTTGGTCTTTGTCAAATGTCAATAAATGACCAAAGCCTAAGATGACATCTTCAGTTTGCCTGTCAGTCCAAAACCCAAACATATCCATCTTACTATCATGGAAGGTTTAACAAAACCAGCAAAGTCACAAAATAAACTTACTTACCCTGCTACTTCAGGCCCTAGATGTAGCATATCATTTTGGTCACAACCACATACTTTTGAAGGTGCAAGTTTGGCAACTGTGATTTAATTAATCAAACATGAAAGGCACAAATAATGAAGAATGTGTTATTAGTATAAGAACAGTCTGAAGATTTCAGGGTAATTTCAGGTTAAAGACACCATCGTCGCATGCCTTGTTCCAGTCAGAGACACGGTCGACTGTACATCTGTTGAGTGTTTCATTGAGCGTGTTTTTCTTTCTACAGTCAAATAATACTGCAGTTGGTACAGAAATGGGGAAACCTGCTGTCATATAAATTCTCTAGATTTCTCCTGGGCTTTGTGGAAAAGGGTCACAGAGTTTAAAGGAGGACTGGTCTGGAACAAGTTCATTTTAGAGACACAGGATGGGACCAGTAGAAGCCTGTATTAGAGCCCTCTGTTGCCTTGCTTTGTCCTTTTGGTTCAATGAGTAAAGTTCTGGCCTGAGCATCATTCAACTTGTCACAACGACAGCGTCTCTTTTAAACAATGACACCGATGCTAACCCACCACATGGGCTGCTAATGCTGTGTCATTACTAGTCTGTGTCCCCAAAGGATCTAGTGTGTGCTGGTGTGTGCGACAAGTCTATGGGGTTCACTCCGTAGTATTGTTTGTTTATGTAGTTTTGTCGTGGCGTGTGTACAACAACGTGATTTCTTGTTTGCTTATCTGCACGCGCCACATGTCCTGTCTCAGCGGGCTTCGTCTTAGTCCCATATATCCTGAAAGCATGGTGAAGATTCTAATCAATAATTCATGATTACTTCCTGCAGTATGCAAAGTAGCATATCTTCAAGATGATGTTTCCACAAAATTTTGACTCATATTTATTCTGCAGGCGCCACCTCAGTTAAAAGTTGTTTTTTTTTTCCCAGGAGTGATCAGCAGAGGGAAAACCGATGCTTAATATCTGCCTCACTTATCAGGGTTTTTCTTGAGGTTAATAAAACTAGCATTTTCACAGCAAAAAACTATGATTTTGATGGGAGTTTAGAGCACAGCAGCAGCCATTAGGTGCAGATTATAAATGATCCATGATGAGTTGTATAATGTTTTCATAGTTTCTTTGTTGCTTCATTATATTGCATGAAAATGGAGCCATTCAGAGTTTAAAATTGCTCCTTTGCTGTTACCATTTTAACACTTTACCTCATTTCATTTTCTTGCAAGTAGGAGGTGGCACCTACAAGGATTCATGAACATACACGAGTTTAACCATACCTGTGTATTTAATAACAACCTGGGATGTGAACTAGTTTTGTTAGAAACAGAGTAATATTAAACAGAGTAGCTGGTTTAAGGAAGATGGTGCACTCACCACTTCACAGACCACTCTCTTATTATTTTTGGGCGAGTTGATTCAGAGGCTGTGTGACCAAATGTGGCTGACGGTGAAGTTTATCTGCATCTTGCAGACCCCCTAAAAACATTTACACCAGTACAACACAGGACACACACCCTTAAAGAGTCTGTGTGAGAAACTAAGACAGCAGCACAAAAGGCAGAATACAATATGTTGTATAAAAATATCAAAATGTAACATCTCATGACACTGAATGAGCAGCCACTGAAGTGAAAGTAATTTCCTGTGTAAACAAATAAAATGATGCCTTGTCAAAATGGGAGAATAACCTATTTTTCAGTATACCTGTAGCTCACCACTCTATTTTGAAAACTTTTTCAGGCCAGTGGTGGCCATTTTAGATGCCTTACTATCACATTGGGTTCGCTCCCCCCATTGGTAGTTTTGTCCAACTCCTTTATATCATCAAGGGCAGACAAAGTATAAGAAACTTCATTAGTGCACACACCAATAAAAGCAGATATACAGGAATAAAATCAAAAGGCAGTGCATAGTACATAGATATTGTGATGTTAATTACATGTACAGTGATGGGTTTATTCATGTCGCCCACTCTTATTGTTGAGTTGGTTGAAAGATGTGAATGAATCAGAACAGATGCAAGTTCAGTTTTGTTGGTGCCAACTGAGTCACTGGTGCATCTGTGTTGGGTTGGGTGATATGATGATATTTACAGGTAGCTGTTACTTTAATACTTAATACTTTAGCTGTTAGACCATTGTAGGCGGTCTATTTCTAAAAAACTATTCAAATTAAATGTAATTTGGAGGAAGATTATATATGTATTGCTCACTCAAACATTTGTGTAAGTTAACATACAGTAAATAAACAGATATGAGGGAATAACAAATACACTGTTGTTCCTGGTGCGTTTTGAGTTGTCACATGATTGCACACACCGACACACAACACACACAATGTTGGTGCATGGTGTTGATAGCTAGAGCAAAGTGTTGTACAGTCAGTGCATTGGCTGTTTGTAGTAAATAAACTGCAGAAGTACCTCCACAATCAAATTTGTACAAGTGAAGTACTTTTGATTAAAGCTAATGTAGCAGCTCCAGCTGTTGTCACTTAATGAGTGAATCAGTAAATCTTTGTCACTGACTCTCAGACTGGCTTGTATTGGCAAACTTTAAAGAGGGGTGGGCTGAAGTTACACTAGTAGCCTTGAAATGTCTGCAGCTCAGTACCTCACTTTTTTTTTTACCCTATGAAATCTTAATAACTATCTCTAGAGGGAGGGATGGAGCTTAGATCTGCATCTCAGTGCAGGTATGAACAGGGACACCTCAGTTGTTGTCAGCAGCACTGCTTGAGCTTTCACTGCCGGTTTGGTAGCAAGTCAGTCAAGATCATTGCTGACTTATTTCATTGCCTGCGAGGCTTCGAGGCGGTTGCCTAGAGGGCCTGAAGGAGCATACAGAGAGATTCCCTTTTCTTTTTCTCAGCGAAATGAGCATGTGCAGTATCTATAGTCTGGAATACTTAAGACTATATTGCATTACTGTCTGATATTGAATTGTATAGTCGACGATTGTCAATTTTTTTCGGACCACAACTTGTCACCTTAAGTGATAATATTCTGCTGCAGAAGCCCACAAGGCCAGATGCTCAGTGCATCTGAACCTCCTGTGTGTTTTTTAATAGGAAGGAAATAGATACATAATCCTGTAAGGACAAGGACAAGGACGCAGCCTCTGCGTTGTCATTGATTGTGGAGCAAGATGATTACTTTCCTCGCTGACCTTAAAACTACTTACAGTAGGTGCAGGTTACTGGAAGGGCTAATGCTGTTCTTGACTCCACACTGACCCCAATTTCCACCTTCTGCCATAAAAGAACCATGAGGCACACCTGGTTCCTTTCAGAGTTAAGAGTAGATTAAACATTAGAGGATATGTAACAACTGTTCTTTAACATGCATCCTGCGTAGCACAGGATTTTCTGTACCTCTGTGCGTGGCAGTGCTTTGGTTGCCATGGCACCCAATTAGACTTTTTTCCCCAACTTGTGATTTTGATGTTTTAGGTTCATTTTCCGTCCTTTTGTTTTTCTAGAAAGGTGGGAATTTCAATAATATTTTTAGAATTAAATTCTAAATTTATTGTGATTTGAAGAAAACCTTGCTCTTTTCTCAGAGCTTTAAAAACCCAGAATTGTGACTTTAACAATATAGCCCTGTGTCACTGCCTGCCTGAGGCCTGCCACAGTCCCCAGTCAGCATTACCAAACACAGAGAGCCCTGTTGATGCAGCACAACCTTGAAATTTCCACAAAGGACAGAAGTGCACTGCAGCAGGTTGCTAGCAGTGGGATGCACCAAGGAAACGGCAGTACAGGGAGGCTGTCAGATGTCCCCCAGCTTTATCAGTCACTGGATAACTCAAATAATCATGACCTCCAAAAGTGTTGTAAAGTAACTCCTGGTATGCATGATAAGATAATGCTGATGCATTATCTTATCATCTTATCATCGTCTTGTCTGAGAGGGCGGGTGTCAGGGCAGAGGGGTCGAGGTGAGCTGGGGTGGAGCAGGTGGAGGGGGGAGAAGGAGGAGGAGGAGGCTTGTGTGGCAGCAAAGATGACAGGGACAGTGCTGCTGCTGCTGACTGTTCTGCAGAGAGAGATACAGAGCGGAGAGGGAGGAAAAAGTGAGGAAGAGAGGGGGAAAAAACTGTAAAATGGATGGAAAAATGGAGAAATCAAGCACTGAATACCAATGAAAAATGTCACATGGGTGTCAAAACCATGAGGAGAAAGTAAAATTAAATGAAACAAAAATCTTGACTGGAAAGGAGGTAATGAGACCGGCAGACGGTTTGGTTCCAGATGGCTGTTATGGTAATGTGTAGACTTTCACTCCTTAAAATGGTAAGGTCCCACCTTCTGCTCTCTAATCCATTTTAAATTCCCAGCCCATTGTGGAGTGCTGTCGTAGGATGATATCATAGTTTTGCTGCTCTGCCCTGTTACAGCACCCTGAGGTTTGCTCTCCTAAAAGCTGCACTTTCCAGAATACTACCACCATCAGACTGATATGATTTGTGTTCAATAAATTCCACTTGGCTGCTTGTAGGTTCTTGACCCCACATCATTCAGCTGCAACTAACACAGAAAGTCAGGGAGAGCTGATCTTTGTTAGTTGTATGGGTGTTTTTTGTGTTTATTTGTTGGTTTAAATAAAGCCCATCATTTATGCTTTATGAAGTGAGCAGGAGACTCCTGGGGTTTTACTGCTTTTATCTTTGCCTTTTAGTGTGCTAATAGTCTTTATTTTTGTTTTAGAGACACCACCTGCTCAGCCAGTCTGATTTTAAAAGCAACCACAGTCAGTCAATCAGCTGGAGAAGCTTTCTGTACAGCTCAATAAAACAACATACAGCCAAAGGCTTTAAACAGCTGTGTTAGGTTCCTTAACAGCTGCAACAGCAGAAGGGATGTATGCATTGTTGTGTGACTCCCCCACCCCTCTGTCCTGTAACCATAGCATGGAAAGGCATGATGTCATACATCAGCCATCAATCTCTCTGGCACTTGGTTTCGTTTACACCAGAGGAAAATCTTTGTTTCAAGTCAAATGGTTCAGTCACTGTTATTGCTTCTGTAAAAGTGAAAACAGTCATTCTGTACTGCACACTGTTTTAAAGGCAGTTAGAAAAGAAGTTAGGCAGTGTTCCTGACTTTAAGGTTGCCTACTGGTAATTTATGGGAGACTGTGAAAATCCTATTAAATACAAGTGGTAGGAAGAGAGACTGCAGGTGCTGGATACTCTGACCGCAGGCTGACTCCCATCTGTCAGCCCTGGCCCTGCCCTCTACCCCTGTCCATCCAACTACAGAAGTCTGGTCACACCCCCACTGACCTTACAGAATAGAAACACTTCTGTCATAAAAGGGTTGACTGCTGACATACGTTCAAGTCACTTCACACAGATTTCTATCAGCACCCTTTGATCACAGAAATGGTTTTCATTCGTACCAAGGCCGTGGCTCTATGAAAGCATTTTAACAGCGAGATTACTAAGCACTTGGAAAGAGATCATCTTGCTGCTAAAATGCTTTTAAGACACCAAACTAGTTTTTTGTGGGATAACCGGTTCTTCTGCCAAGCAGTTGGAGGCATGGAGTTTGACCAAAAGAAGCGTCTTTTAAGAACAATATTTCAAGGACTGAGCTGATCTACCTTCTGCGGCTCCACTCATATATTCTCACCCTGATTATCTTATAAATGAGCATTTTGTTGTGTGGTTTGAAGTGGCAGTCAGCGGTGTGCGTTGCCTGCAGCAGTTCCCTGCTGAGCAGACTAGAGTGATCACATTACAGATTTCTGTTTATTTAGTCACACGCGCTAATTAACTTAGCACCTAAGCCATTTATTCTGTCAGATTCAATCTGCACTCTCTTCTCTTTCAAATAATTGTGCTGATCTTGTGCATGCTTGTGTTAACCTGCCACACTGAACATGTCATTTGATTAGAAATGATGATAAATTAAGGTGCTTCCCTAAAATACGTTTGGTGTGGGGAAAAAAATGAGTGGAGTTAGGACTGTGGCTTTTGAAGCAGATGTAGTGCCTGTCACCGTTAGATATTTCAGGCCGTACATTCTGCTCCAGATTTGCAGCGTTAACACCTCAGATGAGGTAATGATTGTTGGTCTGCATCCTTCAGAGTGTTTGCTCAGGAGCCGTCTGCAGGTGCTCGAGGTAGGCTGGCAGACATTGGTGTAATCTGGGACACGAGGCTCATGCCAAGGCCCGCCTAACGGCGCAACGGTGCGCAGAGCCTTAGTTATGGTTTTGAGCAGGTGCCAAGCAGGCCCAGGAACACACACACATGCACACATAAACACAACACACACAAACAATCGTACACCCTTTAGAGACACTAGGAATCAGCTTTTGTCACCAGCCATTGAGCTGCTGTACACTTCCTCTGAAAAAACAAGAATAACAGCTCCAGTGTTGTGGAGAACATCAAAAATTGTCTTGATTCCGAATGCTCACAGTCCTCCTCATGTAGGACACTGAAATGAGTTGCTGTGTAGCAGAGCTTTTCAACTGCAGGAATTTTCCCAGAAGCTCAGGCAACTATAAGTGACATTAACCTGCATTTTGACCGAGACACGCGGATCTAATTTTAGTTTCTGGTCTGCACCTCCTGCCTGTAAAAAGTCCCTTCACCTGCACTGTGTGGTAGTACTTTCTATCTGCACACTCCGGATGGCTTCATCTGGTGCACAGCATTCATTCAAACTGCTGCAAGCTCTGTGTTTTTTCTGCATTAGAAGTAAAGATTTTGTTTGTCACTTACTTTAAATCACATAACTGCTGTCTAGATTGAGTTGTGTGAGAAAGTTGGGTAGAAAGAAAAAGCAATCTTTGCCAAATGTTTCAGTGCAGATTCACTCTGTTACACCTTTGTCACCTTATTCCTTGTCGTCTTATCCCTCAGTACAAACACAGACACACTCATGCTGCCCTCTCAGACAGCTGAGATTGTGTCCTTGTCATCAGGTAATAAGGCAGGGTGACAGAGGATGTCACCCTGTGATGAGGTGATGAGCCCGCTCAGCAGGTGAAGGAAAAGGAGCAACAGCAGAAAGAGAGGAGATGAAATACATGTTTTTACCCTCTTAGCCTCCCCTCTCAGGGCTCAGGGCTTTTAGAGTGAATCTAACTTGTCGTCCTAGTGTGAAATGGGACGAGCTGTGAACCCGTCGCGCTCCCTGTGCACTTGTCACCTCATTGATCCTCTTTTTCCGTCATCCTCCTTTCCTTCTCAGCAATCCAATCCAATTTTTATCCATCCCTCCTCCTCCTCTATCACATTACTCTTACTTTCTTTCATCTCCTTTCTCCACCTGTCCTGTCCTTCGTATCCTTTGTTTGTCTCCTTTCATTCATTTTTCACGCTTTGTATAGTCTTAAAGTGTTCCAGACCTTAAATGGTGTCTTCATGTCACTTCTAAACAAAGAGATTGATGGTACAGCATTCTGCACCTGTAACTCTGAACATGTCATTAAAGTAACCACAACCAAGACGTGATGGTTTCAAGATACTGTTATAAGTTACTTTTAATCAGTAAGTACAGCTGGTTGTCATTTTTAGGCTGTGTTGACTACCTGTGTTGATTGATACACATCTGTGACAACATGTCGGACAAATCCAGCCCTGCCAATAAATTCCCACTTGTACCGCTTGTAATTACTACATGAAGGATGATGTCAGCCGCTTGTGTTTACTGTAAATCTGATACGACAGGGACACAACATGACCGCCCTCTCTCCTCCTCTCCACCCCTCATCTTCTCCCCTTTCCTTAACCTCTACCCTCCCTTTTTCCTATCCTTTCGCTCCTCCTCCCTGCTCCTCTTCCTCCACCTTCTCCTCCATCCATCTTCTCCATTACCACTGTTTTCTCCTCACATTGTCTTATGTTTCTCTCTTACCCCTGCTTCCTCCTTTCTCCCCCTCCCCCTCAGTCTTTCCTCCCCCTCCTAACCCATCCTGTAAACCTCCTCCTCCTTCTGACTGGATGGTCGTCCGGCTCCTGCCCTGAGATAATGGATCTCATTTGATCCTTTCTTTCTCTCTCTGCATATACCACACACACACACACACACACACACACACACAGGGGAATAGACAGACTCTGAAGTGACTTGCCTATCTGCTGGAGCCTGCACCCATCCCACCAGCCATCTTTCCTCCCATCTCTCTCTCTCTCTCTCTCTCTCTCTCTCTCTCTCTCTCCCTCTCTCTCTCTCATCCTCTCATCCTCTCCCTTTTCCTCTGCAGTGTTGGCCCTGCCCAGTGGGTAGACTGTCTGAGCTAGCTCTCGCTCTCTCTCTCTCTCTCTCTCTCTCTCTCTCTCTCTCTCTCTCTACCCCTTCTAACTTCCCCTCCTTTTTCTATCTCACTATCTGCTGTGTTTGCTGCGCTCTTGTCTATTTCTGGCTCTTGCTTTTTCTTGTTTTCTCTCTCTCTCTCTCACTTTCTCTCTCTCTCCCCCCTGGGATGCGTCTCGATCTCCCACTTTTCGGAGTGGCTGCTGTCTCCTCTGTGCCTTGTTCACTGCTCATCTTCATTTTCTCCCCGTCACACCCTGTCTACCTCTCCTTACCGTCTACCCCCCCCACTTTTTCCATCTATTTCTTCATCTTTGTGATTGACTCTCTTGAGTATCCTTCATCCCCATCCTTCATCTCCTACTCTCATTCTCCGTCTTATATTCTCAGCCTTTTTGAGACTGCATCTGTTCCTGTCTGATTTCATATTCTGCTTGTTTATGTTCTTTTTTTCCTTCCTCCTAATGTACAGTTCCCTGTGTCTTGCAGCCCTCAGTGCCTTCCTCCCTTTTCTGTAACTTTTTTTTGTTTCATCTCTCAAACTACACAGTAAGGAGACTGTTCTATTATAGATACCGTGCGCTATTAGTTCCCTCGTCTTTCCCCCTGTGGTCTCCGTGGGTAAAAGGCCTTGCGCCTGCTCTCTTTTTAATAGAGTTGTGCACCCTTCCTGTGCGCCCCGATCAATAGCCTTCAGTCAGACGGCACTGTCCTGCAGCAGCAAGAAGAAGGTATCAGGGTGTGACGATTGATTGATGATTCAGTTGTTTATGGCCATATCAACCAAGGCCACAAGGACTTGTCATTGATTTTATTTTTTACTTCCACACATTTAAGGAAACACACCTATATTTTGTTTTGTTTTTGGTTGAAATTTAGATGCAAGAAAGGATATCGGGCATATATTTTATATTTATTCTTACTAAAATAATCGTGAAGATCAGTCATGCTTAGTCATTGTCTGTTGTGATGACCTCACTCTCCTTTTTGTTTAGGAGGTGCAGCATTAGGTTAGCAGTTTTCCTGACCACTAAAAGAGCAGGTGGTGGTTGCTTTAATATGTGAAAACCAATACACACATGCTTGACAGGTTTGTAAATGAGTATTGACTTTGAAGCGGTGTAGATAGCCACATTTTTGTTTTTGCTTGGAGCACAGTGAGCACACAGATGGACAGCAGAGAAGAGAACTGATGCAGTGGTGGTGGACAAGGTGTGAGTGGTTGATCTTCAAGACAGATTTCAGGTGTATCAGTTAAGGTAGTCTCCCTGTTTCTGTCAGATGGGCCTACAAAGGCTCTGGAGGGCTGGATGCTTGTCTTTTCCTGTTTTTTCTGCTGAAATTAACTTTGGTGTGGCAAAAAGCAGGCTTGACAGAGAAGTAGTGCAGTAACTGCAGCCACGGGCCATGAGCTAGCTAATAGCCTAACAACAGGAGCTCACAAAGTAAATTGCAAAGTAAATTCTGCATTTTCTTAAAAACACTTTCCTCTTAATACTTCTGTGTCTGTTGCACTCACTTCCACAACCATCCTCCTGCAACTTATTTAAAATTAGCTCGCCATGCAGCTACAAAAGTCAAGTCAATCTTTATTTATATAGCGTCAATTCACAGTTACAGTATCTCGAGGCACTGAAAAGAAGGATATAAACAACTAGTATTTTCTGAATGAGTGATCAGCCCTCCCCTCCAACTGGCTGGACATTGGAGAGAGAGATTTTGTCTGTAAATTAAATCCGAATGAAGTCTGTGTGAAATAGACAGAGCATTTTTAAAGGTTCCACAAAAACAGTTAATTGGGGATATTTCCCATGGGGAAAAAAAGGTTTAGTTTTCGAAACAAACAGGGGTGAATTGAATGAACTGTTATCCCCATCCTGGAAAACAATAACAGAATAATTTTCAGTTCCCCAAAACCCTGGTGGTATAGCAGAACCATGATTTGCCTGAGGTGCAGGATGTAGCGCTGCAAGACGACTGCACCTTTGTTATCACTGCTCGATATTTAACACCATTTGTGGGTGGAATTTCACCTATAAGATATACATAGAGTCCAGGGAGGTGTGTGTGTGGAGAGAAATACAGTATGTGCACCTGTTACTACTGAATCCATTTGTGTGTATTTGACTTCCTGTAGTGCTTGTGGATCGGATGGCTTGTTAGTATAGAAATGAGAGGATGACAAAGCCTGGTGTAGTAAACTGTCTGTCAGAGAGGAGAATAGGCGTGGCCCCGAGCTGCAGTCCTCTGCAGTGTCTCTTTCTCCCCCTCTTCCTCCTCTTCATACAGCACCTGAATAATGACTTGTGTTAATTAGGCCCGGGAAGTCAAAGCAAATACTGTCCTCCATCGATTCTTGTAATCAGTCCGTCCCCTTCTACTTTTATCAGCCTGGATGGAGAGGCAGCCAAGGTTGTCTTCTATCTCCACACGGGCAGATAGACACAGACACTTATATGCATTTGTGCAAATGGGTATGCCTTTTTCTTTTGTTGTCTGACTCACCACCTTACTGCCTCTCTTGTCATCATCCCTACATGAGCCATAGCAACAGTCAGCTGCTTTGTTGTAACCTCTCTGTCTAGTTTTCTTGCCATTTTGTGACTGAGGATGCATGGACAATGAGGAGGGGGAAGTGTTTTAAGTTCTGTTTTAATGAGGGATACACTCTGTATAGAGCATACATGTCTGAAAGGTGTTGCTGAAGAAATGCATAAATCTCAGTTACACAGTGTGGGCATGTGTTGTTTCTGAAGGAAGCAAATGTGTGCTCGAGACAGAGCTTTGGTTTCAAGGTGCCTTATCAAGACATGTACCTCACGTGAGTAACATAGAGAAGCCTTCCTGCCCTGCCAGGCGACATGCATCTGCTTTAGGGATAGACCGATTATCGGCCGGGCCGATTATCATCATTCATTGATTATCGTCAATCATTTTGACGCATATCGGCATCGGTCTTTTTTTTTAATTCGACGGCCGATAAGAGATCAATTTATTTTGGCTCTGATGCAGCCGCGCCTCTCTGTCTGCAGTCACTACTCAGTCTCCAGCATTGTCACGCCCACAGCACCATCTGATTGGCTAACGAGAGTCGCACGGTAACAGCCAATCAGCAGTGAAAGCTGTGCATGCACAGTGCTCACACACTGAACAACTTGCTTTTGCACTACAATCTGACGCTGCTCAGTTGGGACTAATTGATTTGAGACATTTATGCAAATTGTATTTAACTTTGTTTTATTTTCCATTTTATAAAACTTCAGGAAGCTATTTATTTAGTTATTTAAAAATTCAGTCAACTTTATGAGAGATGCTGCTGAGCCTGGGAGCTCCCTACACTTTTTGTCAGGATTTTAAAACAAAGATGTCTATTGTCTATTGTCTTATTGTAAGATTTAAAAAAACCTTTAACATGTTGCAAATCTGAAAAGCTGTTTAATAAACATATGCTTAAAGGCATTTAAACGAAGTTAAGTGTTGGAGTTTGTATTATTCAAAATTTTGACGCCAATATTTTCACTTTTACTGGAAAAGAATATCGGCCCAAATATCGGGTTATCAGCCTCCTTGACTACTAATAATCTGTATCGGTATTGGCCCTGAAAAAACCATATCGGCTCTATCTCTAATCTGCTTCATTTGCAAACTGTACAAAGTGATGACTTTCTCCTTTCCTGTGATATTGAAGGTCTTTTGTTAAATAAAAAGTCACCAGATTGCTCAGTGCTCTCCAGGTTTGACACTTAAAACACAAACGTAAACACAATTCTGCTAAATACTTCACCAAAACCTTTGGATAGTTGTCCATTTCCCCTGAACAATTTGCATGGAGCCTACCTTATGTGTTGACTTTTCCATTGACATTAGTGTCCCTGCTGCGATTGGGTTAACTGTGTATGTAAAGATGTTTTGGTGTCAGAAACCTAGATAATCTCTTATCTTGGTTAGATAATCCCTTATTGAGAAGCCTGGATACCATGGCATGTAAACACCTTATGCAGGTCTCTCATCACTGCTACCATGATGGCAGGTGCTTCTCAGTCGTGGTCAGTCAAGAAAACTGCAAATATGATGATAAACATAGATGCATACGATGGGATGTGATCGACATGCCCAAATGAGGATGTTGGTGTGACAAGTAACATGAGGAACAGTTTTGTCAACTTCCTGTCTTTCATTACTGTATATCAGGTAGACAAAGGCAAATCAAGCAGGAGTGGTAAATTAACTAACTGAGGATAGCTGCCGATAGCTCGAAGTTGGAAATAAAAATGGCAGGTGGTAGTGAAAAAATGTTAAGAAATGAAAGACACAACTGGACGTACACAATTTACTGCATCTAGTAATTGATCGGACCAGAGACAAATTCCACTGATTAAGTTTTACTTAGAAATTACAGAATCAACTCTTGAATAGCGAGAGACAAGAAGTATATGATAACATTTGTTAAAGTAGGGAGACTTCTACCAGAAACCCAAGTATATTGTCAAGTTTTAATGTTCCAAGCATCATTATCCAAATAAGATCAAAGCAAGACTAAACCGATAATGGTACCCATTCACCCATCAGTCACCTGTTCAAGCTGCATATGACACTGCTGTCATGCCAGAGAAATATCTTACTATGACAAAAAAATTGTAATGGAAGGTGAAAATGTAGCTCATATCATTCTGATTGTGAGATGGGCAGAGCCCCTCCCTCCAGAGAGAATTACTCCACTGCAGGGACATGCTGCCCAGTAGCAGAATTTAAAACCGAGTATAATTTGTATGATACAAATTGCAAGATATCTTATCTTTAATTAGAAACTGAAATTACCGTAATAAGGGGTTGGTACCACCGCTAACCAGACATTTCATAGCAGCTGGTTGACCAGCAGATTCACACACTGGTCGTGATTGTAGCGCGGCAAAGGTCCTGTGGGTTGTCCGGGCCAGAGTGAGGCAAAGCAATACTGTATCTGCCTCTTACTGTGGGGGTAAATGGTATTGATTTAAACACAGTGTTTTGAACCGGTGAGGAAATCTGCTTCTCATAGTAGCCACTGCAGCACGATGCACTGAAAGAATATTAATGAAGACAGCCTGTCTGTCTGTGTGTGTGTGTCCATCCAAGAAGTGTTTTGTACTTCTGAGCTTCTCTCAGCTAAAAGGTTTAGATGAGGAGGGAGACAAGAGTGTGTGTCTGTGTGTGTGGCTGTGAGTGTGTACTCTAACCCCCAGTAGTAGAGACACGAGGAGCAGACAGGCTGCTGTTTAATAGATTACAAGGGAACATGGTGACCCATCGATCATACACACACGCACACACACACACACTCACTCTCTCTCAATTCCTCTCCCAGAATTCAGTGGGGTAGGGTTACAGCGAGATAAAGCAGAGCCAAGGACCCAGGAGTGTGAGTGTTTGTGTGTGTGTGAATGTGTGTGAATGTGCTTGTGCTTCTGTCTTCAGTCAGATGTTTGGATGTCTTCACACATTGGCAGTCATTTAGGTTTGGTTTAATTTAAGTTAGTTTTGCAACAACTGATAATCATTGTTATTAATGACACCGTGGCCAATTAGTAAACCTCTGCTGTTTTGCTCATCTCAATGTGTGATTGACCAGCATCATATTAATAGACATGATGGTACTGAAAGATAAGGTAATCTGTGTTGCACTGTTACCATGACAGTACCCACCATTTAGACTACCACACTGTCAATATTGTATATATAGACAACAACTCACAGCTTCACACACATGTAAACAAAACCATCATGTGCTGCTAAGTTGCTCTGTACAGGTAATCACAATAGACAGATTCGGGGAGATTAGTATGTTCATGCAAAATATTAAGTTAACCTGAAAGCATTAGGAGGTTCACAGCTGCTTGTATACATTGTTTTGTCAGCATCACACTTCCCAAATCTCTACAGTGACCATAGCCTATGCAAAGTTAGTGAGCTACAGTCCGAAAGTGTGGCCACAGTTATGAGAATAAGACTTACATGCAGCAGGCCCTATGTTTTTATTTTCACCTTCTTACTCCTAATTATCACCTTGTTCTAGAGTAGCCAGTTGTCGCCACAGTGTAGCCAATGCCTCCTCCTAGGCAGCTTTTTATAAGCAATTTCTTTATATGTTCTTTTAAAAAACTATTGCTGTGAGCTCATTTTGTCTCATGGAGATGCTGTCCTTAAAGGCCCCAAATTCAGTCAGTGGCTTTGGTGAGGAATACAAATTTCTGTTTTACAGTTTCAGAGGAAGTTTCATTTTCTGCAGCTGTTTTTTGTCTGTTCAGCTGTGGTGGGTCCTGATGCCTTTATGTTGGTTTCTTTTTATATCTCACAAAACCATTACTGTTGAACACATCCTCTCTCTCTATGAAGCACAAGATTTATTTTCAGTAAATGTGCATTTGTAACAATTAAGATATGCAAAAGCAGTATGTTGTTATATATTAGTTACCTGTAGAGTTTTTTTTTTTTTTTTTTAAAGTAGACACAGTATTGTTGTAAATTAGATGTTGACTGATTATTTCCTGCAAAATATTTTTATAGTTACACATTTTAGTTTCAATTCTAAACTCCAAAAATAACTCCCACTTGAAAAACACCTACACACCATCGGGTTACTGCTTTTGTTCCAGGACCTCTGTAGGTATATGTACAAGCATTACAACAGTACCGTATATACAGTATAAATACATAGAGATAAGGTAAATTTAGGCCAATTGGTGAGGAACAAACTTCTTGAGAAAACTGGGTATAAACGCCGTCTGATGAGATACAAAGACAAAGGTAGAAGGTGTCAATATTCATCAAGGTTACGTGACTCCATATGAAATAGAGCATTACAAATATTCCATAATAACACCTACTTTTAAACATAACTAAGTTGCCAAAGGCTAGCTTTAAATCTATGGTAGAAAATGCTTATTGTTGATATTGTTATACCTTTATCATCTGAGTAAAAAGATAGTGCTGAGGCTAGTCTTGAATTTTATCTATGTGTAAGGCAGTCAATATGTTAAAGGTATATTATCTTTTGTGATCCCTTAATTCATGGTATTTTATGTTTCATGTTTTAAGTTCAGTTCATCTGTTCAATAAATATTAATATATTGCAGTTTGGCCTATAAACTCTTTCACGCATCATCAATTATGCTTCTATCTGGTCTGGTCATGAACTGTAAGTAATGAAGGCTGAAGCTAGCAGCTATTTGTCCTGGAAATAGCAAATGGATGATATTGCGTGAATGTTGGGTGAATTTCATTATGAGGTGTTGTGCTGTTTTGGGAAAAAGAAACCACCACAGTTAATAAAATCATAACTGTGGCTCAGTACATTTTGTTGTCGTAGGATACATAGGGCCTGACCCACAGCCTGGCTTTGTGCCTGAGTCAGTGTTAGAGAAGCAACGCTGTAGTAAACTCTGCCCCTATCACTTGTTTTAATTAATTTCATGTAGGCCGTATAAAGTAGACCAATGTCACGATGAGATTTACATTGCTTCCTGTCTTTAGAGATAACACAGATAAATGCAAAGATAAGCAGGATCACTGTGCTGGTTTATACTGGAGTTGATGGTTTCGGATGCTAACTGTGGAAAGTGTCAGTAAGACATCAGAGAGTTACAACTTAATTGTTAGGTGAGTGTGAAAGTTTATTTTGACCTTAGGAAATAGACCATGAGTTCATATTTCAAACTCTAGAGAAAAAAGGCTACTAAGGGATGGCAAAAGATGTTTTTAAGCATTGCAATTATTAGTCTTTCAAGGCCATATCTCATAGATGCACTTTCTTTGACTTATATCCAGTCCATTTGATTCAAATACACGCCTGAGGCCGTGTTCAGAGACTACAGCCAGCCTGCATGAAAAAACACAGCCCCTAATTCTTTTTTCAATGAGAACAAAGGCTGAAGGTTCTGGTAAAAAAAAAAAAAAAAGCTGTCGTTGTGATTTTACCACAACGCAGTGCAGCACATAATGCAAGACACTGCCCTGGACGATGAATACATGCGAACACACACTCTTGGTGGATGATGTTGTATTCTACTACGTGCATTCTGATCCTTGCAAAAATCCTGTCTCATAGTATTATAAACTGTGCAGTGCTTGGCATCTGATAGCCTTTTAAACTCTCAAACCTGTCACTCTGACTGGCCTTCCTGATTATATTTCATTGTCTCATCTGAAACAACATGCTCCTACCAATGCAGCCCCATGCATTTTTTTTGTTTGTTTGTTTGTTTTTATGTTTAAATTTCTTTAAACTGCTCATACCTGTATGTTTTCAGTCTGCTGTTTTCGTTCTGCGTGCTTGCTAACAGGCATGCAGGACATGGCAAAACTTAGCTTATAGGAACAAGGTTTCTGGGAGCTGAGCTGTGCCAAGTTTAGCCCCAGCAGCTTCTGTTTTCTGCCCTCTGTCTCTTGGCTTGTAAATCTTGATCAATACAGGTTTTAACAGCTTCATCTGTCCTCTGTAATCTGTCTGTTCTGTGGCTTGTTTTTCCCCATATCCCATTTTTTATGTCCATGTTGATTAATAATTGATGGTGAAAGTGTTTTGTTAACACTGTCATGTTCACTACTCCAACCAGAGGCTCACCCCAGGCCAGCCTTGCAAATGTGTTCTCTGTTTAGACGACAAACCATTTTTTTTATCTGTTCCTCAGGGGGCGTTTTAGCCTTCTGCTGACTGTGCACAAGCTGTAGTCGTCATATTTTGAGTAGACAGACCAGGTGGACAAATCAGATCGGGTTATATTGTCATAGTGTGAATGGTTCATCACGGGGCCGGGCTGATGTAGAGTTCTGGTAAAAGTTATACAAGAATGACGATTTAATTTCAGTGACAGCAGCCTCTGTTGGTTTAAGATGTGTTGTGTGAGGCCACCCAGCTGTGTGCCATAGCCACCATTTTCTAAACTTTTCTAAACTCTGCTCTTTTCTTTCACAGCTGAAACTTGAAGATCGATCCATCGTCATCAGAGACATTGTGCGACGGAACAATTCGAACGTAAGTGGAGTCCTCAGTCTGCAACTTTTTTCTATCACTCCCCCTTTTCACTTCACCTCTTTCATTTTGTCTTGTTACTCCCAGCTCTTTTTCAATCAAGTCTCTCTTTGTCAGTCATGTCACCGTTCACCGCGTCCATTTGCTGCATCAGACATGACTGGAATGTTAGTACAGATCGACACCATCAAAGGACTACAAGGAGACTGTTTGTGTTATTGCAGTGCAGCAACTCAGTCTGAATATAAATACAATATTAACCTTTAACATGATTTCTTTTTGATTGAAATTCAAGTGTTGTCTTGTTCATAAAACCATCAAACTAGTGATGCACAAAGACTTAAGTTCTTATAAGTAGTACCTGAAAGCTGTTGTTGAATCTGTTGGATGACAGCATACAATATAGATACTGAGATGGATATGATGAACCTGTGTTTGTTGCATTACAGGACAACCAGTGTGGTATTGTGACCAACATTGACACTCTGAGTGTGCAGGAAACTAGTGGGAACAAACTGTGTTCTGTATCCAGTTAACAGCAAGACCTGCAGCACATCTGGGTAAGAGAGAACGTTACTTTGCACTAAATCTGTGATAATGTTTTACAGGTGCAATTTGGTTAATACTACCCAGAGATTTCTGAGGAAATTTGTGAAAATAACCACTCAATAAAATTACTAACAAGGGCGCAGAAAGTGCTTTATTTTATAGCCTGCAGTTTCTTAACTAATTTCCTGAAAATTATCCTCATACTTCCTTAAAAAGTTAGTGTGTATATTAGGTGTTAATTACATAAGATATGGAAGAAAGACTTATTACACTTTGGAGCCAATGATGAGAAAATGGAGAAAGTGTTGGCTATGACTCTATTGGGTTACTGCCTGGCTTATTCAAATTATTAGGGTGCAAAAGGAAATTATGTAGTAGGTAAGTGAAAGTACAGTTAATAAACTGATGTCAGTATCTAGTTTCCTGAAAGAAACTTCTTGAAACAATAATTGTTCATTTGGATTTTTCTTGACTTGGAGCCACTATACTTTATCTGTAGATTCATTTTGTATGAGTAAATAGTCTATTTAACTGATTTTATGCCAGATACTAGTTGAGTTTTGCATTCTTACTCTGTTTTCAGCTGCACTGAAATTTCTTAAACTGATACTTATCAACAAGTCAAACACACCTATGCTATAAAACCTGGTTGACTTGGCAATTACACTTCAAATGCATTTCTACCTAATTTGCATAGACTGGATCTGTTACATGAGACAGATGGTACGCCAGTTTTGAAACTATTTTTACACAACCGCATCATTTTGTGTAGTTTCTTTTCTCAAAAACTTAAATAAAGCAAGTGGTTCCTTGAATAATTGTAATAACTAACACTTCTTCCCTCATAATTAGGAACTAAGTTCTGAGCCTGGAAGTTTCAGCTAAATACCATCTCATATTTAGAAAATTATGCAGAAATTTGTGGTACCCGCTGGAAATTATGGGACCTGTAAAATAAAGCCTAATAAAGTAACAAAAATCTGATTCTTCACTCTGTCAGCACTTACAGTAAATTTATTGAAGAGCTGATTTTTGGTACAGCAGCAAATGCCTGATCAAGGTCTGAAAAGTAGCTATCCATTTTTTTCCCCCCATAAAATTACATATTAAAGCACATAGTTCCCTCTGTGCATTTTCCAGGGAATGATTAGGGACCTAGAGTGAATAATGTTTAGCCCTCAGTGTTAGCCTGTCAGTCATGTAGATAAGGTCACTGACCTATGAACTACTATTATGCCCCTCCATAACTATTGTGTCTAACCTCAGAATCTCTTAAAATATAAAACAGATTCTGATCCTGTTGTGATTGTGTTCTCCACAGTCTTTTATGTACGGAGACTACATTGCCTATGACTTCTGGCTGGGGAAAGTGAACGACCTGACTAATCACATCATCCTCAAGCTCTCCAATGGAGCCAGGTAGACCTTTCGTGTGCATGTGTGCGATTAAACAGCATGTACTGTGACCGTGCGGTCGTCTGTCAGAGTGTCTGCACGCTGTTACACATTCATCTGTGCCAAATCCAGTGAATGTCAACCACTGTCTCTGTCTCTCTTTGCCTCCGTACAGGTGCTCAATGAGTGTGGAGGACGGTGCCAAGCTTTACGACGTCTGTCCACATGTCAGTGATTCGGTGCGTAGCCACGAGCTCTGATCTGTCACTTCAGGTGTATTTGTTTTTCTAAGTTCTCTGCTGCTGCAAGGTGAACAGAACAGCTGTTCATCAGAGGTCACGTCACTTTTGAAAAAAACTACAACCAGACAGAATAAAAAATGAGTTGAAATAGGCAGTAAAGTATTGTCCTACTGCTACAACCAGAGATACATTTTATTTTTTTGTCCACGGACACTGAGACTTAAAGATTACTTATGTTTATTAGTTATGTTTAACTGTATACTGTATTATCATATATATATATATATACATATATATATATATATATATATATATATATATATATATATATATATATATATATATGTGTGTGTGTGTGTGTGTGTGTGTGTATGTATATGTTGAATGCATGTGTCGGCGTTATATTTTCATCTCTTTGACATATTAACCCTCGTAGCTGTGTTGTTTTTCAGGGATCTGTTCTCCGATGAGGCGTATGGCTTTTACCCTGGCCAGGTCCTAATTGGTCCAGCCAAAGTCTTCTCTAATGTACAGTGGCTGTCAGGGGTCAAACCTGTCCTCAGCAGGAAGTGCAAGTTCAGGGTGGTGGTAGAAGAGGTAAGACAACATTCAACACCTGTTGTCGTTCCACAGCAGCATCCTTATTTGTGTGTATGTGACAGAGAGAGAGAGCTGTTCAGTCATTGTATTGAAGAATCATCACATCATCAGCTCTGCAGTAGCTGTTTTATTAACAGAAATGGAAGAATTGAAATCACTTCAGTGATGGGATCAATCTAATTTCTACTGTACTTACATATACAGCTCCGCATGGACATCTAACCCAGTCCTGTGGTAGATGGAGGGAAATGTAGTATAATCAACAAAGAGCTGGAGTGTTTGTGGTGGTCACCACACTTCAGTACACACTGCGTGCACAGATTTTTTGCTTGAATAAATAGTGAATAACATTTAATCATGTATATTAAATTGTCTAAATGGTCTCTGTGGTGTCATTGTGTTTTCCTCAGGTGAAGGTGGTTGAACTGAAGGTGACATGGATCACCAAGAGCTACTCCCCAAAAGGCTCCGACAGCGTCTATCCACCTCCTTCCACCATTGGACAGGACGATCTCTGCAGGTCAGACAAAATATCCATCCATCGGTATCCACAGTTTTTTTTTTTTTTTTAAACACAGCTTTTAGTGAATTATTATCCTTGTGTCTGTGTTTAGGGTGAGACGTCTGGGCTACTACGACCACACTCAGAGGCAGCTGGGAGAGAGAGCCCTCTATGTCTTTCCTGCTAAGGGGGACGCCACGCGCATCACCTGTGAAGGACCTGAGGGTGCACATCTGTACTGCCAGAAGACCCTGTGGCCAGAAAGGTGTGGATGAAATGTGTTGATTTATTCATTTGTGTCGGAGTATAGATTTAATTGTGCTTAATTGTATATGAAGAAGTTGTTACTAGTTGTAAGAATGTAGGTGTACGCAGCCTGGTGCCCCCTCAGGAGCATATTAACACTTAAAATCACTGGTTTCACACTAGAAGTTAATGAAGAGGAGATGATTATGGTGCCGCATATATTTTGAGAATCCTCCTTGAACATTGGTTACCCCTTGGTATTACAGAGACTGTTGGTACTTGTAAACCGGCATCAGAGTTTTTTGATCATCTTCAAACTGCCACTTGAAGTGTGTGTGTTTGTGTGTGTGTCTCCTGCAGTTGAAAAGGATGTTCAAGAAGGATTCGGGAAAGAAGACGGAGAACACCGATACACAAGGTACAAAACAACACATTGCAGAGAAGACACCAGAGGAACATACAGTACAGACACACTAAGACACACTTCTGCTCTCTAATTTTGTCCCTGTCTTTTTGCTGCCTCTGTCATGAAGTCAGCAAGACTCTGCTGTTGAAGAATTTCACGCGACTAAAAATAAACGTGCAAATGAGAAATTTAGATTAGAGCCAGGCTACTACATCGGCTGGGATTATATTATCGCCAGTTTTAGTTCAGTCTGTTGACATAAATAAGGTAGTAAGCTTTCCTTTCATCACGTAATCAGAAACAAAAGAGTTAAAATAATGTATAGTAGTCATTGGTAACAGGATGTTTTTAATTATTAAAGATGAGTTTGATGTTCATTATACAGGTACACCCCCTATTATACATGTTTAAACGTTTAATATTTGTTATATTTTTAAATGTGGTTTTTCATATTTGAATTTTGCTTCACTTCAATATATTTTTGCTGTAAATGTGATTTTGTTTAGAGTTGGAAGTGATAATAGTTTAATTTCCTTTAGAAGTTTGCTCTATTAATTATTTACAGTTACTACATCCACTGTGAGTGAGTTTATTTTCCAACTGTTAAATATCTGACACAGTATATATCTTTGTCAACTCAAATTTAAGACATCTTTATAAAAAAATGTTTAAGGTTAAATAAATATCAGCCACAATATTTTCAACTGTCATATGTGCCTCAAGAATCCAGCATCATTTGCGTATTTAAAACTGCTGAGAACTTGATCTTGTGAATCTGCTGCTGCAGTGGTCATCATACTTTATCAAACGCGTGATCATTATTCAGATTTTTTACTATCAGAGCAACAGAAATGAGAGCAAGTGCAGATGAATTGGGGTTTAAATAAACATTAAATAATAATTGTAAAAAGTTTAGAGGGCATAAAATATATTTTGTGCTTTATCGTTTATCACTTTCAGAAAAATGAGCGTTATTTTTTGCTTACATTCTCCCTTAAGTAGCTGAGAACTAAATATCTCCATGCAGAGTCAGAATGATTTAAAGTTCCTGTGAGACATCAGGCAGTCCTCTCCACAAGTGGGGCTCCGTACAGAGGGAACAGACTTAATTGGAACTTGTGCTGGAGTGCGGCACAGTTCAGCTGAGGAATATATTTGTCTGCATGATCCAGGAAAATAGAGGATGATTCTTTCTGTACCTAAACATCAATACACCATGGTGTTTAATGAAGAAATGCTATAAGGAATAATACATTGAAATAGTAATGCATGCTCTTTTGGTCCTGTCTCTCACCAGGTGATCACAAATCAGAGCAGACGGACTCATCTCACTCCAACAACAACGGCCCCGTGGCGCCCATCCAGAACCCCCCAGACTCCCAGAACACCAACGACACCTCGGCCGAACACGGGGAGCAGGACGCTGACGACGAGGCTGCAGAAGACACTGACGACACCAGGTCTGTTGGTGTTTTGTTTGTTTGTTCCTCGTTTTTAAATGAATGTGTGGGAGGCACTCGATGTCAGCCACTTGTCCACTTAAAAGCTATAGTTAATGACATTTTATAAGTATAATGTGATGTGATGCAATAATGCTGCAACAAAAACTTACTCAGATTTCTGTGTCTGAGGTTAGTTGATTCAGGCTTAGTAATATTTGAGCTGCTTGTTTGAGATTGTTGATTTTTTTAGAAAAAAGTCAGGCCTTAAGGCTTGCAGGAGTTTTGACTAATTATCCTGCCTGTTGTAGTTTACTCTGCTGAGTTACCTCACAGATGTATGGTGTAAATCTAATACAATTAGTCTCTCAATGTTAATTATGCTTTGTAAAGTTTGATTCGTGTAATCAATGAAGTTGAGCCACTTGTTAATGAAATCCTTTTTATGAGAGTGTTTGTGTGATAGAGAGAGGGAGAAATGAGGCAGACGGTAACATTTATGTTTAATTATACTTCATAATTTTTTTTATTACTGAAATATGGGGTATAGTTCATCAGGGCAATTATTCTGTCAAATACAAGTGGTGGAAATATATATATATATATATATATTGTCAGTTTGGCACAATCGAAGGCTGATGCTTGGCTGAGAGCCTCGCAGTCATTTCTAAAAGTTACAGTTTGAGCCTATTCAGCATAAAAAAAGTGACGACAGAGCTGAACCATCATCTCTCTGACGTGGCCTCAAAAAAATGTGAACCTTAAAAGCTTTGTAAGTGTAGTATTTATTGCAGGGCTACTGCACCAGATTTCATTATATTTTAAAGTTGTTCTTTATCTTGTTTACGGTACCTCCTGCATGGCTTCATTGTTTGGTGATGTATCCAGACTAGTTTCCTGAAATATACACCAGTGCCGCTAGACTAACACTGAGTCCAGTTTACTTTTGCCATTCTATAAATTAAAACTTGAAATCAATGAGATGATCTACAGACAATTAATCAGCAATCACTGAAAAGAGCTCTCAACTTTTTAAGGAATTTTAAAAAGTCATATTTTTCATCTAAAATGCTGAAATGTTTCTTGTTTCAGCATCTCAAAGGTAAATGTTTGCTGTCTTGGTCTTTATTATTACAAACTGAACATTATTTGATTATGGACAAAGTTTGTAATTTGAAGATGTTACCTTGGGTCAGAGGAAATTGTGAGGGATATTTGTTGTGTAGAGCAAATGATTAATCAATTAATCAAGAAAGCAATCAGCAATAAAAATAAATGTCAGTTGCTGTATGATGACACAAAAAATTAACTCATTCATTTTAATGATTCTTAACCTGCAGCATGAGACACATACTGTGTGTGTTAATTAATCTGTGACTGTAACTCTTGTTGCAGCTCTCTGACGTCATCGGCGAGCTCCACAGCCTCCTCTCAGAGCGGCGGTCTGGGAACAAACCGAAAGAAGAGCATCCCGCTCTCCATCCGCAACCTGAAGAGGAAGCACAAGAAGAAGAGGACCAAGTTCTCCCGCGAGTTCAAGCCTGGAGACCGGTGGGTTAACAGCCGGGGGGAGACACCAGCATAAGATATTTCCTTCTCTCTTTTTCGCTTTGGTCCATTACTAACCAGGACATAACGATGGTATTTTTCAAGGCGTAAACATGACAACATCAGATATCCCCTATTTGATGCACACTGTTAATAAATGAAAATACATTTCTTCGCAGTTCCATTTTTGCTATTGGTTTGATCAGTGCCCCTGCAGACAGTTTGCTTACTGAGGCAAAGGAATAAGCGATTCAAAGAGCTGGATGGCAGTGGGGCAGGATAAAATGATGACAGGAAGGATTGAGAAAGAATGAGAGGGAAGATTAAGGTACCAACATGCCAGGAGGAGAGAGAGTGGTTGGGTGAAGATAAATGGTGCAGTAGATAAGAAGAGGGGACAGATAGTAGCAGGAACATCCTGTTGCAGTTTTCTTTTTGTGATGAATGAACAATGGGTGACCACAAATGAGAAACTGTCTTTAATATTCAAGATTCACTTTATTGTCCTACATTGTAGGAAATTTGATAAAAGGCAAAGCAGAGTTTTTAAATTGGTCACATTTACATCTGAGCCACCAAACCGTATAAACTGAAACCTTTTTTGCTGTAGCAATATGTAAGTCTGATCTGTGTGTGTGTTTTCATGCAGGGTGGCAGTGGAAGTTGTATCCACAAAGACCACGGCTGACGTGATGTGGAAGGACGGGCGGGTGGAGAAGGGAATCCGATCAAACGACCTCATCCCCATCCAGCACCTCGACAGCCACGAGTTTTGTCCTGGGGACTTTGTAGTAGACAAACGACGTAAGGAAGATTAATTGAATTGAATATTTTTATAGTGATGAATTTTGTTGTTCCCTTTGACTTTTTTTTTAGACTTGTGAAGACACAGTGTGTGTCAGATTTCTGTCCCTGTGGACTGCGATAAGGTTTTTTTTATGTAGGCCACTCTGCTACCTAGTACCTACAGTATCTAGGTCATTTGCTGAAATTGTGCCAAGTTTGTGTGTGTCTGTGAATTGGACTGAAAATACAGTGATTTATTTAAATGCTGGGCTGTCACAGCCAGATACAGTTTCCATTTTCCTCCAGATAAATAAATTTTTTGTGATAAATCTTTGAATTCAGCCCAAGCCCTCCAGGACCCAGGAGTGTACGGTGTGATCCAGTCTGGTGATCACAAGGGCAGAACATGTGTCGTCAAGTGGATCAAACTAAACTCCACGAGTGATGACGTGGAGGTGAGTCAGTGGCACAAGACAGCAGTGTCTATGATTTAAGGACAGTGAAAATACTTGATGATGATGTTTCCGAGTGTGATGGAAAGAGGGGAATTATATGTGGTAACCATAGTAACCATGATCTGTTTTATGTCTTGATACCTGGCTGGTTTCGTTTTGACGCAGGTTATTGGTTTGGAGGAGGATGTGAGTGTGTACGACATTGCAGATCACCCAGATTTCCACTTCCGCACCACAGACATTGTCATCAGAATATGGAACTCAGAGAATGGGCAGAACGACTGCGAAAATGAGGTGAGAACAACTTTAAAAAAAAAAAAAAAATCTGTTGTCTGTCTTACATATGCAGTGTGGTGAAGGTGTTCCTGTATTTAGGCAACCTGGCAACAGATTGTTCAACTGATTGAAACATTGTGTTATGTTTTCTTGGTTTTGGATAATTGTTGTTTCTCTACACCTTCCCTCCCTCAGACGTCAGTAGGCCAGGTGTCCAGGGTGGATGTGAGCAGCAAAGTGGAGGTGGTGTGGGCGGACAACTCTATGACTATCGTCCTGCCACAGGTAAATGTCTATCTTTGATGAAATTCAATGTTATTTTGACATTAGAAGTGTTGGTGATAGTCTTGTAATAATCACACACGCAGCATCTCTACAACGTGGAGTCTGAGATCGAGGAGACGGACTACGACTCCGTGGAGGAGACCAGCAGCGTGCTGTCCACTGAGGAGTGGGAGGACGAGAGCGACAGCTGGGAGACGGATAACGGCCTCACCACAGAGGACGACAGCCACGTCAACAATGCGGATGTCACCGACACAGCGACCCCAACCCCCACGCCCACAGGCTCCACGACCTTCATCATCCCCCCGCAGGAGGGCAGCAAAGCTGGGGTCACCAGCCCCACTAAAGGAGTCCCTGGAGAGGAGGCAGAAGCATCTGTCGCTGTGGCGAGTCCTGCCTCTGGAGGAGGTGGGGATCATTTCGTATAACATTTATATTGTTGGGACAGGAATAGTGTCAACTCCACCGTGCAAAGCATAAATCATTCTCCTTGAACCTTGTGTTGCCAGTCATGGGATAATCTGTCCTCTGTAGGACACAAGCTTAAAACCTTTTTATGTCCCACTTAAAACTTGATTGATTGTTAATAAAACATTACAGAGTTTTATTCATATATAGTATTCCATTACAAGAAACCGCAATACATTAAATTGCATGCAGTACAAGAAAAATAATGCAAGAAAAATACGAGAAAATGTACCAACATGAAAAAACATCCTCCCACAGGCAGTTGATGCTTTCACATCACAGAAAACATTCTACCTGTGTCTTGTTTTATACTTGCAGTAATTTGTTGTACACTTGTTATCTGTCTCCTCAGGAACCACTCCTGGAGGTGCAGTCAATGGAGCGGAGAAGCCCTGTAAAGACGGTGCCTCTCGGGGCTTTAGGGAGTTGAAGGAGGCCTTGAAGATCCTGGAGAGCCTGAAGAACATGACCGTGGAGCAGCTGTGGACTGGCGGCTCTCCGACCTCTCCGACCTCCGCCGAACCAGCCTCCACCGCTAATGTAGCGAGCTCAGTGACGCCCACAGCCCCTGAGAAACCCACCAAGGAGAAACGCTTCCTAGATGACATCAAGAAGCTTCAGGAGAACCTGAGAAAGACGCTGGATAACGTGGCCATCGTGGAGGAGGAGAAGATGGAGGCTGTGGTAGAGGCAGGGGGGAGTGCAGGAGCAGGGACAGAGGTTGGTGTTAAAAGGATCTTCAATGTGACAGAGTTGATTCATTCTCCAGTGTCATTCAAGTAAATATGCAAGTAAATAAGTGCAACATTGTGACGTTTCCTGCTGGTGTGTTACTGTTCAGGTGGAGAGAGCTGGAGAGGAAAAGCCCCAACAGGAGCCCCAGACCCCAGTCGGTGGACAAGAGTGGCCCAGCGAGTTTCTCAGCGACACACCGGTACTGTGCCAGCAGAGTGGCGGCAAGCCTGGCGTCACCTTCACCAGTGCCAAGGGAGAGGTGTTCTCTGTGCTGGAGTGGGCACCAGGTGAGAGATGAGGATTGAATTTCTCGTTTGCTTCTGTTCCTGCTTCTATTCTGTCCCTCTTTTTCTTTCTTCATCTTCCTCTGTACATCTTTGAATCTTTGTCTCATTTGGTTTCTGTTCTGTGTTGCATGAGCTGATATGAATCAAAGACTTGCTGCAGAGCTGTGATCACGGACGTGATAATGTGTCATTAAAATGCGTCTGTCATTGGAGCTAGAGTTACAGCAAGCAGATCTGTCTTATGTGCACTCAGGCTCCACACAGAAAGACCCCACATTTCCCCATTTCTCCGAGTGACAGTAGCTGCCTCCCATTTCCATTCTGTAATCTTACTTGATGTTTTGATGTCTTAGCTTCATGAATTCCCTGCCCACACAAGCTAAGTTGTATTTGTACATTGCAGTTTCTTTCTGTATTGCCGTTCAGTTGCCATTTGTCATCTCTCTTTGTCACAGACACTCACTCATTCAAGAAAATGGAGTTTCAGCCAGCAGAGGCAAAGAAGTTCTTCAGCACAGTGAGGAAGGAAATGGCTCTGCTAGCAACGTCACTGCCAGACGGCATCATGGTCAAAACATTTGAAGATCGCATGGTGGGTTTCTGGTCATAAATATCATGACAATAAGTGGCATGTACCTAAAGATTAGTATTTTTATCCTGTAAAAACACACACCAGCACTGATTGGTAGTCTTGAAATATCCCTGGACAATCTGCAGATTCACTTAAAGGCATAAAAGTAAGGATCCAGAATTTATAATCAACTCAACATTATTTGTCTCGTCAGAATTTAATGTGATTATTGTTAAGAAAGACTAATATTAGGGGCTCTAATGAGGGTAATTATCGATTTTCAGACGATGAACTTATGTTCAAAAACCTTGTAGTTTTGTATCATCCACTGTAAATATGTGAAAAATGTCAGTTCAAGGTTAGAGATGTGTAGAAAAGAAATTCTGTACAAATTGTGTAAACATTGAGGTTCCACATACACATTTACAACCTTTTTGGCTCTGATTTCACAAGTGATTACAGGCCAAAATTCAAACTAAATGAAATTAAATATTTGTGTGCATAAATTTCTCGTGCAGTATTTTTCCACAGATGAGGGTGATACACAGGCACACATTGAAATTATTTCTAAACATCATTTCACAGGCTCAAAGATCTTATTGACCCTTTGTGAGCCCATATGTGCTTTGTTCTTTCTGGGTCAACAGCAGCAACAAGAAGGAGGACAAAAGTTGTAGGATCCCAGAATGTCAAAAAGCAGCAGGGATTTTCTACTAGTTCAACCAGAGACTGTAATTTTTAAAGTGATGTGTAAAAAGGAAAGCTAAAGGTTAACAGTATTTGACTGTAAAGTTTTATTCTTATATCTCGGCATATTCTGCAACGTTAACCTCAGTGGTGCACATCAAATAGCCTGCTTTACCTTACTCTGACGTCATACAGTGTTGTAAGTTTCTTTGCTTTCTCCAACACAGGACCTGCTCTCAGCTCTGATCAAAGGGCCGACTCGCACGCCCTACGAGGACGGTCTGTTCCTGTTTGACATCCAGCTGCCCAACATCTACCCAGCTGTGCCGCCGCTATTCCGCTACCTGTCGCAGTGCAGCGGCCGCCTCAATCCCAACCTCTACGACAACGGCAAAGTCTGCGTCAGTCTGCTGGGCACCTGGATTGGCAAGGTGGGTGCTGAGTTAAACAACTTAAGCGAGTGACTTGAGACAGATACAGCAACAACCTGTAGTTGTACAGTGCAGGTTAAAGTGTAGTAAAAAAAAAAAAAAAAAATGAAGCTTTTGTAATCCAGTGCAGTTTTCAAAGCCGTACAACAGAAGCTGTATGTCCCTGTGTTTTTTTTACTCGTACCTGTGCTTTTCTCATGAAGTTGTATTGATCTTTTGTGGTGATGTGATTCACAGGGCACTGAGAGGTGGACCAGCAAGTCCAGTCTGCTGCAAGTCCTCATCTCCATACAAGGTTAGCACACACACACACACACCCCCACACCTTCTCTTATCTGCAGCACATTAATGTTTTATTCATGTGTTCATTTGCTCAGAAGGGCTCCAAGTGCAGTGTCGCACACAGTCATTCAACCAAATATATCTGCCTCACGCACAGACATCACACCACTTCCATTAAACTTATCTGCAATCTGGCCTGCCAGACAAATTGAATCCAGATTTGAATTCACTTTTCACTGTCTCAGAGTTAACACCGATAAAATGTGCCTTTAACCACGCAGTGAGTGCAGTATTCCTGACCACATTTTGGTCAAAGCGCCCACCATCACACAGTGAAATAAGCACTCTCAAACTGCCGGTGCTGTTTGTTGATTTAGTTTGAATTGGCTTCATTCATCATTCATCTCACATGGCAGAGACAGGATCCAAATCTTACCACCTTTGAGTTGTGTGTGAAAAGACTTTGCCTTTTTGACACATTAACCTCCATGTCTTGATCTCATATTTTTGCATAAATGTGTGTGTTTTTTCTGCAGGCCTTATCCTCGTCAATGAGCCTTACTATAACGAGGCAGGCTTCGACAGTGACCGAGGCCTTCAGGAAGGGTACGAGAACAGCCGCTGTTACAATGAGATGGCCCTGATCAAGATGGTCCAGTCTATGACGCAGCTTCTCCAGAATCCCGTGGAGGTCTTCAAACAGGAGATCCAGGAGCACTTTGTCTCTAATGGCTGGCGGCTTGTGCACCGCCTGGAGGCGTGGCTCGAGCTGAACGATGCCGCAGAGAGGGGCCAGATGGCGCACATGTCCTGCAGGGCTTCACACTCGAAAGACCGACCTTCATCAGTGGAGCCTCTGGACGAGCAGCTGCCTTTGGGAGCGGGCCCCGTGGCGGTGGCCCACAGCAGCCCCAGCAAGCCTGGGGAGGAGGGGGTCACAGGAGCAGGAGTTACCAGTATTTTGGAGGAGGAGCTGGAGGATTCAGGGCTTAGTCCCTCTACTACAGCGGCCTCTCAGCCGGAGCTGAGCCAGAACTCAGACTTTGACAGCAGCCAGGGCAACACCTCTCTGGGTGACAGGGCTGGATCCACAATCCCTGGCTCTGTGGTCCGCGGCGGCACTTCAGAATCAGGTTCTGCCACGGTAGGTGGAGGAGGGGCGGGCTCCACAGGAAGCCAGCCAGCGGTGCGACCAAAGAAACGGAGAAAGAGTTACCGGAGTTTCCTCCCGGAGGGCAGCGGCTACCCGGACATCGGCTTTCCGCTCTTCCCGCTCTCTAAGGGGTTTGTGAAGAGCGTCCGAGGTGTGCTGCTGCAGTACCGAGCTGCGCTGGCCGCCGCTGGCATCCCTGAGCACACAGAGGACAAGTAAGTGCCTCCTCACCATTCCCCGACACTCCTCTGCACTGCTTCCTGCTCTTTTCTTCCTTCTCTTCTACCTTTTCATCTGCCTCAAGCTGTAGAGGAGGATCCATTACTTGTCTGGGGAGGGGGGGGCGCGCTACAATTTCCAATCTTCTGCACTCGTGTCCAGAGCTGCACTGTGCCCCCAGCACTGCCCGCATTTTTGTCCTTTACCTCCATTTCTAAGTCTGTACTGCTCCTGCTGCCCCAAAGCCCACAACATTCTGCCTTCCTTTTTTTTTCCCTATAATCCCCCTCGGGTCAAACCACGACTGCGGGAGAACAGCATCTTTGATCAGGAGAATGAGCGAGTTCTGGTTTGGATGCAACTTGATCATGTCTTTGTTTTCCTTCAGTGACCCTGCAGATGAGTGTGATGGATAAAGAGTGGGTGGAGCTCACACACGCTCACCCAGTTACACAAACCTACAGGAGCTCCCTCCGTCACATAGAAACCCTCATCTTCTCACGGACGCAGGTAAAAACATGGAGCTTTTACCAGAGGCAGTCAAAGTTTTCTTCTTGGCCCCAGCAGGGCTTTGACTTGGCAGTGGTGTGGATGCAGAAACGGACTGAATGAGATGAAAAATCAGTGCCATGAACCCTCTTCCACCCCCCACCCCCCCCCTCCACTTCGCCTCCAGCAAGCTTCCACCATATGGGTGGGGACTTGCTGGATAACCACTCTGCCATCTCAATCAGCCTGAAAAATGTTAAGCAGACTGGTGATTGGCTGGGTTCCACTGAAAAAGTGCAAATCCCAGCTCTCCTGGCTGCTGGGCTAACTGCGGCTGTCTGTAGCACTACTGATATTATCGCTGTAACATCCTGCACTACAACAAACGAATGGACAATCTGGTCCGGGAGAGGTGACGTATAAATACACTGACCAGGAGGATTCTTTTTTTAAGTAGAAGTCACTGGTTGTACGCTTTCTGCCAAAATTTCTCTCTATCACAAACACACAACGCACATAAACGCACACATAAATATTCAAGTAGAACTTACTGAATGTCAGTAAAACTGCCAACCACGACAGCTTCACCACTTCGTCTACTATACTCGCTGGTATTTTCCTTCGCCAATCACTCGCACTGAACCACGCAGCGAACATCGAGTGACAAAGTTTACATACCAATCACCTCTGGAGGGTCAGACTGCTGTAGCCGTTTGGTAGAGAAGCCAGCCAGGCACAGGACGACAGTTTTAGATGGCTGTATGTGAAGGAGTTTGCTCTCTAGTCGAAGCTTAACACAGCTGCCGCCTCTACATACAAAAGTTCCATTCACTTTCTGTAGAATTTAGAAAAGGCCATCACTAAAATGGAACTTGTGCTTCGGTGTTTCAGTGTGTTTAAGGTGTGTTACGCTCACAGAGGCTGAACTGTGTTTGAAAGTGGAGCTTTTACCCACAATGCTCTGCTTTTCTGTGACGGAGGTGAACCCACATCACTGCAAATGACACAATTTAAAGAATAAATGGAGAAAAAAAGCATACAGCATCCATTCCGTCATCTCATGTCAACATGTTGCCTTACTTGAATTGTTCTTAATGATCTCAGACCATTGTGTACAGAGCTGCTTGTGTCATGCTTTAGACATTAACCAACACAGATCTAGACACACACTAAAAACCACTAAAAACCGTGTTACAGTGTTTTCCCCCTTAAAAGTGCAGATCTCTGATCAGCTTTTATCAGTTCTTAAACATGAGTCTGTCACACTGCGGCTATCGCTGTATTCTGATTTTCCTCTCCAAATTGCATGTGCAGAGTTTAACAACATCAGAATACAAGCCACAGTAAGTGTGATGCTTAAGGTTTATTGATATTATGATTAATCTGCTTGATTATTATTTTCTGTTACTCCATGTTTTCCTGACGTCTTATCCCACGAAGGCAACTGCTGACCCCACAGACGAGAGAATATTACGCAAATTACAGCACGCAGGCAAAACTTTAGCTCATCCGACTGTTGTCTGCGAACTTCTTTCCTCTCTATATTGCATACTTTAGATCTGGATGAAAAAAATAAGGGTTTTATTGCTTAGCCACAGATTGTGCTGTAATTTACTGTGAAACAAAGTGAAACTCACCTTTGGGTCCAATCGTGCTTCCTGGGGAAATCAGAACAGTCTTTGTTTACATCTGTTTAAATAATCCCACATCTAACACCATGTTCTTTTTTTTTCTTTTGAGATATTAAAATTCTTATTGTGATTATCATTATTATTATTATTAATATTATAATACAGGTCAGACAAAACCCCTTGTGCTTGCTATAATCTGTGAAATAAACAAGAGAGCCTTGGCTGTCTGGTATTTTACTTGAACAAAGAACCTTGATGCTGAAGAGTGTTTCTGAATGAGAGGGCACACTGTGCCATTGTGAAACTATGAGTGATGGGAGAGGATAAAAACCATGAGCCAAGACTTGCTGCGTTTTAAAACAAAAAAAGAAAAAGAAAAAAACATTTGATGAAAAAAGAGGTCATTAATGAGGGTAATTATGTTTTGCTTTGTCTTCCATTTTTTTCTCCTTTCTACTCTTAAAACTGGTATTCCTGTATCAGATGTGGCAATCAGGCATTCATGACAGTTTGTTCTCTTCCTGAGTTTTACTTCACCATCGTCATTGTTTCGCTGCCTTTAATGCTACAGAGGGAGGATGTGTTGTCCTCTCCACTGGCTGCTGTAGCTGTAGCATGTAGCCTTGTTTGCTTTACTTTCTCTTTATTCTCCCCTCCACACATGCTGCTGTTTGTAAAATGTCACCTTCACAGTTCTTAGAGGAGGAGTGTGTTTTCAGTGGCTGGTGATCAGCCTGAACACGTAAAACTCAAAGCCGTGTTTACGGTGTTTTGAAAAAATGCACAGCTCCGCCGAGAATTCAAAGGTGATATTATTGCTCAATCCTTCACCCTCTTTGTCATTTGTCAACAGTCGCAGAAACAGAAAATGTGAAGTTATCTCGCTAGATCTCGAAGCAAAAATCCAGCAGGATATCAAGCACATGATGCTATGTACAATTTTCTGTGTATGTGTGTATATTATTCAGATTTAAACCATTATTATTATTATCATTATTATTACTGCGAGAAGTTTGTTTTACAGCCAAAGCATGTAACATGTTGCTTTAAGCCTTTTGAATGGGCTACACACAAGACTTGACTGTACGATGTCTACATTTCCACAGTGGCCTGTTATTGATATATTTAAAAAATGACTAATAAAGTTATGATTTGTAGCCTGATTCCCTCTGTACAGATGTCATGACTATATTGAAATATATAAATACATACAGTATATATTTAACACAAACTTGAGTTCTAACAAGTCACGTGGATGCTCGGGGCATATCTGTACAAAATGCTGAGTGTGTATTGTACTTATGATTTTTCATTTTTTAATGGTTTCATTTTGTTGAGTTCAGACAACTGTATAGTGATGTATTAAAGTTTGCAAGCAGTACCATAGAAACTCTGGCTTTTTTATTTATTTATTTGGATCTCAGTTAGCGATTGTGTAGACAGCAGCTTTTCTTCACAGTGATATAAGCTGGTGGTATTCAGTATTTTATTATTTTTTCTAGTTTTGTCAACAGATCCCATGAAAACACCAGACCCAACAATGAATCAATCCTACTGATAAATATTATCTGTGTAGCCAATGTGTGGTGGGGGTCCTTTCATTACAATGAACCTGGCACTGTAGTTGATTTTGACTAAATCCCACACACACCGTCTTCCTTCTGGAAGTCCTCACGACTCACTGTAAAATGCGTATTAATCCGCAGCTGAAAATAGTCCCCAACAAATACACCATTTTCTCCCCTTTTGAGTAACGTGCCAAAAAAAAAAAAAAAAAACTAGTCTCCAGCTATTTCTAGGAAAATCACCCTATTATGAAATGTTTATATCTTTATCTGAAAATACTGTGCTTGTACTAAAGGTCTTGAAATGGTTCAGAATACTGCAGCAAGAATGTTCACTAAATCCAGAAAATTACTCCAATATTAGCCTCCTGTCCACGTCAGATCAGGCTTTAACGATGCCCCCTCACAGCACAGCGCTGTCCCCAGAGTTAAAAAGAAGTCAGCAGGCTGCAGGGCCTTTTCCTACCAGGCCCCCTTCCTCTGGAACGAGCTCCCTACTGACATCAGACTGACTGACTCCCATGAGGCCTTTAAATCCAAACGTACTTACTTCAGGCTTCTACCTGCTTCTGTTCTACCACCGGCGGGTTTGAATCCATGTTGTCCTGCTGATGAAATCACTGCAACTTTAAAATCACTGCATTACTTTTTGTTTCTTCCATCAAGTGCACGAGTGTCGAGGCTGTGTGCATGTCTCTCTCTCTCTGTCCTCTCTTTTCATCTCTCTCTCCTGTAGTTTTGTGCTTTTTCGCTCTCCTCTTCCTCTGTCACTTCCTGCAGGTATTTCTGACTCCGGATCTGTAGAGTCTGATCTGTGATGTTGTGCGTCCCACTGCTCAACACCTGCTGTTACATTTGAAATTCTTAGTCTTATTTCCATTATTATTATTACTATTATTATTATATTATTATTAGGGTTGTAACCCTCCATCTGTCCAATCATCATAAATCTAAATACCTCATACCTTCAGCCTATGATTGACTAACGTTGTACCAAAGCTTCCTCAATTTGCCGTGAGATAACAACCTACAGACATGAAACTGCTCAGCAGCCCTGGAAATGATGTGTAGAAGCTTCAGAAAATCTAATCCTAAATTAACAGTCAAAAAAGTGGAACATTTAAAAGGTCATCCTGTGAGTCTTATTTACTTCAAATTTCACTTGCATCTTCAACTGAATACACAAAAAAAAGCCTTTTGGACAATAAAGGTCATGATGGATTTTTATATCATTTGCATTATGTGAGAAACACTACAATCAATAGATGTTTTTGCATTCCTGCTTTATTGACAATAAGTTTGTTGCACAACGGTACTGAGGAACACATTTCTATTATAATTGAGCAAGACTGGTTGAAGAACATGGCTGCCGTCCATCAAAAGGGTGGGGCTCAGCAGGAAACTGGCCAAGTTGACTGACTGACTCAAGTTGTCTTAAAGAAAACCTGATCGAAGTCCAGCACTGTGGCCTGAATACACACAAGTTTAGTTTGCATCCAATAGATAAACAACCACAACTTGGTAAACACGCCTGTGTAGATCTCTGTTTTGTTATTAAATAATGTTTTTAAGATACATAGAAAGTACTTAAAAAATAGATTTCTGCATTTACATAGAATTTAAATTATTCAGTTGCTGGATCATTTATGAAAAGTTTCCTATTCTGTTTATTTAATAACCCTCTAAGTGACTGTACATTTTGTTTTCAGATAACATTTTTATGTCAAATAAATATATTCAAGCAAATAAATGTTTTTCAGTGTTAATGTGAATGTGGTTGGTTGTCTCATTATATACCACTCCAGACCTTTAGATTATCATCATACACCTAACATATTTGGTAGTCTTACTATTAAAATCAGCTACACCTTCTGCTCATACCAGAGGTGTTTCAACAATCCATGTTGTGCTGCTCAGTTGGTGCCGTCTCATCCATGAGAGATTCCTAAAAACATTTAACATTACAATTGATAGAAAAAGCTAGTAAAACAAAATGATTAGATGATACACTTAAACATCTAGTAATATGATATAGAACATTACAGTGTTGTTATAGTTTTTTGTTTAACTAGTAGGAAGTATAGCAAGTATGTTTACATATGTTTAGCATTAGTTCAGTCTGGACAAGGCAAGGCAGCTTCTTGCCTTCATAAATGTGCATCTGTAGCACAACCTGACCTGACTTGAACCCATCCTAACAAAACAGCTGCTATCAGTCATTCACTGTGTGCAAAACCATTTTCAAAATGTGCAATATCTGTATTTAGTTCAATCTGTCTCTATGTGTATAGTCCTGTGTATATTTCTCCTTTGTTCATATTTTTATTACATTGTCCTGTTTATACTGTTCTTATGTTTATCATATTATCTTGCTTATACCTGGTCCTTTACTCATATTTATGCCTTTTTTTCAATCTTATCAGTCTCTGATGCTGCTACAACAGTGTAAATTTCCCTGGTGTGGGACTAATAAAGGATTATCTTATCTGTCCTCTGCATGTTAAGTATTAACGTGTTGCTTTCAGTGTGTTAATGTTACAAGTGAGAAAACCACAATGGAGGCTGACTGAACATCTGATGTGAAGTGTGGAGGGGAAAGTGCTTGCAGGTCAAAGGGACTGGGTTTCTATAACTTTCTGGGTGTGGTTAACTAATAAGTTGACAGGTGATTTCAGGTAAGCCTGGGTATTTAAACTTGTGATTTAAAAATAAGGAATGTTATTTAATTTTACATGTCTGATAATCTCCCATTTATATCAGATACAGAAGGATGTATTAGCTGTGGATGGTGAGAATGGGAGAGTGGACACACTGGACATTGCAATTTACCTGTTGTTAGACTTTGATGAGCCCGTTTCCTAGAGTAGACCATGTATTTATTACCAACAAACCCTTAGTGATGATTCCTAAATGACAGACATAACAATGGATGGAGTGTGAACTGTAAATATACTGAAAATCTTGAATTTGTTTTTATTCATAAAACAGGGTAATTATCTTTGTGCATGAGTGAAATGATGACTTATGTTAGAGACATTCAGTTGTGATCAATCTGCATTAATGATGAACTGTTATGGGCAGCTGTGAATCAAGAGGTAGTGCGGGTCACCCTCTAATTGTAAGGTCAGTGGTAAAACCCAGGTTCCTCAAGTCTGTGTGCCTAAGTGTCCTTGGGCAAGATAGTGAACCTTAAACTGACCCAGATGGTGTGCCATTGGTGTGTGAATTTGCTGTATGAATGTTTGTATGAATGGGTGAATGTGACCTACCCGAGAATCTTTCAAAGCTTTCAAAGGCGCCAAACATTTCTGCAGGAGGAAAGCTTTGTTTTTTTTCTAACCCTCCGTGATCCTTGAACGCATCATGCGTCCTCCAACTATAAGACAGTGACGTCAGACGCCGAAAGCCGCACACCTCGGTCCGTTTCACGGACGCTGTCGGTGGGTCTGAAATTTAAAACCCCGGGGGCTTAACAGCGGAATTACCTTTCTCTAAAAGTGCGGAGAAGGTAAGAGACACCGGGACGATCACGTCCAACGACAGGAGGAGCTCGGAAAGTCACCGAGAAAGGTTTGTAAAGTTAGCCGCAATTGCTGTCAGGTGTGTCGGCGCGTGCTGGGTCTGTAGAGTTTGTAACTTCTTGTATTTATGTAGAGTAACAGGTTTTACCTTACTGCACTGTGGGAACGTAGGCACCTTATAATGTCTAGTTTTAATGAAGTCTAGCAAAGGAAGTCGGTGTGGTCGCTCAGAGGGAAGGGGTTAACCCATAACACTATAAACCCTTATTAGTAATGATTTCGTAAAATTTAGAAAGTGACAATGCGCTTGGAAACGACATTTTGGGCTTGTCGCAATAACGCAGTAATGTGAGCAAAGCGACAGGCCCCGCAGCCTAAAGCGTGCGCACTATTTTGGTTCAAGTAGGCTTAGGTGCAAAGGCCCGACAGAGGGTGAGTAATGACTGCTTTGTTTGTTTGTCTTATTTTACGTGGATATAATGTGAGAGTGTGTGGTGGTTAAATTAAGTGATACTGTTGGTCTGGCAACAGCCGAGGCAATCAAACAAATGAAAGGAGGCCTCTCCGGTTTGTATTGAGCAGGTAGACAGACAGATGATCAGACGACGCCAACAGCTGTTGCAGTGTAATCCAACTGAACATTTGTGACAAAGTACTCAACTAAAATGCTTATTTTGCCGCTGTTTTATCAATAACAGAACGACGCCCTCTTGTAAGCTGTGTGGAAAAGACACCAGGATCTCGCCCCTTAAAACCCCTCAAGAAAAGTAAGTGATGCCATTGAAGTAGCCACGAGTTAGCGTAGCCTTAGCGTTAATCTAATTACCGTCAGGTGTGCTGGTTCTTGTTAGGCTCATTAACTGTATAATGTGGTTATTTAAAGTGACATTTTTAATTTAACTGCACTCCTGGAATATAAACCTTTGCAGCATATGTCCTTTTTAAAATAATGTTTTTAAAGTTTATACACCTATAGTATAGAGATATCAAAACTAATTTCAAGGTTAGAGAATTACCAAACTGTTAAAGGCTGAGACGTCAATCACACTTACTTTTGTTTTTTTCCCAGGTATATCTACGAACCAGTAAGACTTTTTCTTTTTTAATTTTGGTCGCTGCGCCGCGCTCTCACAGACACGCGCACATACACGCACACTGACTTTTACACCCTCCCGTCTCTTTGCTGTGTATTGAAGGTGCATTGTCATGGCCGAGTATTATGTGTCTTTGCACGGCCGCCGCGCTAAGACTTTTTTTTTTTTAAACATCCGATGACATAGTCCTATTCTGCGCATCCAATTTGACCATGGCCACCCAATATTGTGTGTGTCCACCCGTGTTTGTCTGTTTGTAAGTTCAATTTCTGTTTTTCTTCTCTCTGAGGAACAAATAGCTGATCTGTGTGGGGAGGGATGGCCTCCTAACACAATTGGAGCTGTTAGTGGTCTTGCCTTTGATTAGCGAGTTTATTTAGAGGACTGCAGACTGGTTGGAAGATGGAGTCATTCTGTCCCCTTCTTTATTTTTCGGACTTTTCCTTGGCCGCCGTGTGAAACAAAACCACAGTGCCATGACTGTCTATTTCCATTTTCGCCATTTGTCCGACTGTCAAATTTGCTTTGCTGATCTGTCGGTGTTTTTTTTTGTTTTGTTTTGTTTTTGTTTGTTTGTTTGTTTGTTGTTTTTTTTGTCTGTCTGTGTCTGACCGACTGACAGTTTAGCTTTATTGGACTGACCAACTGTCAGGGACCGACTGATCAGAAACCTAATATTGCTAAAGCAGCATAGAAAATTGGCAAACATTGGCAGATAATTGGCAAATATTGACAATATGCAAATATAAACAATCCTACCAAATGTAATAAAAGGCTTTGAATAACAATAATAACTTCAATTGAACCATTGTCCATTAATGTATGGATGGAATGAGCCTAGTGCATGAACATGGCATATGACTATTTATTTCCATCTCTGTCCAGTCCGCTTTGATCAGCTTCGGTGCAACAACTAGATCTACAAAAACTAAGCATCTGTAGTGCTGTATCAAGGCAACTGGACCTTTCATCTGAACAGCTTCACTTCTGTTCACTTGCCTTATAGTACTTAGAAATACCATGGCCTGGATGACTGAGATTCTTCAAACAAAAGTACCATTTGTGTTTTTTAAATCCTGTTGTGTTTCAGCTTTTTCACCATGATTGTGCTGTTTTGGCCACCCTTCCTGTGTTTTTGTCTGTGTCTTTCTCTTCCTGTCTTTGTTTCTCCTTGTCCGTATGTTTCTGTCTCTTTGTCTGTCTCCATTATGAGGCTTTAGCACTATGCTACCACCTAAACTTCAGGGTTACATATGCAGCCTATAAGTATAAAGTTGGGCATTTTGATAGTCAGGTTTCCATGATTGCAGCTTTCCATCCAAGATTGATTTCAGACTGCTTACTAGTTTCTGATACCAATTTTATGTTTGTGGTACTTCACATTTAATTGGATTTTGAAATTAAAGGCTGGCTTGTCTCACTCTGCCGAGTTAAATTCTAACTGGAGACTCAAGTAGAACCCTTTGATTTCAAATAGGTCTGGAGCGGGAGAGTTGTGTATCCGTGTTTATTTGTGCGGCATAGTGGGAGGCCTCCCAGCAGGGGAATTTTATCCCACCCCTGCAAAGCATTACGCCATTAGGGTGCTGTGCACTGCGGCATCAACTAACATAGGATATTTTCACATGTACGTGGGAAAAGTTAATTGCTTGGTAGACGGGTTACCAGTAATAAATATTATGTGCTTTTGAGCGTGCATGTGCACGTGACCACGTGACAGTACGACTTCCCGCCCACTGGGCGAACACCTCCAAGAGGGCATGTTTAACATTACGTGTCTGATTAGTTGTGAATTATATTGTATATATTCCTTAGACCCTGTGTTTTATTTAATGAATTTCAAGATATTAAAAAAAAAAGTCAGGATGTAACACATGGTTCATCCTAAACTAATCCTTAAATCTGATTAGTATTTCAACTCAAGGTCTGAGTGTTTTAAAGTTTGTATGTCTAAGAGAGTACTGACAAAGTATAATTTATAGCATATATATATATATGTGTGTGTGTGTGTGTGTTTAATGATAACGATCAGTCTTTACTAGAACACAGTTATCAATGGGGGCGTAATTTCTTTTGTGTTATGAAATGCCACTCTAAACGTGGTTTTGCAGGCGACTCTTTACCATGGATAAAGAGTGCTTAGATTTTTAGAATGTGACATTATCTGTGTGTGTGTAGCGTATAGTAGCATGTGTGTTCAATATTTTTTTATCGTTTGCTTGTTTTAACATGTTTATCACAGAAAATAAAGCTAAGACTAAGTTTCAAATAGATGTATACACATACCGTTTTATTTTTTGTAAAGATTTAAAATGGCTCATTGTGACCAGAATGGTATACAGGGGTTAACCAATGCCAGCTAATCCCTTTTTTTTTCTTTTTCCTTTTTTTTTTTTTTTTTAAATAGCGGGTGTGATTACCTCGTGGCGGTACATATAAACACTCTTCTGAGTCGTCGTCTGTCTTTTGATCACTGCTCGCGCCCACGGCCTCGCCATTTTCTTGACTCAACTACACCATTTTTACTCAGGATTAAACATGGTTCTTCCCAATGGTAAGCATGTTACAGTTATACTCTTTTAACATTTAACATTGTTAACCAGTCATTCAAACTGTATTATTATTTTTCTTAAGTGTGGTCTAACTAGGTACCATTCTGACTGTGGATGTTGTTGTGGAGAGCATCCCCTCATCCCATGTTGATGTGGAGGGTTGGTGTTTTATCACTTTAACATTTTACTCCTTTTAAAAAATTCTTTTAGACGTCAAGGTACCATTTCTAACATGATTTTATGTCCTACACCCGTTGTTGTAGAAAGAGCGAACTTGCAAGGCACGACGAGGTACTTTTGACAAGCACAAACGCAGGGTAAGTACTTCATGTTTATTTATTTGAAGTTAAATTTGGTTGATATGTATAAAATACGTATTTTCTTTTTACACCAATAGGACCACAGGCGTGGTAGAACCAGTTGCAGCACTTACACCACAACCACAACAAGCTTTTGGGGGCAACGCAGAGGACGCAGGAATCAAAACAAGCTTTTGGTGAAGTGGTAGAACCAGCAGTGGTGCCTACTCCTGATGTGACAAGTACAGACACAAGGTGAGTACTTTATATTTATTTATTTGTTTATTTATATGAAGTTAAATTTGGTTGATGTATGTGTGAATATATTTTTTATATCAACAGGTCCGCAGAAGAGGTAGGATCAGTGGTAGCTACTACTACTACTTTGGAATCAGGACAAGCTTTTGGGGAGGTGTTGGAAGCAGAACAAACACATGCTTTTGAACAAGAGCGAACTTCTCAGGAGGTAGAAACAGCAACGCAATTTCTAGTGGAGTGGAATGAGAACCTGCCTGGAGGAAGAGACATCGTTGACATGCACAGCATGCTCATTACTATCAAGGTAATGAACACTCACACTTGGTTGACTAGCTCAAATTCCCCAAATTAACACAAAACTAGACCAAATCAACGCCAAATTAGACCAGATTCCCCAGATTAATGAAAAATGAGATCGTATCACCTCTAAGACCAACAGCAGGTCAAAATTTAAATTTTAATTAAATAGAACACAGACACCAAAAACCTTTATATTGGACAACTTAAAAAACCTGGAGAAAGCATTTAGATCACTAATCAACAATATAAATCACATTCACAGAGTGTGACATCAGGTCCGTAATCTTATCAGCTGGAGGAAAAAAGCCATGGCCCAACCCAACAAAATTTTTAAACGCTGTGACGGCTCTGGTCGAGTGGTTGTTAATGATAATGACAATAATTTGGAAGAAGAAAACCAGTCTGAGCAGTCACATATGTTTTTTTCCTTTTGATGCGGAGGCATTTAAACAGTGGGAGGTATACATTAAGAAAAAATTTGATGCTATGCTTGAGCGGGGGTGGCATTTGCGCAAGTGCTCAGCTGAGCCTGATATTACATCTGATGGTGCTGGCATGTCTTCTCGTACATGTTGTAGTTCCAGGGGTGGCTCTAATGTCTCTAATAATTCTGTATCACATGTTGTTGCTGCTGCTGCTGTTAGCGAGTCTGCTGATCAAATACAAATTGAGCCGTTGGCTGAAAGTGATCATGGTATTGCACACCTGTGGTCTGGTGGAGGACAGGCTGAGATTGGGGACATACCTGTCTTTAACGCTCTAGAACTGCGACAGTGTCAATTTTAGAAACATTGACATGAATAATCCTGGTGTTATTGATCAGATGCTAGAGGCATCGCAGCCGGGTAGTGTTTTAAATGTTGTTTTGAGAGGGCCACCTCTGGCCAGCGATGTACAAGCCGTTTTACAGTGTGGACTTGTTTTTAGAAGAAATTGCACAGGTTATGCATGATGACTCTGTATCAGATGATGAATTGGAATTTGTTGTTTCGGTTGCACAGAACAGAAGTGGTGGAGCTCGTTTAAAGCTGGGTAGTGTGCCTTATGATGAGATTCTGTCTAAAAAGGGGCAGTTTCTGTACAATCCTAACAGTGTTGAAGACAACTCTGTGCTTCTGTTTATGCCTTGCACACACTGCCAATGCTTCAATGTTTGAGCCAAAAAAATTGGGGTATGCCCAACAATTACACAATATTGTAGGTCTTCACCACATGCATCGGGTATCATTCACAGATGTCACCAAATTTGAAAAACATTTACATGTTAAAATTATAATTTTCCACCACGCTGCTGGGCGTAAACGTCTGCAGTGTTTTCAGACCCACAACACACCACACGATAAAACAATTGGGCTGTATTTACACAATGACCACTATTACAATGTTGAAAACCCTACAGGGTTTTTTGGTACCTCTTATGTGTGCACCCATTGTGTGCACACACTGCACAGAGCGTAAATTGGACAGCGACCTGCCTCATCAATATTTTATCCAACCTGTTGAAAAACAAAAGCCCCAGCAAATATACATTCTGTATGATTTTGAGACAAGATACCACTGCGGCAAGCATGAGGCCAATTTTGTGTGTGCAATGGACATGAGTGGGAACAAGTTTTGTTTCAACACATTAAAGTGTGTGAGTGCGTTTGTCAAGTACTACAGGCGCCCAAGATTTCGGGGTACACGTTTATTGTGCACAATGCATCTGGTTTTGACAACTACATACTGATGGAGTACTTTGTCCAAAATGGAATTGCTCCTACTGTGACAATGAGAGGTAGCAGAGTGATTCTCATGTATGACAGACCATTCCAGCAGCGGTAGATTGATTCGTTCAGTTTTCTACCTATGCGCCTGGCCAAGATACCAGCAGCTTTAGGGTTTGAAGACATGGAGAGAGGCTACTTTCCCCACAAATTCAACACCAGGGCCGATGAGGAGTATGTAGGTGTGTACCCAGACCCCTCCTACTACGGGTATGACAGTGTGAGAAAACAAATTTATGGCATGGTATGAGACAGTCCGTGGCAGTGTTTTTATTATTCAAGCGGAAATGCGCCACTACTGTGTTAACAATGTGGAAGTGTTGCGTAGGGCATGCTTGACATATCGCGAGACATTTCTGCAGTGCACACTGCTGGATCCGTTTGTATTTACCACTCTGGCATCCAGCTGCATGGGTGTGTTTAAGACGCTGTTTCTCCCCAAAGACACACTGGCTCTTACGTACAAAGGTGTGTACGTGGTGCAAAACAAGACCTATTCAGATGTGTCTATACAGTGGCTTGAATATGTCACCAAGATGCAAAACATCCTGATAAAACATGCACTGATGGGGAGCAAGAGGCAAGTAGGGCCGTACTTTGTGGATGGGTACAACGCAGCCACAAATACGTGTTATGAGTTTGCAGGGTGTTTCTACCACGGATGTGTCAAATGCCACGTTGAGTGACATGAACCCGGTAGCCAAGGTTCCCTACGGCAAGCTTTACCGTATCTTCACTGAGTCACAGTATGGCATGCGTGTTGTTGTGATGTGGGAGTGTAAATGGGCTTTGCAAACAAGCACAGATCTGGCAGCAAAACGATTTTTGTCGGTGTACAAAAAAACAGAACGCCTGGACCCCAGAAAGGCTCTTTTTGGTGGCCGTACAAATGCTATGAAATTACACCACAAGGCTGACTGTGAAAAAAATCATTATTTTGATTTCACCTGCCTGTACCCTACAGTCCAAGCCAAAAAAGAATACTCAATCGGCCACCCGCAAATAATTTATGACAACTTTGGCAGTATTGAGAGCTATTTTGTCAAGTGCACTGTGCTGCCACCAAGAGGCCTGTACCACCCCATCCTGCCCTACAGGTGCCACAGCAAACTCATGTTCCCTCTGTGTCGCACATGCGCCAAAGATCAAGTCAAAACGGTGAGTGCAGTGACGGTGCCAGACAGCTGTCAGGCACATGGGTGACATTTGAGCTTGAAAAGGCTCTGCAGAAAGGGTACCAAATAGCCTGCGTTGATGAGGTGTGGCATTTTCCAGACAGATACTTTAAGGAGTATGTCAAAACATTTCTAAAATGCAAACAGAAGGCATCCGGCTACCCGAAACACGTGAAAACTTCTGAAGATCAGCAAAAATACATTGCCGATTATTATGAAAAGGAGGGCATCAGGTTAGATCCGGCCAAGATCCGTGTTAACAAGGCAGTTAGGAGTTGTAATAAATTACTCGTTAACTCGCTGTGGGGAGGGTTCAGCATGCGGAGTAATCCTGTGAGTTGATTACACATCCAGACAGATTCATACAGCTGATGTTTAGCGGTCATTATGACGTGAGGCAGTTCTGTTTCATCTCAGACGATGTGGCCATGGTGCAGTGGAGCCATGCTGACGGTGGGGGGTCCCGGGTGAAAGACGTGAATGTGTTTATAGGTGCCATGACCACCGCATTCGCCAGGCTCATGTTGTATGATTTACTGGACAAGCTGCAGCAACGTGTTTTGTACTGTGACACAGACTCTGTCATCTTCACATCACAACCTGGTGAGTGGGCCCCTCCTTTGGGTCCTTATCTAGGTGATTTAACAGATGAGTTAAATGACGGGGGCCCTGGGGGGGAGGAGGACTACATCACGAAGTTTGTGTTCGGGGGACCAAAGTGCTATGCCTATCATACATGCCAGGGGAAGACGCAGGTTAAGTGTAAAGGTGTGACACTTAATGCTGTAAACTCTAAAACAGTCACCCCTGAGTCATTAGCAGGACTAGTGCATTCATTTGTTGCCAATCAGAGACAGACAGACGTACACTTAACAGCTGTATCTGACACCATCAAACGTGATAAAAAGAAGTTTCATCTGAAGAATGAAACAGTTGTTAAGAGTCCAGGTGGTGTACAACAAGCACAGGGTGCTGCCTGATTACACGACACTGCCATATGGATACTAAATTAGATCAATGCTTTGATGGCAGACTACAGCATCCGTTTAGTTTGGTTGTCAGCGGTCCCTCTAATTGTGGGAAGACTTTTTTTCCTCGAGTGTTGAAAATGCACCAAGGATTATTTCACACAACGTCGACAACATTGTTTACATTTATTCATGCTGGCAGCCTTTGTATGATCAACTTCTACAGATAAGAGACATCAGCTTTGTGAACGGTTTGCCTGAATCTCTGTGTGATGACGCGTTATTACCCCCAGACAAAATCGATTTGTTAATTGTAGATGATTTAATGAATGATGCTAGTAATAACTTAAAAGTACAGAATGTGTTTACCAAATATGTTCACAATAGAAATTTAAGTTGCATTTATCTGGTTCAGAATTTGTTTATACAAGGTAAGTTCAGCCGGACCATTAGTTTAAATACCAATTATTTTGTTTTGTTTAATAAATATCAAATTTCACTCTTCTTTTCTTCTCATGACGCGACCGGTGTCCCATACGGTTATCTCCTTTATAGATTGTAAAGCCAAAACACCCAAACGTTTAAGACTGAGAACGAATTTGCTTTCAGACCTACCGGTTGTCTATATACCGAAAAAACTCAAGGGGTGAGGATGTCGTCACACATGCAGAGAAATCTGGCGCTGCTGGAGTTGTTATATAAATCGCCGCCTAGCGTACAAAGAGTCTTTATTAGTAATGCTGGTCCTGACTTTATTAGTGCTGTGTGTGAGCTCTTAATGTGCTGAGAGGTAACATCCCGCTGACTGACCGCCAATACAAACAACTTAAAAGGCAAAAATCAATAATCGGACTGGTTGCTGACAAAAGAGTCAAAAACAAAAAAAAGAGACCATCAATCAATCTGGTGGTTTTTATTACCATTATTAAGTGCAGCCATTCCGTTTATTGCTAGTCTCATTACTTGTGAGTAAAAAAATAAAAATGGAGCACAGAAATGATTTTGGTCCCCCCAATACCATTTGGACATGTTGCAACAGCAGCAGAATACAGAATCCATCAGACAGGCAGCACAAAATGAGTTGGACAAAGCAATGGTCGAGGTATTGCAACGTACGGACATGAACATGTAAGACGAGGCTAAAAAATATTCCAGCATTCTCCAAAGATACCTATCACTGGTGAGACAGGATGAGCGTGAAAACGGTGTGTTAACCCTATCGTTACCCATCACTGAAAGTGTTGACGCAGGTGGGACGAGTCAGGACGCTGCACATCTTGTTGATGACACCGGTGTTTAAGATTTGGTTGTGGAAGAGGTGTTAAGACACATGCCAAAAAAGAACAAAAAAAACGCACAGCTCATTTTGGCAGCGTTAGCCCATGCATCAGATGTAATATCATGGACTGACCAGGATGGAATTATTATTAAGAAACAGCCCATCAGAGGCTCACATGTCTACGATTTAATAAAAAGTATAACAGCCGCACACAATGTCTCAGATTCCTCAAGGCCTGCAGGTTGGACTTTGTTTTTAAAAACTTTGGCTGATTTAAATGTGCCACTTTCAGCCGTACCAAATACTAAAGCGCGTACTTCTATTGCAAGGTTTAAAGGGGCCGCCGGTTCAGTCAGCGAGTCCAGTATGACCACATATGGTGATTCACCCGTCAGTAGAAAATGTTCATGGGTTGAATCACCCCAGTTTAGCATGGGTAGATTTTTAATGTGTTCTTTATTTTTTCTTATTTATATTAAATAATGTTTTGTTCAAGTTGAAGAAATGTTTTTATTCTTATTAAAGTGTTTTCTTATTTACATCAAATAATGTTTTTCTTGTTTATGTTAAAGGATTGTTTTTCTCATTGTAGCAAAATGTGTTATTTAAAAACATGTAAATAAATGTGTCTGAGTTACTAAATTCTTTTCTCAAAAAGTCTTTATTTTGAATTGTTATAGTCCTTACAATGTGGTACATCATTTACCACGTTGTAGACATGCAAAATCATCTTCATGGCATATACCAACAGGATGTATTTTGTTAACAAAATGACAAACCATAGCATCATTACAGACCAGACTGGTTTTATACATGTTAATTAAGCGTGTATAGGGCATCCCTTTTTGTATATGACACAGAAAAACACACAGTGCTGTCCGCAGGTTATGGAGAAATCACTTTGAACCTGTCTTCAAGAATAAAATATATCAGCACAGTGTTGTTGTTGTTGTTGTTGTTGTTGTTGTTTTTACAAGAAACTGTTATCTCTGGTGGAAACCTGTCACAGTCTGGAGGGTTGCCATAACTGTCAAAAAAATATCCTTGTTTGTCTTTTTTGATATAAATAGCCAACCAATGTTCACCAGGCATGGTAGAGGGTGTGTATTTACAATTAACATGGCAGGGCATTTGAACACTGTTTTGGAAGCTGGTCACATGCTAATACACCCACGAAGTCGGTGTCCTTAAAAAAAATTTTTGTGCTAAACTGTGTATTTAGCGTGTCGGTTCTGTAGTTAGACACTCAATTATTCCGCTGTATGGGTATGTGTTGGAGGACTGTGTTGTTATAAGCCTGTCTCCCAGCATGATGTCCACCTGGGAGAATAGTGTGCATCCTGGATAGTTGATAAAACCCACATCTGCAGCGTTTGCCAGGTTTGTACCGTTGGCATTTGTGATCCTCACACGGGTAAACAAGTATGTGTTGTTCAGATCCAGATAATCTTCCCCACTAGCTGATATGTAAAACTCTATAGGACCAGTGTCTGTTATTGCCGAAACCAGGGGGATTTCAACAAATGTGGATTTTGGTGTATTTACTTAATTTTCATCTACATCTTTATTAGTGGTTAGGTCAACAGCAATGATGGCTATGAAAACCAAATTGTTAATGGGTGAAAATCAGCCTTATATCTTTGCATTTTTCATGAGATTTACAGGAGACAGCTGTAGTGTTAAATTAATGACAGCTTGTATGATGTTTGTCTTGTATGAAGTAAGATATCCCTTTCTAGGATTTCCTTTTTCCTCTTGTATTGAAACTTTGTCATTAACTTTGTCAATTGAATGATGAAAGATATTGTTTGATCCCTTTTTGACTAATTTGCATTTCAGAAGGTCTGTCTGCAGGCCCAAGATACGGTGCTGGCAACCTGCTAAGATGACCAGGTGGGATTTGATGTCTGAACTACATGTCGGGTGGTTGAATAGCATCTGAAACATTCTCTCCCCTATACCTTTCCAACATTGTCTAAGAGGTATGTGTTTGCCCATCATCTGTAACTTTCCAGAATTGACAATCTTGACAGACATGCTTCATGCTACAATTGGCCAGCTTAGAGTCAATCGGGACAAAGCTTAATCCAGTGTCCTGGTTTGTTACACAGGAAACGGCAACCAGTTGTCTAGACAATATTCTTTCTCAGCTATCAACTCTGTAGCCTCCCTAAAATTCCTCTCTCTGTATTAATCCTTGTTTGGCTCTGCATAAACAATCTGACTTCATTGTACCCAGATTTCATTTTTCTCTTTGTGTTGCTTTTCAATGTTCACTGCTGCTTTTGTCACACCTGCGAAGGGAGCGGTTTTTAAATTGGCATTGTTTTTATATGCTTAGTAAGACATGGCAGTAGACCATTGACCAAGCATACAAATTGAAATGCTTGTCCCTGCTTTTTTCAAATGGTTCAGCAGACATCTTCACTGACCATAAGTCACTGTCTACACATTTGATTTCTGACATGGTGGCCAGCACATCTTCAGAACTACTTCTGAGAGACCCTAACCTGGCAGTGCCAGAGTGAGATCTTACTGTGTGCACATATCCTGATAGGATCAGCAATATTTAGAGCAAACTTTTGCAATTTTTTTCCAAATTTGGCAATCACAATCAGTAATGAGCTAGGACGTCTGAAAACTACAGAGAACAAGGTCAACAGAGTTGACTCGTATCACATTGGAAGGCAAGGCTTTTCTCCTTCCTCTTCTTCTCGGTGTGTGAGGAAGTCTGTGCTTTAAAGACAACTATTGCCAATTTAGACCCTTTTGCTGATTCTGTTGTTGTAATGGATAAGGGACTTAAAGGTATTTAAGAAATTTGAAAATGTTTCCAAAACCAGACAAGGATCCATCTGGTTTTGTGAATTGGCTGACCATTGCATGCTATTATGCAATTGGAGATGACTTTCAGAGATAACTGCATAAGGGCAATATAAAACTCAGTTAATGTTAATGACCTGAGTTCACCAAGCCTTGCACACAGCCTTTATCTCCAGACCCCACCTCTGAGTGACTGCTATATGCCACAAGTCTGCAAACGTCTGCTTTGCCAGCTTTGCACAACTCATCTACTGATTAAACACAAACTATGGCCATTCATGAACAATGTAAACCTCTGACGGGATGTTTGTGCTGGGAACACAAGTTCAGTGAGCTACTGACACACCCACCATGTACCTCAAAGTGTTTGGGGGGCTCTCTTGCCATCAGACTCCACAATGAGACAGAACCCAGTACCTCCTACCTCCACTGGTTGAGACAACCATACACTTCTCACAAACTGTCACCACCACAGATATCACACAACACACAAACATGTTTATGTGACCATTATCCTTATGTACAATGGTCATGTATATATAACCAAGATCTGTATCTATTTTTTTTTCTTTCTGCTAATGTCCTGATAGAATCAGCAACATTTGGAGCAAACTTTTGTACATTTTTGCCAAATTTGGCAATCACAACCAGGAATGTGCTGGGACGTCTTAACACGGTCAACAGAGTCGACTCGTATTACATCATATCACGAAAAAATAATTGCTTATCTCCTAAATTGGTTGGTGTACCTGGTTCATTTTTCCATCATCATGCTGACAATAACCAAACACAACACTTGTTTGCTTAGACCGAGCCTTTTTAAAAAAATACACAGTAGTTGTATAGTAGTAGCACAAACATGGACAAGTTGTTGACATTTCCAGTCATCATAAGGAAATATTATATAGGTGATTATCTATAATGACGGCAGATATACTCTACTCACTACTATTCAGATATACAATATTTTGTTCAGCAGCTCTTCTTTAGAGTCTTCTGCTGGTAGAAGGTGAGCAGCTCAAAGGAGCAGGATGAATGTGTTAATGCGAAGGTTGATAGTGCACAAAAACATTTATTTTATGTAAAATGTTGCTGTATTACTTGATTTATTCAGCTCTCTCCTTACTTGTAGGAAACATTAAAGTGGGCATACTGTGAAAAAGCGGAGATATGTTAGCAGTTTAAATGCTAACTGATTGAACTGAAAATATTTTTGAGTGAACTGATGCTTCACCCTGGGAAAATATAAGAGGAGAATCCCCCTCTCCCAAATTAAGACCTCTTTCAGTGACAATGATTATATCGGCATCAGGTTTGGTGAATTAAAGTGTAACTTTTGGATTTAAATGATCAGAAACTGTGGACAAATGTATCAAGGCCAGTCACTGGTCAGTAAAGAAAATACTCCACGTTAGTCTCCCAAAAGCAGAAGAAGGAAATGTTTCATAAACCAAATCACAGACAAGTCATTTCTCATCATTTATTTCTCAATCAAAAACACTCCAGCAGAACTTGATGATAGAAAATTACAGACATTTGTCTAAATGGAAAAATAGATCTCTCTTTGAATAAAGAATCATTCAATCTTCAGTGTGCAAGAAAAAAAAAAGTTTCCCTTCACCGTAAACGTTTAAAACACACAAATCAACATAAGCAGCAGGTAAAGACAAACAGCAAATCAACAGTCAAGACGAAGTGAGTGTGTTTCATCTGTCGACGAGTTGCTGACAGAGGAATGTACATCAGGTCCTTCGTCATTTGATGTCTCAGTCTGATTTAACTGGGACAACCTGACTTTCAATCACACTGACCTAAAGAGAGAAACTAGATTCTGTCACCCCAGTTTCTTCTTGATGAAAAGAAAAGCTGAAGATTTCAAAGGTTTCTCCAGTAGTTATTGATGAGGTGGCACAAAAGCAGTTAACAGTTTGTACTGGGGGACTTCAATCTTCAGTTTAAAAAAAATGGTGGTGAGAAAACTGAGTTGATTTTCAAATTCAGCCAGTAGCAAATGATACATCAGTGAATGCACCACTGTGTTCAAACCACCAGGTGGCAGCACAGTCAAGGCACATCAAACAGTTAAAAGGACCGCTGCATCACTCACAGGAAGTCTGACTTTGCATTGAAAATAAAAAGATGAAAAAAGTGGTTTGTAGCACTCTGTGGCATAAAAAAGAAAGTAGCATTTATTTTGTTAGATGTGGAGGGAAAAACCTGGAAAAAACAACTGAAAAGCAGAAAATATATATTTCTGCTGCACAAAATTACATTCACTGGATAATTTTACATCTTGAGGCCGCATTTCTTTCAGAGATTTGGTGCTACAGACCACATTTGTCCCTTAAAACAACAGCAAATGCAAAGCGTAACAAGCATGTTTTCAAGTACTGTTTCCATCTTATGTGCTTGTTAATCTCAACTGAATTCCTGTTGTCATGAATAAACATAATTTAAACTAAATTAGCGCCTATGAATTAGTTAAATGACCTCAGTGTCATTGGCACTGGCAACAAACGTGTGCAAAAACATGTATGAAAGAATATCTTTTTAGAAAAAATTAATTTTGGTCTTTTCAGTGTCAAACATATTTGTGGCATGTTGATTTAAAACACGAAGCATGAACATCTTTGCATTTTTTACTGCAGCCATGTAGGCACGTCAAGGTTTCAAAATCTGACCTTTTTCATTGTTGTTCCTATTTAAAATGACAGACAAATGGTTTGATAATGTCTGTGTCACATTTCCTAATTTTACAATTACTGTTACTGTGTGTGTGTTTGTGTATATGTGTGTTCACCTCCTCTTTTTTCTCACAGCGTTAGGACAGTTTGCTAATGCTCCCACAGGATTTCTTGTGGTGAGGAGGAAGAATGAGGGCGCCCTGTCAGGAACACAACGCCGCCTACCTCATGCAGCATTTAACAAGTCAATATCTCCCCCCTCCTCCTCTCTTCCTTCCCCCTATCTCTTCCCACTCTGCCCCCCCCCCACCCCCTCACTGTGCTGTTTTAACCAACTTCAACCCCCAGATCCACTGTTTAAGGCAAGACCACCTAGAGTTCATTTCACTTTGACTCTGAAAGTTAAACATCTGACTTTTCTTTGTGTAGGCCACAAACCTTAGTCATCATTTCCATTTTCGTGCGACTTAAAGCTCAACGGTAAGGACACCTAGGTGATGATCATTGATAAATCCTACATGGGGGAAAGCCTGTGTGTGTGTGTGTGTGAGAGAGAGAGAGAAACAGTCAGTGAGAAGCAGTTGTGGCCAGAAACACACAGGCCAGGGACTGCTCTGCAGAGCACTGCAGTACTTGAAGCAGCGAATAGATGGATGGATGAAAGCAGAAGAGAGATGTCGGGGAGGGAGGGAGGGAGGATGCAGCTGTGGAGCACATCGAGGCACTAAAACATGTCAGTCACTTGACCAGGGGCAGAGCTGCAGCTGCTTTCACATATCATGTTTGTATCTACTTCAGTGGTTTCTTACATTAGTTCCAATAGAGTGGTTGCTAATTTAGTCAGTGACACACAGGTACAGGAAAAACACCAATTAATTAAACAATTAAATAAACCCTGTGATCACACAGAGTGCAATGAATAGCTGGATTAAAGGGTCAGGTCACCTAGTATTTTCTTTGACCTTTAATGGTATCTAGTCCTGCAGATAGTTCTGGTCTTATTTGAGCAGGTTTTGACATCAACCTCTGAGATGTATTTATTATTATATTATATAATTTATTATTATTATTTATTTATTAGTTATTATTTATTAGTCATTAATGGTAATGGTAATGTAATACAGTTTAACATCATCACAAACTGCTTCCTCCAAAATGATCATAAAACATTATAATCTATAAGGAGGAGGAGCTGCTACAGGACTTCTTTAAAACCAAAACAAAACAAAAAACTATGTAAATGTCTACATGGGAATTGTTAAAAAAAAAAAAAGAAAAAGGGTCTTCTGTGATTTGGGTTAGCTGACCCTTTAAATATGTTGCAGTCTCACTGTTCACATTCATTTCATTGCTACTGTGCTTCTGCAGCACCCTGGAGACTTTAACATGACTTCTTCACTACTAAGAGTTGTGTCTTTATATCAGAATAAAGTGAAAATAATAAGATTAAAAAACAAAGGTAACATGTTTGGTTTAGGAAACCAGGATGACGCCAACAAGATTTTAAGGCAACAAATCTGACACCATATTAGTCTGGTGTCCAGGCTGTGAGACCATCCCAAACAGCCTTGATATGAGGAAATAAATTATATATAAATAGTTATATTTAAGCAGTGTGCCATGGCAGAGCAGATGAGCATCATTGTGTCTGACTCAACCACTTCTGACCCTTTGTTTTCAATAAACAGTCACAAAGCTTCATCACCTCCAAACCAGGGTGATGACGACTCCACAATTACATCCCCACTACCTCACATTTACCGCATCACACACACACATTGTCTCCATCGTACTGCAGAGGAGCTGTGAAGGCATAAATCCAATCTTTCGCTGTTGCGTAAGATGCTGGTTGTATGATGTTGTGAATTACCCGTGCAGATTAATAAAGTATCTATCTAATCTAATCTAATCTAATTCAGGCTGATTCAGATTCAGGATAGAGACGAAATGCTCTCCATGCAGCGATAAACGATGAGATATCGCAGGCTACAGATGGTGATGAATTTCTTTCCGTGGAGGCGAAACACTTCATCATGACATGATGAAACATGAGTCTGTATGTGTTCGTGTTTGTGCCTGTAAAGCAAGGCTGACATTATCTACTACAGTACGTTCAATAGTGGCTACGGAGACTCAAAAGTGTTCAATATTAAATAAAGAGAGGTATTAAACAGTGAAATGCATCAGTACATTAATAAAATCTCAGCTCATCATTATGAAATTTTCACAATAACAGTATTGTAAGACTATTTTGGAACTTGATTCCACTTTAAAGCATTTTATTTTACTTTTCATCTCAAAGTATGGAGGCCCTGAGGGGTGATATTTTATTACTATGTGCGCACAAGTCAGTGTGTTAACAAGTTTTATTTTTTAAGTTCCTCAAAATATATCTTAGTTTAGGACTTTAGTGGGTCGTGCGTCGGTTATGTGATTGGCTTGTTGAGACCAAAGCCACAACTAATCACATAACAGGCTCTGCCCTGTTTGTCTTGACTGACAAATAAAGACTGTTTTAAATAATATATGCAAAATAAAAACAAATTTAGCAAAAAGGGCATTTTGAAATGTTAAAAATTGGCTGCCACAAACGCTCTTATTGTAAAAAGCAGCAGGACGAAATAATTTCATAACAATAAGCTGAGTCTGAAAAAAGATTTCATGGTTATATTTTATACTTTCTCATTTTTTCCTATGATTATTTATCTTTGACAAATTTGGACACTTTGGGTCTCCATACACGGCACTTGTTTCATGTAATATCCCATCAGTGTCACAGCATCTTTTACAAAAAAAAGAGAAAACAAAAACCCCCCATGCATTTTCTGTGTCAGCCTGAGAGGTTAACATTGCAGATAAAAGTAAATGAGTCTTACATCCATAGCTTTGCTCCTGTACCTCTTCATTTGAAATGCTAAAAGTTGTTTATTAAACACCATCAGCCTTTAACAGCAAAGATAAAAGCTGGTGGTGTTTGTGCAGTTCATCCAGTGATTAATCTCGCCAGACCTCTGTGCACCTCTGCTTGCACCGGCCCATACTCCACCACTTCTCCATCTACTGTTATTATCCCTTTGGGTGAATACGGCTCCAGCCTGAGCGCCCGCACCTTGGTGTGCACTAGATGTTGACAGTTAGTAGCCAGATGTGCGCCCTTCTCCATGGCTAGGAAAAGCCTCAGCAGAGCAGTGCGCGATATTCCCGCTCTGACGTAGAAAAGATGGATGACCCCGTCGTCCAAGGTGGCGTCTGGCGCTGCCAGCAGGTCCTCCGCCAGGTGGGACTGGTACATGGCCAGCATGAGGACAAAGTCTTCCTCCTGGACCACCACCCAATCGCTGGGCGGCGGCTGGTCCAGGGGCAGCAGCAGGGAGTCAGGTGGGCCAGGAAGAGCTTTGGTGGCGCTTCTGGAAGGCGTGCTCTCCGTCCTCCGTACTTTGAGGGAGTTGTTGGAGTGGCAGGAGTTGTGGAAGGTGTTCTGACAGGAAGAGTCTCTGGACTGGCGGCACAGCGCAGAGGCCGGACTCAAGGAGGACGCCTGATTGTTGCAGTGCAGTGTCATGTTGTTTCTCACGCCTCCCTCATTGCTGTAGTCTTTGGCGGCAGGCAGGTAAGCCAGCTTTCCTTTGTAGACGCGGAGAGAAGCCAGCCTCACCAGCGTGCCCACTGTGAACCTGGCGGCTCCCACGTGACGGTACTTCTCGCTCTCTATGTCCACGTCCGCCACAAAGCCCCAGGCCAGAGAGAGGAAGGAGAAGAGACGAGGGCTGGAGAAGAGATGGATGGAGACCAGATCCATACGGGACACCAGTCTTTTACAGAGCAGGAAACCACAGCTGACCAGGAGCTCCTCACTGGACACCGGAGACGCTCTGGAGGCGGAGAAACAAAGGTTAGTCACAATCCCTGAAGCCACAGAGATCATCTTACGCTGCCTACAAGTGTCATCTGAAGACATGCTCATATAAACTGCATGTGAAAGGCATTTGAATGGACTTTTTATCTGGCTTTATTTTGACCAGGTCTCTCTTGTTAAAGAGATCATGTATCTCAACAGAGTTCCTAAGGATTAATAAAATAACAAAACACTGTCACAGCAACCAGTATTAATAACATGCCTCTGTTTAGTCTGTTAGCTCTGTGAAGCTTTATTTTTACAATAAAATAACAGCCACCACAGAACTACTTCCATCTCAGGGTGTGTTTAGTGAATATATTTCCAACCAAATGCACTTGATGTGTGACAGGTTGTGTTTACAGCCTCTATACTTAGAAGTAGGAGCTTGTCTATTAGGCAGCTTTGGCTCTAATTAAATAGGCCAAGGTCTTCTCATTTAGAGGGCAAAGATGCAGCACATCCAAGGTGGACACCAGCATGGGGCTGCAACTAATGCTTATTTTTATTATTAATTTTCTTCTCAGTTGATAAAAATGTCAGAACATAGTGAAAAATGCCTGACAGAGCTTCCCACAGGCTAAGATGATGTCTATAAAGAAACTATTTTGTCCAACTAACAGTCAAAAACCCAAAGAAATGTTAACAGAAATTAACAGTAATATAAAACAAGTAAAAACAGCAAACACATTTAGAGAAGCTGGTAACAACTGACTCGCACTCTTCCCTCATAAACAATTAATTGCCGAATCGTTTCAGCCATACAACAGTCCTCAATGCCGAGAGACAGTTAAAAATCTAGCTTCAAAAGTAAGATGCAGACACCAAAATATAAACAGGAAGGTGCACTTAATATTTTTGGGTTAGGAAGTGGGTCGAGGCTCGTGTGTGTTTTGGGGAGTGAGCTATAAGAGGAGCGTTATACAATACCAGGGTAACTGTGACCTTATTGTGTAATTGTAAAAATACAGAGGGGAGAGAGGAGGTAGATGAGCTATGAAGGGAGAAGGGTGAGGGTGGGGGAGTAGTAGGGTGAGTTGGGGGGGGTGGGTGGCTCAAGGACAAATCTTGGAGGTGGGACAGAATCAGCTTATGGGCCTTCAGACATGACAGGCCAGTCAGACAACAAAGACAACCCCATCTGGGAGAACGGAGACAGGGGTGGAAGGTCATGATAACACCCCTCACACACACACACACACACAGATTTGCCTGCTGTTACCACCCACAGCCAATTACAGTGATGACTGGACGTCTCAGTGGAGTTCACTGGCTGTGGCCCTGCAGATATCTCCATATTCATCATCCTGAATTTATCCACCAGTCTGGACGTCCAAACAGTCTCATCTACATTTCCACGGCTCTGTTTCTTTCTAATCATTGTCTGGTGAGAAGGTCAAGAAATAATACGATCTCACCTCCCCTCACAGTTTGTCTGTATCATCATGGGTGGAAAGTAACTAAGTACATTTATTCAATTACTGAAATTTCGTACAATGTTGAGGGACATGCACTTTACTTTAGTGCTGGCAGTTTATGCATTTTTCTGCTTCTAACTCCACTAATTGATCTGACAGTTGCAGACAATAGTTTATTTTCAGATGAACATTTTACATTAAAAAACACAAGTTGTTTAAATGACTGTGAGTAACCTAAAAAAGCTTTGCCCTCTTAACTTCACAGATGGTTTCATTTAAACTGTTCAAATTATTTAAATTCATAGTATTCAAGTATAGAAATTTGTATGTAAAATAAATATACATTTATATTGAAGTTGTTTTTTTCTAATCATCTCATGATCCGCAGATTTATCTTGTGATCCTTTGGAGGGGCCGTCTCTTTTTACAGCATCATTGGCACCGTTTGCATTTATTCACCCTAAACAGCCGGTACACCAACGGCTCAGATGTTAGCTGAAAGCTAGTCAGCAAAGAAACATGTCTTTGTGCTAAGAAACTCAGAAACGCTGCTTCTTTCTGTCATTATGCACAATTTCTTGTGAAACAATCTTCAACTCACACCATCCTGAGCAAATCTGCATCTAATCATTGACTCTGTGCACAAACGCAATCACAATCGCTCTAAAATTACTTTGTCTGGGAACCACTCAACTAAACTATCTGACAATAGTTAAAGAAGCTCCATTTCAACCAGCAGTACTGAAGCACTGAAGAATTATGTCATATACAATAATATATCATTCACGGGGGACACTTTTCTAGTAGATGAACAGTTCTGTACTTCTTGGTTAGTATTTTTGCACTGGTACTTTTAGTTCAGTAAAGGATCGAAGCACTTCTTCCTCCACTGCTGAGAGTCAAACTGATAATCAGGTTCAAGGTGCAGCAACTGTTTTGTCCAAAAACTAGATAAGCTCCTTATCTTTCCACATCCCATCCATCTACTTTAAGTATTTTTATGCAGTGCCTGTGAACCACCAGGGGAGGGAGACTCTCACTCACACTGAAGTGTCACACCTGTCACTTCAGAAACCATCAGCGCTCAGCCTCTCAGATGATGTTCCAGCTCGTGCTCATTATGTTTGTGTACAGAAACACATTAAACCCTCACTCAGCGAACCTGTTCACTGCATTGCATAATACCAGATACATTCTAGCTGTCACTCGTTTGATCCACGCAGCCTCAGTGAACCCTACATTCAGCTGGGAATAATACCAAATACACTCTGGCCAGGGCCACTGCAGGACAGCCTGCAGTAACCACACAGTGAGAGAGAGAGAGAGAGAGAGAGAGAGAGATGTTTTCTGGACGCCCCGGGAGTGTGAGAGGAGGGTAAACAATACAGAGTCTGGTCCCTTCCTCTCATTGTTGCCGCTCCGGCTGGAGGACCATTGTTTGATGAGAAGCTGATTGGCAGATGCAGTCGAAGGGATGAATGAATGTGGCTCTTTGGTGAAGACAGAACCATGAGTGGGAGATGTTTTCCTTCATTTCATTTTATTGTTAATGTATTTAATTTAGCCTTTACTTAGTCAGGAATCCAACTGAGAAAAAAACAAACAGCAGCAAAAAGGCTAAAAAAAATTTGATAAAAACAGTGAGACACAAAGTGACAGGTTGAAAAATAAAGGCAAAAGGGCAAGATATGTCTTCATGCGATCTACAAACAGCAGGAGCAGCTTAAAGGTTGAGGTTTTTCATTTCCTTGTGACACCAAGTGACTTATGAGAAGAAAAGACACAAAACACAGGCAATGGAGTGAAGCAACGTCTTCATTAAACTACACCAACTACCTACACTGGAAGGCCACTGTGCACTGAAATAATACCTATTCCATGATGGTGCAGGGGTTCACGGACTTTGCTGCACCACAGACTTAGGAACTATCAGGATGTCAAAGCTGGAAAAAAGTTAAATATGGATATCATAACACACGTTAAGCCTGAGGAAACTTGTACGCTCTCTTAAAGTAAAAGTAACAGCAAAATGGTATTTGAAAGTTCCAACTTGTTTAATGTGAAGATCTGCTGCTTATCATATATGATAGTAAACGGCATATTATATAAAGAGTAATCAGTGAGTTTATCCATCTCTGAGTCTGATCAGTTTCTAATATTGTTCATTCATTCGCTCTTTCCTCCTTTCTTTCTGTCCTTCCTCTTTGTTCTGGTTGAACGAACTGCAAACAGTCACTCAAATGAGCAAATCATTAATAATTAATTCAGATGAGATGATTCCATTTTACTTTGAAAGGCACCAGGGAGGCAGGACCGACTGACCATGTGTGTCTGAGGCTTGGTTATGAAAAAAAACAACACTGTATCTACAGTGATACAAAAAAAATACTAACTCTGATTTAACCACCACATCATAACCCAGTGGTTCTGTCTGGAGCTGGCCACAGGATTTCACACTACAGCAAAAATACCTGTTATTATAACAAGACAGTTGAGGTACTGCACACCATCAGTACTGCAGGCTCTGCTGAACTACACCAGACTCAGGGGGATTATAGCCATTACACACTGCATGTCCTCGTCTGCAAAGCCTCAGCTGTACATTCTGCACAGACGACTAAAAACAGACAGAACTACTTCTCCTGACAGCTACATTAGTTCCTCGTGTCTGGTCTAGTCTTTTCATGAAGGTAAGATAAGATAGACCTTTATTAATCCCGAAGGAAATTGTTGTTCCAGACATAGCTCCAAAAACAGTGAAAATACAGTGACAAAATCTAATACAATAACAGAATAAAAACTATTATTAGAGACTATTAAATATAGGTGAAAAATAAAATATAAAGTATAGTATAAGTATAAAGCACAGATAGTTCTGTCTGATGGGGGAGATAAGCTGATATTTTTGGAGTACATCTTAAACCACCATTTGGCTGAAACTACCCGTTGCATAATCTGATTTAAACCACAGTTATCTATGTACAGTATGTATGTACTATATGCACGCAAATGAAACTCAAAACCTCTAAGCCTGGAATGATGTGTAACAACTCAGTGTGTGAGCTAACTGGTTAGACTGGTTTCTATGGAGCGCTATGTTCAGGGTTAGTCTGCAGATTAGATTCTTTAAAAGATAATATTCTTATCTACAGTAACTAACAATTATTTTCACTGTTTATTAATCTGACAGTGATTTTCTCGATTACTTGAGTATGTAATGTATCACATTTTCTGTCAGCTAATCGATTAGTAATTAATGAACCTGTTACATCACCCAGCCAGAGAAGAGGTGTGTGTGCAGTCATGAGACATACAGTGTTGTACATAGGTCAGGTCAACACAGGCTTGGTTTTATTCATGATTCTGCGTGCGGCTCACCCAGAGTAGTGATGTATGGATGCAGCCAAGGCGTTGCCTGATCCACCAGGAAGGATACCCAGAGGGGTGCGGATGGCCTCCTCCCAGTCTGCTCTCTCCAGCAGGCCATTTATCACCTGACAGACACAGAAAATACAGCTTCGATTAGGCGGACAGATAAAAAAAATACATATTATTGTTTTTTAGAGGCCACAGAAGAAACAGACTCCATCCCACACAACTATCACACAGCTCACAGGGCTGAATACCAAACCACAGTACTTTTATAATGACTGAGAAGTGTTCAAAGAGAGTAACAAAAACTATCAAGCACTGAAAATTGACCAGATTCATAGTCTTCTTGTCAGATATCTACTGATTTAAATCACACTTTTGACAATTTTAGACTTTTATTTATCAGATAAAAGTCGCCTTGCTTGCCTTTAGAAAATAAAAGAAGTTTTTCAAAATAGTATTGAAACAAAGGTACCAGGCTGCATTGGTTTAAAAAACATTACAATTTTAATTTTAATTTTATTTTGCTGTCTGAGCAGTTTTCAGTGTGTCATGGACAATACAAACTTTAACCAGCAATACTATATTAACAATAGGATAGTTAATAAATATAAAACTGTGTTGACTCAAAGATATTTAGTTTACAATGATATAAAACAACAAACATCAGATTAGAGGAGCTTGAACTGGAAAATCGTTTTTGCTGCAAAAATCGCCTTAAACAATGATTCAGTTACTAAAAGATCATCTAATTTATTAATGTAATATTTCCACAACCATACACAGACAAACCCAAGCAATGTTGCATAGACTCTATTCCTTTTTTTGTTTGTTTGTTTTCTGTTTTGTAAAAACCTGGTGTGAAGCAAATCAGTGGAGGTGCTGTTTAGTATAGTTTAGTTTATGTGTAAATTAGCAACAGTTCAAATTAATGAGTGATGTTGAGAACAGGAACTACAACAACTGCTTTGACTCTGATATATTTTTATTTGGAAAACTTTTAAAGCTGATGATGTTCATCTCTATATACGACAGCAGGAAAAACAGACATTTTAGTAAGTGATGACAGACGTCTGTAATGTTGGCTTTTATTCATTGTTCTACACTAAATCCAGACCGACAGTCGTGAGTTTGGACATGAATATTGTGTTTATGTCTCTCTTTACCTCGTACAGAAGTCCATCTCCTGACATGATGACTAAAGCGTCCCACTGCGACAGGTCAGCCTCTCTCACCAGCTCTCGGGCGTGGTTCTGCCGCTCTGCAAAAACAAGACACGCACGCAGAAATGGTAAGTGTGTGTGGTCATGCAGGTGTGTCTTTCCTGACTGAGAAATCTGGAACAAGAGATACTCTGATTGCTAAAAGAGAAAATTTGTCCTGTCAGCTTCCTCCCTCCTCAGAGAGGTCAGAGGTCATGGTCAGCTCTAATGGAGGTGTGACAGACTGCAGGTGTTTGCTGTCGGCACCTACTTATGATCCAGCTGAAGTACAAGTGGGCCTGTGTGTGCGTAAATTAGCGATTAGGTTACACAAATACGTATCGTATACGTAAGTAATGACAAACAAGAAGAGTTAAGAGCTGAGGTAACAGAGGATTCCTGGCCCTCCTCACTTTTAATCTTCTTTCTCTTTTTCCCTTCAGTTCCCAAATTAAAGAATCACTGTGGGAGGGAAAGTTGATATATGGTGTTAAATGAAGCGTCTGCCACACTGCCAATTAGATTGGAACAACTAAATTACCCAGGAGCACTTCGTCAAATTAATCTGGGGCTTTATAAACTGACGAAGTGGGACTTTGGTGACAAGGCCAGCTGCCTCCTAAGGTGGATTACACAAGAAAAACTTTTTGATTTATTCTTAATTGTCAGCATGACTGTAAAACAGCACTAATTAAATGTGGGAGAAAATAGAAGTTATAAGAAAATACAGTTAAGCAAATATGAAAAGTAAAGTCATGACTGTCATGGCTTCAAACCCCAAACAGACACGCAGGACACCACCTGACTTTTAGAGTAATGCCTCATTTAACACATCTGAAATTTCCTCAAAGTTTCATGAAAAAAACTTTGTGGTTGGGTCCTAATTATACAGGAAATAGAGACAGTCTCTAATTAGTAAAGTTCAATTAATTAATTCTAGTTAATTGCATCATGAATAATCTACAGTCTTGTCTAGTCAGTGGACAGCAGGTCAGCTGAGGACACAAAAATCTGTCTACAGGTAAGCATAATTAGACAAATATGAAGAATTAAGTGTCCAATAATAAGATAGTTTAAATAAAGCTGCTTCTTCAAGGAAAGACCAGTTTTCCTTACGGCTGCAGCTCTTCTCAGGAACCTTATTATACCCATAGAATAAAGCGTTACCAAATTTACCGTAACGCCAATAGATGATTGTTGTTTTGCAGGTAATGCTAAAACCTGTAACTGTTGTGAGGAGAAATTACAATGTTTATGTTTTTATTGGAGGAAGACTCTGGGATGCCCGGGGGAGATCACACACTGAAAACCAGACTTTATATGTTTTTGAGGTAGTGAGATGAAGCAAGAGCTAGACAAGATATTCAGATGTTTAATAATGGCCTGCCTATGTCTTGCACCATGTGAAAACTTTGCACATTGTGACATTGTGTTTACTGTATATACACTAAGTTATTATCACCGGGTAGAATTCCTTTAAAATTGATTGTACATTATCATAGTTGTGCAAAACATGATACAGTGATGAATCCAGTTCATTGAGTGTTCAGCTCTGTCCTCTCTCTTGGCACCTAAGATTGGGTCCAACTCAATTCCCTCACTGTCACTTACTTGTCATATTTTAACATCTAGATTTTCTTGCACCAGCGAGGTGTTTTTGTTCTCTGGAAGCAGGTTTTTGAATATACCTGTCTGTTTAGTGTGTGCCTATAGAGAGATGTATGTATCTCTCTCTCTCTCTCTCTCTCTCTCTCTCTCTCTCTCTGCCTGGTGAGGCTGGGTGTGACCCTCTCTCTCTCTCTCTCTCTCTCTCTCTCTCTCTCTCTCTCCATGCCTCCCTCTCAGTCTCTGTGTCCTCTGTCTGAAGGTGAAAGGGCAGAGGGAGAGCTGTGAGAGTGTGAAATAAAATGATTAAATTGCTGGACCGTCACAACCAGTCCTGGCTCTCTCTCTCTCTGTCTGCTGAGGTTCAGTGAACATCACCATTCATGTGCTGTGGACCATTCACTCCATGCCATTTCTTCATAGATGTCCTCGTTTTAGGTGACTGGTTGATTTAATCATTATTTGGTTCTGTTTTCTGTTTGCGGATAAGGGGCACTAGGGACGATGGAGCACATGGAATGGTTCTTTAAAAACAGAACACAGGATGGATGGGGAATGAGTGGAAACGGGCCATGGGGTGAGGTGGAACCTCTGGTTCTGAGAGCTGCTGCCAGGTGGGACTGTTTATCGTTGGTCCAATGGAACAGTGGTTCGTCTCAATGAGAGAGCTCAGTGGATCACTCCCATCTTGCTTCCTTGCTTATTATGGTTGGTATTTTTGCTGATGTGGCTTAATGTAATCTGTATGTTGGGGTCTTGATGTTTTTAGACTACTGGAGCTCCCGCAAAGTCTAGACAACAGAACCTTTATTAACAAGCTCTTGGGCAGGTGGAAATTAATCATACACTATATTACAGCAGGTTGATCTGTTCTGGAACCAAACAGATGCTGTGGGCACAGTTAATGCTAATCAGCCTAAGAATGGGTTTAGTCAGTACTGGGTGAGAGCCGGTGGTGACTGGGGGACTCACAGGCTGACAAGGAATGTGTTCGATTAATGTAATAGCTTCTCATGGTGTCACGGTTACTGTGTCAAGGCTCAGGTGGGTTGTGGTATCAGGAACAGCTCTGCCTCAGTCTGATGTTGAGGATTGATCTTAAGGGAACAGTTTATTTGTCTTGAAAACACCATAATTTGCTTTCTTGCTGGGGGATGGATGAGCAATTACCACACTTACATCTGCACACACATATAAAGTCTGGACCAGGCCCAGCCTCTGTACATAGAAACAAAATCCACCTACAAGTACATCCAGATCTCCCTGATTGACAGGTATCTCGTTTATTTAATCCATAACAAAAAAGTGTAAACGACACTTGTTTAAGGTTAAGTTAAAGAACTACTCTTTGTGCACCTTGCAAGTAAATTGCCATGGTGATGATCCGTATTGATATTGCACATTTCAATTGGTACATAATCAGTAGGCTGCTGGACCATGACAGCGGGTCTAATCAACAGGTGTGGCCGTATGACCAGATGGTGTTTTCGTTGTTGTTTATTAGATTATCATTAACAGAGACTGGGTTCTTTTCAGAACCGTCTGGTTCCGTGTGTTTCGGACATTACGGACCTGTGGAACGCGGGATCTGAGGCTGTTTTTATTGTCTCTTCCGTGGCTGCCTCGTTTCTGCCCAGCACACTCTGCCATTTGTTGAGTGTCAGCGGCCGAAGAAGGGACAGCAGTGTTGCCCATCAGAACACACACACACACAGGAGTCCTCTGGAGAGGGATCAGTTTCCTCAGCCTCTTCTTACCTTCCTTCCCGGCCTCCTGCAGAATAAAGGAAATCAATTCTCATATCAGTCAGTCATCCATTCCTTATCGCCAGTTGCTATTACACTAAAAGTTAGAGGCTAATCGTAAAGCAGGACACTGCAGTGTGGTGGGAGACTCAGAGCAGTTTAGTGTGCAACCTCGTCAGTTGGATTGATATGACGGAAAGGGCGGTGTGGGAGAAAATCATGCAGGAGGATGGACGGGATAGGTCACACTGTTGCTGAGGGGAGGGAGGGAGGAAGGGAGGAGGGAGGAGGAGGAGGGGAGGGAGGAATACTTTTGTCAGCTGGGTTTCTCCTGTGGGTGGGAAAAACAGTGGACTGACTAACTCGGTAGGGTCATGCTGGATCATGGCTAATTGCACTGGCCTGAATCACAGCTGGGACTATCATTCATTTTCAAAATGTCCATGAAGGATGCAGGATATTCAAACCCCATTTGATAAATACATAAATAACAGGAAGGGGGGTGTTTGCTGATCAACACATTCATCAGTAAATCTACAGATCAGTGTGGGCTCATGATACTTGTTTTTACTAAAATGTATGTTACACAAACACCTGTAATACTTTGTATATATACTGGATTAAAGGTATATTCACTTGGAGGTCAGGACGACTGGATCATCTATGGATAATCTGAAATAATCTTCACTGCCATGGGAGGTCAGGAGCGGAGGCAGGCATGGTGGCAGACTTGGAGAAAGGAGTGGAGGATGTGGAGGAGGACGACTGGAGCAGGGTTTTGTTGCTTTTCTTCTTCGTCACTTCTCGTTAATGGGACTGGGGGCCGGACTGGACTACAGGCTCACATGCCAAAAGTACAAAGGGTGGTGCTATGGGATGGGACGGACTGGGGATGCTCAGGTTAGCGTGCTGAGCAGTGGGCCACGTCTCTGCAACCATTGCCATAAAGTCAAGAGCTCTTGTTTCTCCACATTCTGTTTGATGATCCTCGTTTTTTGTTTGGCAACAAGCTAAAATGCTGGAGCATAGCAAAGTGCATGTGGTGGCTCAAACTCTCCTCGACCTCATCATCCCTGAGCGGCTGGATCACATCACAGTCCTGGTTCAGGCCTGGTGAACTGTGTGGATCATGACATGACGGGTGAGCACCATGGCACTAGATGAGATTGATGATTACTGACGGGAACACTATAGACACTCATGACCGAGCAATTCAGCTGCCTGGGTTGCCTGGGGGTTGGGCCGCTGGAGTCAGCACAGATGTGCATGCACTTGCACACACACAAGGGATTGCGTGCACAGTGCCTGAGCAGCCTCTCTCTCACATGGACACAGCACACACACACGTTGGGGAGTTAACAGAGTTAATGACTGGGCTCAGTTGTGAGCACACAGTGACGATTTTGTAATGACTTTTTTGGTGGGATTGCACCAGTGTTTGGCCAGAACTTTGTTACCAGTGTGAGCACCATCTCTATGTCTGTAGCTCAGTCATCTCCAAAGCTGAGAGACTTGGGGAGCCAGCTAATGACCATCAGATGTCATTAAACAAACAAACCGTATGTTGTGGTTCGTGGAGTAGGTGTTGGTTTAGAACAAGTGTCGTGTGTCTTTCGTCAGGCATGGTATGGACAAACCACCAGTGGATCTCACTCCCCAGTGGCACTGGGTGGGAACCCTATTCCCTGGGTTGTTTTTTTCCCAGGTGCAGTGGTGGGGGAGACACGCCTCATGCTGGCTCAGGAGGACTCAGTGGGTTGGCACACAGTGTTCTGGGTTGGCGATGGACCGTCTGTTCTGACACCACCCTCAGGGTCAGGTCCTCTTCTCTGGAGTAATCTGCTGACAAGGGTTTGAACAGTTTGCAGGGTGGAAGAAGTGGGGTACAGTCAGGGTGTGGGTTAGGCACAAGGGATGTTGCACCAGAACACCAGATTATATGGACTGGTGCCAGCCATTAGGCTCGTGAGATCCTGAATGAGTTATCCTTTTGGGTCCTGGGTGGTATGGAAAGACTTGCCAAATTCACCAAACCCTGTGCCTGAACAGAGATGTGCTCTCAAGGCATGTGATTCTTTAAATCTGCACTTGAAGACTTCAAGTCAGAAGGTCATCAACTCAGAGTTGTTGTACCGGAAGATTGGGCTTTCTCAACTGGATGGGACATGAGCCAGTCACCAAGGATGATCAATTGTCCGTCTTGGTCCTCAATCAGGTCAGTCTAATTTTTTGAGCAAGGAAGGGGACGTTTATTGGATTAGCATTTGAATCAGGTCATTTGTTTGATCGTTTAACAGGTGTGGAGGCAGGTGGTGGGACGAGCTTGGTGATCGTGGGTTCAGGGGATTCAGGGTCAGTTTGTGTCTGATTGCTGCGGTGGCCCAGCGGAAGATGGATGACTCTCAGGTCAAGATGGAAGGAAACGTCCACCGTCACCTGGGACGACAGGTATGGTTTTGCAGTAGGAGTCAAGGAGCATAACAGGACAAGAATGAGGAGCTGGCTAGCTTCCAAGAAAAAAACTGGAATGATGTAAAAGTACCTCTCTAGGTATAGATCTGAAGTTGTAATCAGATGTCTTGTATGGTTTGTTGCCTGGCTCCAGCGAGTTCCTGGATTCAGCTGACCCAATTGTGTTTGATGGGATTTATAAAGGCTGCTTTCCCTCAGTTTATGGGATCTGGGATGTTTCCAAGATCATGTCCTCTTCTTTTCCTCTGGTAACAGGTTACAATAGTTGTCTTGGCATCCTCACATGGGCCATGGCACAGAGAGGGGCCTCAGCAACAGTGTGGACCATTAAAAGAGCAGTGGGATTTTTAGGAGGCTAAGTGGTTTGTTGCATTGAGGAGAAGGAATAAAGACAGAGAAAAAGCACAGAGGAGGTTGTTCAGGGGGTCATCTGTCTCTTCTGGTGATATTTGTAATTTTATTGAACAGATGAGTCAGAACAGGAAGAACCATGAGGCATGAGTGCAGTTGTTTAATTAATGCTGTCTGACAGACATCATAGGATGCCTGAACAGCCAGAAGAGAGGCTGCCTGGGAGGATCGGTGTGCCATCTTCACCAACACATGAACCACGTGCAGAAGCTCGCTAAACCTAAAACCTCTCTCTGTGCGCCCGGACCTCAGCGGAACGTCAGCCGTCATCTCCACCTGGCGGGTGCTTGGCTGCCACAGCTCAGGATCAGTGGTGGGTCCAATCACTCCTGTTGGCAATCACATTACAGGGACTGGTCATGCAGGCTCACACAGCCCAATGCCAGTGTACAAGACGGATGGACATGCTTAGCTGCAAGGGTGTTATGGCCGACACATTATGATGGAACACATTTTCACACTAGTAATGGAGGCCTGGTCAGTTCATAGCCCAGCACAAAAACCAAGATAATTTAAGATAAAGTGTGAGATGGATTAAACAAATTGTGAGTTGTCCTTTAAACTCACGTTTCCTGAGCATGTCTGGCTAACTATTGTTACCCACAGTCAACAGTAACACTGCTAGATTGGCCAAGGTTACCATGCCAGTAGCCGTATAGCTGGTTACATTAGAAAAAGCTACATTCATGACTGACATTCCTGTACAGGAGCCAGAACAAACCCTGTGTCGCCTAATACCACAGCGTTTAGGATAGCCAGGCAGTTCTGTCACTATCTTTACTTGACAGGGGAGTTTGTGTTGGGTTTAATCTCACTCTTAGGTTACTGCAGTATTCAGGCTGTTAAGTCTGTTCGATGATTCAGTGATTAGTAAAACTGTCTCATATCTAAGACAAGGGTGTGCTGATGCTGTGTTTGGGAGGCAGATGAGAACACCTGGCAAAAGCAGCGATCGTGATCATGTGCAGCTGTACAGTAATCAATCAAACATAGGCAGTTCAGTCTGCATACTGGAAGCTCATTAAAGGCAAAGGAGCTCATGTGGGTGGGTTTCAGCAGTGGAAATCATTTTATAGTTGCGATCATTTAATCAGCTTTGCACAGTTGAACAGCATTTCATCTCCATCTGTCCCTCTTGTGCAGTGTGTTACATCAGGTAAACTCTCTTGGGGATTACATTCATTCATTCATGATTCAGTATTTTAACTGTAAGTCTTCCCCACTGAATACTATTCAGGATTAATGTATAAAAATATTCAGGCAGCTCTAATCTTGACTATGTGTCAGTCACCATGTCAGTGTTTACTGCAGAAATACGTCTTCTGTGGGGTTCTGGGTTAAGTAATGTGTTTAATCATTCAGTTGTGTTTATGGGTCCGTTACCAACTTTGGGCGGATGCCTCTTTGTGATCATAAGGGTCATAGTTTTCGATAAATCAATAACCATTAAAATAACCACTGATGGGGCATTGCGGTGGATGTCCATCGGATGTAATCATCCTGGTGGACAAGGCTAAGACAGGGGTGCTTGTGGGAGGATGGACACAATAGGGGTTTTGCACAATCTGGTGACAGGATGTGTTGTGAGCAGGCTGATCTATAGGGAGTGTGTGGGTGATTAGTGTGAGGCCATTGTGACAGTTAATAAAGAGCCTTTATTGGGTATAACTCAAGGGACTGGCTTGCCCATCTAATCTAGTCTAGAAAAGAGTAAGAAGTTAGCCAGGGGGCTGGCTTATAAAGGGACAAGTGTGACCGACATTCTCATCAAGTTTGGTTGACCATACTCATGGGGTGCAATGGCGTGTAATGAGATCTCAGGCACTGGCTGTGGGGCGGATGTTATTCAATTAAATTAAATAGTTTCTTTTACCACTGGAGCTCAATTAGGATTGTCAGGGTTATTACTCTGCATGTAAAACCAAAAGGTTTAATATTCTTCTGAGGAATTATTCAGGGGCCAAACGTTTGGGAGAGATTAAAATTGAAAGATTTATTTTAGAGTCTATCAGTCAGGAAGGATTGTCTTAATCATGTGCTGGAATTTCCATTTCAGTGGTCGTACTCTCTCACAGATGTGGATTTGGGGATTAAGTCTGTTCTTATATATTCTCAGATTGGCAATCCAAAAATGCATCTCAGAAATCTAAAAAGCTCAGTTTTTTATGTGTTTCCACATTTTCAGCACAGTACCAGTGAGATTTCTCCTCGTCTATCTTCTCCTGTAATACCCCTCTTTTCTCTGTCATGCATTCCATGATTGAAGCCGGCTTTGACTGTTATCTGACACTGCAGTTGGAACTATTGATGGGAGGGGCCTCGAAAAATAAAGTGCTGGGACAGCTGGTGGGTCAGATTTCAGAACGTTTACATTACATCTGCTGATGGGCTATCCATCTGTCACAGGACGGTGGGTCTTGAGCCAGCACTGCACGTAATCCGTACCATGGTGTGTCATGGATTACAGTCACGGTGTTCTAAACTGCGCGATCAGTATAGGACCATGGTTATATCAAGACAAGTCATGGCAGATGGGATTTTATTGGCCAGATCTGGTATTTATCTGGGGTGTCATTTGTCCATAATCAGTAATCTGACTGTGCGCATGTATTTGTTGCGGCTCCTGCATGCATGGCAGTCAGTTGATCAGCATAATGGCCAGTGACAACAGGAGAAAACCTGATTTAAACTAGAAGGAGTACTGGGATTCAGAGAATCAGCCAGGACATGAGGGAAGGGTGTTGAGTGTGGCTTTGCTGGAGCTGTGTGGCTGTGTGTGGGGCTGATTGTTGCCTTGATCGTTCAGTGCAAAGATTTCATTAGAGACTGATTTCAAAGGTGGATGCCAGTAGGACCTTGATGGTGAAATTAGAGAAAAATGTGTTTAGTTCTATTAGCCAGGCTGTGTTGTGGTTTGCAAGGATAAGATTTAAAGATGGGTCAGTGTTCAATCACATTAACAGGGATGTGTGTTCTGGTTTAGATTGTGCAGGCAATCTATTGGTAATTTTGTTTGGAAGTCAAGAGCAACTCAAGATTCTCAAAACCAGAAATGCACAATACCCAGGAAGCATCAGGTAAGGATAAAACATCAGCTTCAGGTTCATATTTTAATGAACCATAACTTTATGCTTGGTATGTAATGCGCTGACTTATGGTGCATTTGTTTCGCTAATCTTTCAACGTGAAACATAAAACTAGGTTTCTCCTTGAGTGTACACACTCTCAATAATGCTGTACAATAATGTATATTGTGTGCATATCTGTGTGGTGTGGCACCTGTGCCTTCAACTCACGGTTATAACCAGGTGTGTTGGGCAGCTGGCCTCGTTGGGCATCCGTTGGATGTGGTTTGTTGTTTAGAGGTGAGCATATAATCCTTTCCAGCTCTGTGGATTCTGTGGCAATATTCCGTACTTGGACTGGACAACTGTCATCAAACACCTGGAGGGAGAGGGAAGAAAGGATGACTGCTACAAAGGGAGATCACCTAAATGCAGTTAGTTGGTGTGTCACTGCCAGACAGAACAGTTTAGGCTACTCAAAGGAGGGTTTGGACAGAGTTTGAGATCTTAGGTGGTGCCTGTTCAGGTTTGGGCACTGATTTTAAACTCATTCACTTTCAGTCATTATTTGGATTCATTCATTTAGTGAAATAATCATTCTTCCATCCATCTGAACTGCTATTATATGATGGGACTTTCTCTGTCTTTGGTGTTTTATTCACATGCACCCTGTAGATTTAAATAGGTTTTAATTTGTGATAAAAATCAGGTTTCTCAAGCAAAAATCTGACTTCATTTGTAGTTTATTTTTATTTCTTCATCTAAGTTACAGAAACTATTTATAATTCATATATAAGTGGGTTTCGTGCGTTTGTGCATTGAGGGGTTAAATTTGAGGATTGGCCTCCTGGAGGGAGAAGGTGGGAGGGTGCATGGAGGATCTGTGTGCTGGGATGTTTGGAGATGGACGGACAAATTGGATGTATCTCAGCTATGAACTGGCGGGGGCTCCTGTAGGGGAGGATGGAGATTAATGTGGGACTTGTTGAGTTGCTGAGGAAAGGAGGGACAAACAGAGACTGGACTGGCAAACACAAAGGGAAGGGGTTTGGTGGGTGTGCACAGTGGAAGCCATACAATTACATGGGTATACAGTACACGAAAATGCTCAAACTTTTAGTAGCAGATGTCTGCACATTTTTCATATTGGTTGTTTAATGTGCTCAAGGTCTGGCTGTAGCATAAACCTGTATAAAGAACTGATCAACAAAAAACAAAAACAGTGGTGGGTTACCATCATTTGAACGTATCTAAGATGTTTGGGCACAGAGTAAGCAGGGTTGGTCACCATTAGTGTTCAAGAATATCAGGAGAGGTTGCAGTTGTGGATCTTACACCAGATCCCAGATCTTTTGGGGAGGCAGCTCTCAGGGCTGACGTGAGACAGGAGGGGTGGAAGGGCTGGTTTGGCCAGGCTAATCTGACGTCTGGGAGGATTAGTTGGGCACTTGGTGTGGGACTGTGGCTGCCAGGAGTGGAGTAGTTGTTCAGTGTCTGGGACAGGGCGGGGACTCAGTGGCCATTATGGATGTGAGGTGGAGTGGGAATGACACTGTTATCATGTTGTGGGGAGCTGAAGTGGTACAGGAGAGAGGTGGGCGGGAGAGGATGGGGTGATGGTATCTCAAATGTTGGTTCTGGAAGGTTGCTGAACGAAACTAGCCATCAGTAGTACTCCTTTAAAAATGTTTTCTTGCAGCTCAGCCAGGAAGGAGCCGATAAAGTGTGACAGAGCCATCGACACATTTGTGCTGTGGGATGGACGTTACAGGTGGTGCAAGTCCTCTCTGTTTGTGGGGCAGGCTCAGCAAGGCTGTTTCCTGTGTTTCATTGCCAATCTGGCCACACACACACACACATGCATGCAAGACAGACAGTTTCAGTATGGGTGAGCCTCTTGATTATGTTCCTCTTGTGGACTGGTCCTCATTTTTGTGATCTGGGATTTTTGCAAGATCAAAACACAGTGGGGGTGGAGGCGGACCATCAAACAAGTCTGACAGCTGATGGAAATGAGTGGCGATGGTAGGGAACAACTGGGCGCAGGCGGCTCCTGGGATGAAGCACTTCTAACTGGTTCAAAACCTAATTGGCAGGTTTAGTTTAATGGATACCGCGCTTCAGCACAGTCAGAGTGATACTGCTGGAATCGATGAATCGGATCAGAAAATGTTCCACACACATTAACGCCAGCCTCTGTTCATGTGTGTGTCGGCTGGGTTTGACCTGGCGGCTGATCCTTGTTCTGTGATGATCCTGACTGTGAACTGAGGAGACTGCTGTGACCTCAGTGTGTGCTAGGCCACCAGTTTGACACGGACTGGAACTAGTGCAGCTGATGGGTCTGGATGATGTTTCATGATTTTTTTGGAGGTGTTGGTTCACTGGCCTTTATGGAGGCTGTGGTCTGTGGGAGGCAGTGAATGTTTTGTAATGCTGGGGGAGATGGGTCTGTGTCCTCGTTGATTATAAGTGGCAGACACACATGTTTGCATTCATTTATTTGGTTTAGAGTGGCAACAGGTTAGCTGAGGGATATAAGTGTTGACTGACCATCAGCTACACAGTGACAATTCAATGGTGATTTATCAAGTTGGGATGTTAAAATGTGTTTTATGAATACATTTTTAGCAATCCATTTTCTCTGTATTTTTCCCTGTTAGGGTGATATGAAATTCAAGCACCTCTCAAGAAAACACTAGGCGGTTGACTGCCACCAGATCACGTTTAAAATCAGTCGTCAACAAACCACACAGGCGTCTGGAAGGCTGGAACTGTTAATAATGGAAGGTACAAGGTGAGACAACTGAGTTGGGAGGTTTTGATCAGTGCACTAGTAGGATTATTCAAGGTTCAAGGTTCAAGGGCTTTGTTGTCGTTTCAGCACATTGGACATGGGGTGCAGGAGGCAGAATGGGTCACTTTGGTCTGAGGTCACAAGCCAACCTGGAATAAATAACTACTGGGGTATAGGATGGGGTTACAAATTATAAAAATGGGTTGCAAAAAAAAGTGGGATGTGTGGGATGTATGCTCTTTCGTGTGAGAACAGCATTTCACATTTCAGCTTCATTGATTAGGACAGGTTAATAAAGGGTGCAGCCACTTCCTGCTGGAAGATGGATATTTCATCTCATAACGACTGGACTCCTGAGGGAGAGCCACAGAAGTTCCCTCATGAATCAGCCTGGGACGCTTAGCTAGCTCTGAAGGCCTGACCTTGCTGTCTCCGTGCCCCAGCACAGCAGACCTCGTTATTAAGTCAACCGTGCCATCACTGTGTGCCACCTCCCAGCCTCAAGAGCAGACAGGGGCCTCTGCAAAATGTTTCTCCACACTCGGTTTTCCTCCTCTGTCGATGGCTCGGCTACGGTGGTGTGGCACTGGGCCAAGTGTGATATCGATCTGGTGAGGGGTTCACAAGCCCCTCCCAGGTCTGTAGCTGGATGTTGTCATCATGCTGGACAGTTTAAGGTGGATTTTAAAGCAGTGAGACTTTAATCGCTGGAGTGAGGTTCGGTTGCGTTGTGACCCAGCCAGATAATATATGCAGGCATGTTTGTATAGGGGTGATGTGGATCCTGATTGTCAAGTGATATCACGTTGCTGCTGATGAACATATAAGATAACAGACGTAATACAGTCAAGGCCTGTGGTGACATTAATCATTTCTAGTTAGTTCATTATCAGTTTGTGAACTGAACCAATAGTGTCACAATAATCTGGGTTAGCTCATAATGATGACAGGTGGAGACAGGCACTGCTACAGAAGTCGTGCGGGAAAGTGATGGGGAGTTTGTGGATGACACTCACGACGGATTAAGGCAATCAAATGGATCATCACCCTCATGCAGCCAGGACGAGACCAACAACAGACCTCATGACGGTATCCGTTTCAAATTTTCAGCCCAGGTCTGTGGGATTACAGGATCATCCTCATCTGTGACTGAATAAGGGGTTTTGGGTTGAAGTCACTGGTGGGTCGCATGGGAAGTGGCCAGTGGAGGGAGAAACCAGGACGGAAGAAACACGTTTTCCAGTATAATGGCCCCTATCTGGGTTGCGCGCGGGTTAAGGAGGACAGCTTTCTGGCACAGTGTGACAGCTCTCGGCACATTCAGCGGGATGTCAACTTCCCCTACTCAAACCAGACACAGAGATGGAAGGTTTAACCATAAGCCTCTAATATCGTCACCTCAAAAACGGGCAAAATTACATGGCTAAAATGTATATTTATGAATTTGTATTTATATAGATATAATTGGACTTATATTGCTATGGTGTTCATTGATTGGGTGTGCTGGGTTAAATGGGACAAGGTGGAATGACCTCATGGTCCTCCTCTCTGTCTGGGCGCCGTCACTGGCCCGAGGTCATGCTGACTCAGTTGACCTGGGTCTGGCAGATAGAGTCAGTCGTAGGGGTTAATCAGGCTTCCTTCAGACCAGTCACGTCAGGCTGACCAAGGGGCGCTGACAGGAGGCAGTGGCAGTCAGGTTGGGACAGAGTGGCCAGTCTTGGACACTGGGATTGCCAGGCTCTCAAGGCCATGGGGCTGCGCCACACCACTCAATGGCCTCGATTTGCAGCTCAGATCTGGGTTCGGCTCCTTGGATCTGGTGTCTGCTGGGGGTTCAAGACAGAAGGAAACGGAAGCTGGGGCCGTTTTACTTTGTGTTTAAGTTGAATTTTGGGAAGGACTATTAATCTCGTTATTACTCACGGTGTGTGATTCTGGACGAGATCAAGGAGATCTGTCAGATGGACCACAATTGAATTAATCAGGGAACCGCTGGCGTTTGGCTGGGTGCCACTGGTTTGTGGAATAAAGGGTCTGATGCTGGCACTGGTACAGTTCACACAGCTAGTTTGGGGACTACACCGTTTGTGGGTTAAGATGCACGGGGATGTGGGAGTGTTTTAGTCTTGGATTGGTACATCGATCTTGATTTGATTTCACCATTTCCACTATCAGATTGGCGGTGGCAATCTCAGGACGTTAGTGGCTAATACAGAGACCCAGGGAGGGGAGGACGGATGTTCAGGAGTTTGTCAGGAAGAGGAACAAAATCAATGTGGCCACTGGGGATATGCAGGTGGATGGACACAGAAAGTGAAACAGAGGTTGTTTGTTCTAAAGAAACTTTACAGGACACATTGCTGCTCAAGTACATAACACTAAAAACTATCTAGGATGGGTTATGTACATGAATGAGCTACAGGCACTGACTCTGAAAATGCGTGACAGGTGGCTTTTCCTGATTTCTTTTCGGTTATTAGCATGGATGCCAGGCCTGTTTCGTGTTGGTTGGGATCGTACAATGTTGGTGGATGCTGGTGGCTGGGTTCCTGGATCACGTGGAAGGTGTTTGCGGATGGATGTGTGAGAACGTTTGTTCACAGGAGCAGAAACTGGGCTCTGTTGCTGGGTTGAAAACAGGAATTGTGTGTGTGTGTGTGGCCAGGCGGGAGGTTGGGGGTTGGGACAGCCAGACTACCTGTTACAGAGGTGGAGTCAAAAACCACAGCTGGCATGGCATATTGTGCTCACTGGGCTGGCACTGTCTGTGGCATATGGCACATTCATGGCATCCTGGTTTCAAACTGTAACTTCCCTCAGATCCCACAGGACACAGTTCGGGCTGAGAATAGAAGAAGTGATGCTTTGTTTTCAAATCATATCTGTGTTCAAAACGGATCTAGACCTGGGACCTTGCCACCACCATGACCACTGCCATGACCACCAACAGGTTTGGTAATCCCACTCTTGCAATTTCTGCCTGTTTGCTCGGTGGTGATGGGCTCTAAGCCTTGACAGAGCCGCCCATTGGGAGGGATCAGTTCCACATTAAAGGGATTAATGGATTAACGTTTGTTTGTTATGGTTGGCCATATCTTCCCTGCTGGCATGTGACGGATGTGTCAGTCATGATCTACTGGAAGTGTTGGGCTTTGTCACAGGCCGGGCTGGGGCCAAGAAATGGCTATCTCTAAGATACAGTGATCTGTGTCTCAATGGCAGATCTGGTCTTAGCTGTGGAGGTTGTGTGTTCAGTACCAAAAACGACATGGGATCACAAAACAATACATCACCAACAGCAAATCCACAGCTAAGATTGAGATCTGGGTTCAAGTGCAACAAAAACATAAAACCCTGTTCGATATCATGATTACAGCCAGTGTCAGGGTTTCTCATTGTCCGTTCATGTTTTAACTGGGCTGACGTCAATGTGGGGTCCTCAAGGGTTGTTTGTGGATGGGGTTGATCGTTTGATGGCGGCGCTAGCTCTGGAGGCCAGGCTTCAGGGTGCTGTGGTTGACTGGCCACCAGCTGTGACCTCCACGATGACAGGATGCAGCCAGGAGTGTCTGGGGCTATCCAAATCAGGATTGGAGGTTCAGGCTCTGGATCTTGCAGCATCGATCCGTAATCACTCACGGTGGCGTGGCTGTTTGGACTACGGAATAGGTCAGAACCCAGCTGCTGATTACGTTCAGTGGCAATAACAGGATATGTGTGTTGTGGTCGTTTTTGTGGTTTGACTGGGTTGTGATGGTGCATGCACATGTCACGGTGCATTATCAGTGGTGTTGGGCGGGCTGCAGGCCTGGCTATTTTTATACTCACAGTGCAAAATAATATAGGATATCAGGTTAATTAGGAGAATCAGAACAAGGTGTGAGGGACAAGTTTTCTGGTTTGCTCTTTCTTTGGTTTGTTTTGTTCTGTTTTTGCTTTTGACATCAGTGATTAGAATTGGTTTGCATGTGATTTAAAGACACTATGGGAGCGTTTAGTCGTGGTTTGTGATGCACTATAAAAGAGTGGCTGTGAGACGGATGTTTCTGTTTACGTAATGTTACTCACCAGGATTAGATTGGAACTCCTGGCTGGTGTGCTGTCATGCATTATCTGTTTTAGCCACAGCAGCTTCATCTGCTCTAGGAGGGTTCTAGATGGTTGGCTACATTACTCAGTCGTTTATAAAGTCGTTTATTAATGTGGTTACTGGTGTATATAAGGGTTAAATGTGGGGACTGGTTTGGGACATGAATATATTTATACCGTATGATAAAACATCACTTGTAATAAATGCCATAATGAGCTCATGTGCCATAATTCATTTTTGAGTTTATTCAGATAAAAATTATTTCTCATCTGATCTAAACATGGAACTTCATGTGTCAAAATAATTCAAACCTGTGGTGGTCATTGTTGTTATCATGATGAATCGACCACAGTTATGACGATTCAGCCCCTCAGCATGGCTGCAGTGGCACTGGGGACTCCAGCGGGGTGGTGGCTCTTGTCAGTGTGCTGATCTGTCAGGTCAGGGTGGGAGGCTGCTCTGGTTACTGAGCGGTTTTTTCCTGCTGGGCCAGGACTACAAGGGTGTGTGGAAGGGCAGGAGGGAGGAGGATTAGCTGGGTGGATTCAGCCTGCTGTGGATCTGTAAGAGGCTGGGTTTACGACGTGGGGTTTATTAAAGTCATCCTGCTGTCTGTCATGCTTGGCTGTCCTGCAGTATCCTGGAGCTTTGTGCTATAGGACAGGGAGGATGTAACCACCGTCTATCTCTCCTCCGTGAGACATTCTATATGGGTGTTACCCAAACCTTGAGGAGTCAGATTAGGAGGAGATTTCGGCTGCTGCAGCATAAACTCAAATAAAGGCTTTCAGTCAGGTCAGGCACTTGTTGCCACTGGTTGATGTTTAGTATGGGTTCTTTTAAGGGGACTGGACGGATTCAATGATTAACGATCCAATCATGGCTGTAGTTTCAGTGTGTTTCACACTTGGAAGTGTTGCTCGGTTTGCATAAAAGACAAAGGGGGAGGAGCATGGGATTACTGCAGGCTATAAAGGGAAAAACGGTTATATGCATAAGAGCATAGTAGAGATTATGGCGGTAATGGATGGGAGCTTCCACCATAAAACCCACAGCCATGTTCTTTTACCAGGCAAGGACTGACTCTCTGAGGTGGACAGCTGCTCTGTGGGCTGGATGGTCAGTTAGTGGTTGTTGTTGTTGTCGACCTATCATGGGAGTGACAAGGCGTTTCTGAAATGTAAACTGGGTGAGCCGGACACTTTATGCTTTAGGCGTAATGTATAGATAGTCACCCTGCAGTCTGAGGTGGGTTTGTTACAACAAGCAGGATCTGAACTAAAGGTTTGACAGGGTTTGCTGGGTGTAATTCAGAAAAAGTCTGCATCTGCATCCTCAATCATGTGGATTTGGTCATGGGTGGGACAGACAGGACGGGACACTGTGGGCCCTGGAGCTGGAGGGAAACTCAGGAGGGGCTGGATCGGACGTCCTCAGCAGCCGTCAGGAAACTCACATGGCCAGGAGCGTCAATGGGTCCCAGGGGAAGGGACTGCTGCTACAGCGCAGTGGCTGTCTGTTCACACACACACATAAACGCCTCTAAGTGTCAGGAGAAATGTGGGCATATGGGACTGTGCTGTGTTCTCATAACACCAGGTAATATCATCTTATTTTCGCTACTTCTGGCAGCCAGATGGACAACGTCTTAGATGAAACAATATGGTTTCTGTTGTAAAATAGGAAGTTCATCATTTTGTAAAACAGGATGGAATCACAAGGGTTAGTGATCATGGTGGATAGATCGCCAGTGATGTGATGATCGTCCTCCACAGGGGCTGGTGGGCTCAGTTCACACTGGGACTTCTGCAGGGCAGTGATTAGGGTTGGGGAGTGTGTGATGTCAAAGTGGATAGTCAGCAGATGGACTGGACGTTAAACACGTTGTAATGTCACTGTTTGGCAATAGGAGATAACGATTACTGACGTGGTTTACATGGGTGGCACCAGGCTGGGGAAAGGGTGTGGCGGGTTGAGAAAGGGATCATCAAAGGGGTCTGGGCTGAGGTCTGCTGGATGTTTTCCATTGTTGGGATTATCTCTTACTCAATGAACATGAGCATTCTCCGTCGGGAGACCAAAAACAGAAGGGAGTTATAAAAGTTTGAAAACAGTTTCAAATCTTGAATTCCACAAGTCACCAACCACATCATAATAACAACACAATATGAGGATTCAGCTAACAATTCCACCAGGACTTCAATCCAGCTGTTTAGCTCCTCTGCACGATTCCTGGATGAGGACCTTTGAGTGGATGTTCAATGTGATCGTATGCTGGTTGCAAATATAATTTCAGGCAGGCTTATCTTGTTGGAAGGATGGACTTTCTGCAATGAGCCACTTCTTCTTCTTGCTGATGCTGGACAGTAGAAGTGGCGTCGGATGCTCCTCATGGTTGGCATGAGCTGGCTAACTCTGGCACTTGATTGAGATAGTTGATGAGCCAGAATACAAATACGTGTCCCAGTTTCAGCTCTGTCTCGGCCAGGAGGTGTGTGGTAGGCGCGCACTGGCTGAGCTGGGACCTGGATTCTGCTGCCGAAGGAACAGCGCCCGGTCCCCTAGGAACGTCAGTGGGGTCAGCTGTATCCTGACTTTCCATCACTGCCGTTCCATGGTTTCACACTTTTACTGCTGTATATTCAGTTAAAGCACATTAGCACAGGTCATGATTCCTGTGATGAATCAGCAGATATTAGAACAAACAGGATGGAGGATAATGATCTAAGGTGTTTTTGGGACTATTAACATGATGTGTGTGGGTCTCAGGGGAGGGAGGCTGGGGTGTGGGGCCTCCATCTGTGTATTGGACGGACAGGGGATGGGAAGAACTCGTGTTTACGGCGTCCCATGCTGAGGATGATGGAGATCCTGACTGTGAGACAAACTGAAACAAACTCAGTATGGTGCGGGACTGAAGGTGCAGCAGCGACGTGGGACAATGGGTGGGATTCAGTTCAGGAGAGCTGACCAGTACTCAGCCTGCAGGCACAACGGATGCCTGACTGATTACTGTACTAAAGATAATAAGGTTGCAAGACAGTCCACATGCAGCCAGCAGTGTCATGGAAGAGGTGTGGACCTCTCCCAACAGTAGTCATACCCCTGGACCCTGATATGAAAAAACAGCACGATATCTACTCCACTTCAGTCCAGCTTCACCATAAAAACCAGTCAA